>JAHIAL010000094.1:0-525193 GCA_021605145.1 Aegilops bicornis
TAGATTTTGTGAGCAAACAACTTATGGGAACAAGAATCATCTTGCATAGGAAGGTAAAACAAGCATAACTTCAAGATTTTAAACACATAGAGAGGAAACTTGATATTATTGCAATTCCTACAAGCATATGTTCCTCTCTCATAATAATTTTCAGTAGCATCATGAATGAATTCAACAATATAACCAGCACCTAAAGCATTCTTTTCATGATCTACAAGCATAGAGAATTTACTACTCTCCACGTAAGCAAATTTATTCTCATCAACAATAGTGGAGCAAAACTCAACAAAATAACTATCATGATTGAAAATTAAGATCAAGATGACAAGTTTCATGGTTATCATTATTCTTTAAAACATACGTGTCATCACAATAATCATCATAGATAGGAGGCATGCTTTCATCATAGTAAATTTGCTCATCAAAGCTTGGGGACAAAAAATATCATATTCATCAAACATAGCTTCCCCAAGCTTGTGGCTTTGCATATCATTAGCATCATCGATATTCAAGGAATTTATACTAACAACATTGCAATCATGCTCATCATACAAAGATTTAGTGCTAAACATTTTATAGATTTCTTCTTCTAGCACTTTGGCACAATTTTCCTTCCCATCATACTCACGAAAGATATTAAAAAGATGAAGCGTATGAGACAATCTCAATTCCATTTTTTGGTAGTTTTCTTTTATAAACTAGACTAGTGCTAAAACAAGAAACAAAAAGATTCGGGTTGCAAAGATCTAAAGATATACCTTCAAGCGCTTAACCTTCCGGCAGCGGGCGCCCGAGAAAAGAGCTTGATGTCTACTACGCGAACCTTCTACTTGTAGACGTTGTTAGCCTGCAAGTGCACAATGGTTTGTAGGACAGTAGCAAATTCCCTCAAGTGGATGACCTAAGGTTTATCAATCCGTGGGAGGCGAGGGATGAAGATGGTCTCTCTCAAGCAACCCCGCAACTAAATAACAAAGAGTCTCTTGTGTCCCCAACACACCCAATACAATGGTAAATTGTATAGGTGCACTAGTTCGGCGAAGAGATGGTGATACAAGTGCAATATGGATTGTAGATATAGGTTTTTGAAATCTGAAATAATAAAAACAGCAAGGTAGCAAGTGGTAAAAGTGAGCTTAAACGGTATTGCAATGGTAGGAAACAAGGCCTAGGGTTCATACTTTCGCTAGTGCAAGTTCTCTCAACAATAATAACATAGATAGATCATATAACAAGCCCTCAACATGCAACAAAGAGTCACTCCAAAGACACTAATAGCGGAGAACAAAGCGAGAGATTGTGGTAGGGTACGAAACCACCTCAAAGTTATTCTTTCGGATCGATCTATAAAAAGAGTTCGTACTAGAATAACACCTTAAGATACAAATCAACCAAAACCCTAATGTCACCTAGATACTCCATTGTAACCTCAAGTATCCGTGGGCATGATTATACGATATGCATCACACATTCTCAGATTCATCCAACCAACATAAAAGTACTTCAAAGAGTGCCGCAAAGCTAGTACCGGAGTCGTGAACGGTGCCAACCCCTATGCATAGGTTCATGGGCGGAACCTGCAAGTTGGTCACCAAAACATACATCAAGTGGCTCATTATATCCCATTGTCACCACAGATAAACACTTCAAGACATACATCAAGTGTTCTCATAAAAGACTCAATCCGATAAGATAACTTCAAAGGGGAAACTCAATTCATCACAAGAGAGTAGAGGGGGAGAAACATCATAAGATCCAACTATAATAGCAAAGCTCGGGATACATCAAGATCGTGCCATAGATGGACACGAGAGAGAACACGAGAGAGAGAGAGATCAAACACATAGCTACTTTGGTACATACCCTCAGCCCCGAGGGTGAGCTTACCCCCTCCTGGCCATGGATAGCGCCGGATGATGAAGATGGCCACCGGTGATGGGTTCCCCTCCATAGGTGCAGTCTAACAGGTCCCGATTGGTTTTGGTGGCTACAGAGGCTTGCGGCGGAACTCCCGATCTATCTTCTGTTTTGGAAGTTTTAGGGCACGAGGTATATATGGGTGAAAGGAGTACGGTGGAGCCACGGGGCCCCACGAGGCGAGGCGCGCCTGTGGGGGTGGGCGCGCCCCACCCTCGTGAGCATCTCCGTGTATCTTCCGACGTGGGGTCCAAGTCCATCGTGGGTTTCCTTCAAAAATAACTTCTCCAGCTGATTTCGCTCCGCTTTGACTCACGATATTCCTTTCCTCAAACACTGAAATAGGCATAACAGGAAATCTGGGTTGGGCCTCCGGTTAATAGGTTAGTCCCAAAAATAATATAGAAGTGGATAGTAAAGCCCAATATTGCCTAAAACAGATAATAAAATAGCATGAATGCTTCATAAATTATAGATACGTTGGAGACGTATCAGGCTAAGACACTGGTGTAGGTGTAATCGGCGATCGCCGAAGCGCGCTGGATGATAGCCGGGCCGCACCTTCCACCAGCTCTTCATCGGCCTCACTCCGCCAGTGCTCAGCTGGGCCAAGCTCAGCCAGATACCAGGCTTCTAGACGAACTCCAGCGCCATCAAGGCCGGACCGAGCTGCAGAGCCTTCCAGCCTCGAAGCGATACGGCAACCTCCAGCCAGTCGGCAGTCCGACTGGGGGTGCGGGGAACCGCTTCGCCAGCCGGGCGGCCAAGACTTGCGCCCCAAAGACGTCAAGACGGCGGAGCATGCGGTGAGGCTTGGCTGCACTGGCCTCGACCGCCCGAAGCTGCTCCTCAAGTGTCCGGCTGCATCCGGCGCGATCTCGACCCTGCTGCACGGCCAAGACATCGCGGTGGGCCTCGATGAGCTTGGGAGGCGGCGACGGAGTAGCTGGGAAGTAATCATGAAAGAAGAAAAAGCAGCACAAAGTCGAAACAAATCAGATGACAAAGGGCAAGCAAAGAGACGAAAAGAAGGCGGCCTACCATCGATCAAATCCTCGACCCGTCCAGTAGCCTTCGGCCAGAGGTTGTTTCACCTTAGCCTAGCCTGCCACCTCGGTCTCTATATTCGGCTTTAAGGAGGCCTCATGTCCTCGCCTTCTTAGGCCTTTGTGGCTCCCTCCCCGTCGGCCGGTTTCTTGGCCAGCGGTCGTTGCCTCACAGGCATATGCGTTGCACTCGGCTTCCTTGACACCTAAGGGCGGTCTGGACCTCGCTTAGCTGCTCCCTCAAATCGGCATTGGCCCTCGCAGATATGAAGAAGAAGAAAGAAGCAATAAGGAAGAAGTCGTCAGAAGATCCGACCACCGCTTCCTGCAATCGGCTCGAATCTCGAGGACTACACCCAGTGGAGTACTGACGCGCCCCACATGAGATAAAAATAAAAAACACTTACTCCTCGGCTCTCGGTCAAGTCGGCGGTCTTACGGCTCATCTCACGGGCACAGGAGTTGAAAGGCAGCAGCGCGGAGATTGTGATATTTCCGCCAAATAGGATGGAGGCACGAATAAGAACAAGACCATCATCGAAGTTTGCTAAGAAATCCAAGCCGCCGCTTAGCAGCCGCCTTTAACTCTGGGACTACCAGTGCAGGCCGACGCGCCCCCACGGAAGAAATCAAGAAACAATCAACGAGAAGCAGGAGCACTCACCCGAATGACTGTCCGCGTCGTGAGAAACTCTTGGGTGTACCGCTTCAGCGCGGTGGTTCGGGGTTCTGAAGCCGCTCCGGACCTCCCCGGCCGCTTATCGCTCAGCTCGGCCGTCCCTCCGCCAGTATCCACTGCATTTAGCCGGCGCCAGCCGCCTCCAGTCCTGGGCCGACGAGCTGGCGCCCTGCGGCTTTCGTGGGCTCCGGCGTTGAAAGTCGCCTCCCCGCTGCGCCCGACGAGGCAGCGATCGAACCACAAGATCCGCCCCACGGTCGGCTCGCCTCCGGTAAGCTGGGAGCACTTTCGGCGGCACGACAGCAGGCCGCCACCTTGGCTGCTCCGATCGGGCGCCGGCCTTGGCGCCTCCCCGTCCCAGGGCGATCATCACGCTGCCCTCCCCCTCTCCATGGCCGGCCGGTCGCCGTCGGCTTCCTCTAACGGAGGCACTGGGATGTCGGGAGCTACGGTGCGAAGGGGGATGATGAGCCGTGGAGGCTGATTGCGCGGGGCCTCCGCCTCCTTCCATGACCGCGCCTCCGCCGAGCCTTCGCCACAGATCATCAGCCGCCCTGGTCGACTCCCCCGTCGCCTCCCGAGCCGCCCTCCTCTCCTCCGCCTCCCGCTCCTCCCGCGCCTCCCGCGCGTTACGCTCCGTCGCCTCCAGGAGATCGGCGCGGGGATCCACGCGGCGGGAGCTTGTAGACCCTCCCGCCGTTCCGACTATGGAGGCGGCAGGGACCCGCTCGAGAGAGAGCGGCGCCCTGTTCAACAAGTCAAGAAGAAGGGGCTTAGAAGAATATCGACCAAAGAGAAGAAAGAAAGGTGTGGGAAAATCAACACTTACGGCGAAACCGCCTGCGGCTGCTTCACCACCTTGCGGAAGCGGGCCACCTTCGCGGCCGCCTCGTCCCGCTTGGTCGCCGCCGCAGAAACCTTGGGCTTCTTCGGCCGACTACCAAAGAGAGTCGGCGCTCCCCGGCGTTTCTGCGCGCCGCCCCAAGCAGCCGGCCAAGGCAGATGGGCTCATGCGCACGACGATCGGGCGCCGCCGACGATCGGGGAATGACTTCACGCCCTTGGCTGTCGTCTGCCAGCCTCAAGCCGGCTCGCCCTAGCTCGGCGCCCGCCTCACCACCTCCTCCTACGACGGCGTCGTCCATGGCGGCCGCCCCGAGGTCCGGATCATCAAGGTCGTCCGGCTCACGGTTGGGCAGGAACTGACGCTCCGGCTCCGCGGCCCCTGCCGCCGGTCGAAGAAGAGGGCTCTGCTAAAAGCAAGCCGGCTGGTCAAGAGTTGGCCATTATGAGCCCGCCGACAAGAGAAGAAAGAAAGAAGGGGAACTTACCGTAGGCGGAGGATCGGCTCGAGAGTACGGCTCCTTGCCGTACCACCATTCCTTGGTGAGCTTGCAGTTGTAGATGTAGTTCACCATGTAAGATACCTCAGCATGAGGCATCTCCTTGGTGCTCAGCCGGCTCGGGTCGAAGCGGCGGCTCATCTGGCAGATCATGTGTGGTCGGCCTTGGAGCGGGAGCACCCGGCGCTCCACGAAGGCGGCTACCAGGTCGGCCCCGACCAGGCCTTTCGATTGGATCATCACCAGGAGCCGGGCGACAGCAGCAGCCCCAGCCGGGAGACAACGTCCTGGCTCGGTAGGACCATGAGAGCTGCTTCCCAGCCAGCGGGCCGGCTACATAAGCCGGCAAATTAACGAAAATCGCTTATGCGGCGTTCTTCTTCACGTAAAGTAGGATTGCTGCCATGACTTCACCGACTGGATCAGCGGTATGGGCGGAAATGGGTTGTTGCCGGCTGACCTCCGCATGGTGATGAAGGCACCACACGGCGCGGGCACGCCCGCGGTAATGGTGCCGAGCTTGCATTGGAAGAACTCCCCCCAGAGCTCGAGGGTGGGGAGGACGCCAAGAAAACCTTCGCACAGAGTGACGAAGGCCGGCGGCAACATCATAGTGTTGGGGTGAGGTGATGCGGCCGAGATGGTAAAACTCGAGGAAGGAGCGGAAGAACCCGCTCAGCCGGCAAAGCCGAGGCCGCAGCAGTGCGGTAAGCGGAAGATTACTCCGCCGCCCTCCGGCGCGCGAGACCTCCGGCCTTCAAGCGCGAGGCGGGTTTGCATCGTAACGCGTGTCTGCAGCCGCCGTGTCTTGCGGAGCTGGGCCGATGTGGTCCTCGTCGACGTTGGAACCATCCCAAGAACTGGACAACGCCATGGGAATGAGGAAGAAACGGGAGAGGCGCGACGGCGAAGGACGCGCAACCCTTCTGCGACAGAACCACGGCGAGCCAAGAAGGTTGGGGGAAGGGCAGCGCGGCGGCGAGGCGCTGCGGCGGCGGAGAAGAGGAAGAAGAAGAAGAGGGGATGGAGTGAGGCGGCGTGCGGCGTCTCGCGCTCCTCCTCCCTACTTATAGCCTCGCGCGGCGAAGCCGAGGAGGCGAGGCGTGGGGGAACATGGGATTAACTGCGCCCACTCCCCCCACGTCCCATGATTATTGCGCCCTAAAGGCTTGCAGAAACCGCCGTTGGAAGGTGAGCGGTCCGTTCGGGCCGCAGAAGATCTGCACTTGGGCCGAGGCCTAGGAGTGGCTGGCCCCGGTCTGCGGCGACGTCCCGTCACGCGCGTGGGCTGGCAGGCCCTTCCTTTTGACGGCAGCCACATGGCGCACAAGTGGCGGGCGGTCAGCGCGCAACTCGACTCGCGTACCACCTAGTCCCCGCCTTCAAGCCGCCAAGCCTTCTAAAAACGGGCGCGATCAATCGGGCCGCTCCTAGCTGCCGCTCTTCGTGATAGGAAGCTGATCAAGCTTATCATCCTCTCTTCGCCTCAAGCCCGACCAGCTTGGGACTACTGTCGGAGTAAATGACCACGGTAGCCTTGCCGGCTCCCCCCGGCTCTTCAGAAAAATTACAGGCCGATCGAGCCTTCAAGCATCCAAGGCATGGGGCCGCCTTCCCATGGACGGCTACCTCCCAAGCCGGCTACCAAGAGGCGGCCTGACCCTAAATCCACGGGAGGAAAGCTGTCAGAGGGCCGACTCCTAGAAGCCGGCCACGAGAAGGCGGACTCCAAGAAGCTGGCCACGAGAAGGCGGACACCAAGAACCCTCAAACTCTGCACCCACATAACGGCGATGAGACAGGGCGTGGCTACAGCAAAGCCTGCCACCCCTGAATCCCGGAGCATCCATGGTCGCAGTGCGCCGCATGGGGCGGCCATCACCCATCTGGCGCGGCATTGTTGCCATGTTGACCATGACGTCACCCACGACGAGCTGTCAGAATGGCCCACAAGTGGCGGGCCCCTTTGGACAGAGAGACGCCCGAAGGCGGCCCGGACTCCCGCAGCCGGCCTGAGGTAAGGCCGGCTCCCAACAGCCGGCTAGCTCCCTCCCTCGAAGGAGGCGCCTCATTAAGGAGACAAGACGAGGTAAGGCTACAAGATGATAGCCGCGGTGGCGGCATCAGCCAGGCTTACTTCACAAAGCCCTCATCATCGAGTGAGGCAACAAGAATCCGCCCCCGACACGGCCCCGAGCGGTGGGACCAGCTTGTCGACCAGAAGCCGGAGTCGCGAGACCCACCATTCAAGTGGGCCCCGGCCCGGCGGAGAAGCCAGCCGAACATAGACACCGACGGCTGGGGCCCATGCCCACGGATTACCATTGTACCCTTGGGAGTAGGCCTATATAAACCCCTGTGGCACCCATGCAAAGGGTTGATCTCTTAGAGTTTTAGAAACCACATAGGGGAAGAGGAGAGCTAGCCTAGCCCTTCTTCTTCCTCTCTCGCCGAACAGCTCAAGGAGCCTCTTGTAGCCACTTGTTAACTTAGTGATCATGCGAGACCCAGCAGAGCAGCAAGGGGGTGCTATCTCCACGGAGAGCCCCAGCTGGGTAAGATTCGCCGGCGTGCATGTCTTCGCCTTATCCCGTTTCCAGGCACCGGCGACGTCTTATTGGCTCCCACAATGATAAGCCACCCGTTGGCATATGTCGCACCTACCACCCGACAGAGCACATCAGGGAGATTCTCTCCTTTTCATTTTTTTACCTTCTATTTTTTTAATTAGCAAGGATGTTGAGGGCCGTCAGTTCCCATTAAACCATACAGTGTCCTTCCGTGGCAACATGCCCTAGAGATGCTCAAGTCACAAGAGATTATCCAAATGCTAGCACGATTGGTACTAGTACAACAGTACAATTGGTGCCTCTCACGTAAATTATATGTACTTGTACTAATGATTCGTGTTGGCTTTTCACCAGTCACATACAATTAGGTGTTATTTCTCCTGTTAAAATTGTTCGTGTGGATTAGTGCTATCACAGACTTTTGAGCTGCCGATCACCTTCGACCCGCGTCAACATCCTCATTCTATCGATGTTACTTCGGCGGTGATGCCATATTTCTTTTATCATTTATATAAACTTTGCCTATGCAAAGGATTTTTTTAATTATTATTATTATTATTTGGTCTACACTACTTTGTGTGTGCAGGCAATCTACTAAGGCTGGGCCGTGCTAACACCTTGGTAGGCCGATGTCGTCGTCCCCCATCTCAAGGCCGACCAAGTCGTGGCGTCATACCGACGCGTCCACAATGTCAAGATTTCCAAGATCAAGTTACCTGCTACCTCTTGAGCAACTTGCGTTGGTTTTTCCCTTGAAGAGGAAAGGGTGATGCGGTAAAAGTAGCATAAGTATTTCCTCAGTTTTTGAGAACCAAGGTATCAATCCAAAGAGGAGATCATGCACAAGTCCCAAGCACCTACACAAACAAATAAGAAACTCGCAACCAACACGAAAAAGGGGTTGTCAATCCCTTCACGGTCACTTACGAGAGTGAGATCTGATAGATATGGTAAGATAATATTTTTGGTATTTTTATGATAAAGATGCAAAGTAAAATAAACGGCAATAAAAATAACTAAGTGTTGAAAGATTAATATGATGGAGAATAGACCCGGGGGCCATAGGTTTCACTAGTGGCTTCTCTCAAGATAGCATAAGTATTATGGTGGGTGAACAAATTACTGTCGAGCAATTGATAGAATTGAGCATAGTTATGAGAATATCTAGGTGTGATCATGTATATAGGCATCACGTCCACGGCAACTAGACCGAAACGATTCTGCATCTACTACTATTACTCCACACATCGACCGCTATCCAACATGCATCTAGAGTATTAAGTTCATAAGAATGCAGTAATGCTTTAAGTAAGATGACATGATGTAGAGGGATAAACTCATGCAATATGATATAAACCCCATCTTGTTATCCTCGATGGCAACAATAGAATACGTGTCGCTTCCTTTCTATCCTTTGGGATCGAGCACCGCAAGATTGAACCCAAAGCTAAGCACTTCTCCCATTGCAAGAAAGATCAATCTAGTAGGCCAAACCAAACTGATAATTCGAAGAGACTTGCAAAGATAAACAATCATACATAAAATAATTCAGAGAAGATTCAATTATTCTTCATAGATAATCTTGATCATAAACCCATAATTCATCGGTCTCGACAAACACACCGCAAAAGAAGAGTTACATCAAATAGATCTCCAAGAGAATCAAGGAGAACTTTGTATTGAGATCCAAAGAGAGAGAAGAAGCCATCTAGCTAATAACTATGGACCCGAAGGTCTGAGGTAAACTACTCACACATCATCGGAGAGGCTATGGTGTTGATGTAGAAGCCCTCCGTGATCAATGCCCCCTCCGGCAGGACGCCGGAAAAGGCCCCAAGATGGGATCTCACGGGTACAGAAGGTTGTGGCGGTGGAACTAGGTTTTCGTGGATGCTTCTGATGGTTTGGGGGTACGTAGGTATATATAGGAGGAAGAAGTACGTCGGTGGAGCAACGTGGGCCCCACAAGGGTGGAGGGCGCGCTTTGGGGGTCGGCGCGCCCCCTGCATCGTGCCCTCCTCGTTGATTGCTTTACGTAGACTCCAAGTCCTCTGGATCACGTTTGTTCCGAAAATCACGTTCCCGAAGGTTTCGTTCCGCTTGGACTCTGTTTGATATTATTTTTCTGCGAAACTCTGAAATAGGCAAAAAAAACAGCAATTTGGGTTGGGCCACCGATTAATAGGTTAGTCCCAAAAATAATATAAAAGTGTATAACAAAGCCCATTAAACATCCAAAACAGAATATATAATAACATGGAACAATAAAAAATTATAGATATGTTGGAGACGTATCAAGCATCCCAAGCTTAATTCTTGCTCGTCCTCGAGTAGGTAAATGATAAAAACATAACTTTTTATGTGGAATGCTTCTTAACATAATTTTCAATGTAATCCTCTTATTTGTGGTATGAATGTTCAGATCCGAAAGATTCAAGACAAAAGTTTAATATTGACATAAAAATAATAATACTTCAAGAATACTAACTAAGCAATTATGTCTTCTCAAAATAACATGGCCAAAGAAAGTTATCTCTACAAAATTATATAGTCTGGCTATGCTCTATCTTCATGACACAAAGTATTTAATCTTGCACAACCCCGATGACAAGCCAAGCAATTGTTTCATACTTTTGGTGTTCTCAAACTTTTCAATCTTCACGCAATACATGAGCGTGAGCCATGGACATAGCACAATATGTGGAATAGAATGGTGGTTGTGGAGAAGACAAAAAAAGGAGAAGATAGTCATACATCGACAAGGCGTATCAACGGGCTATGGAGATGCCCATTAATAGATATCAATGTGAGTGAGTAGGGATTGACATGCAATGGATGCACTAGAGCTATAACTATATGAAAGCTCAACAAAAGAAACTAAGTGGGTGTGCATCCAAGTCGCATGCTCACGAAGACCTAGGGCATTTTGAGGAAGCCCATCATTGGAATATACAAGCCAAGTTCTATAATGAAAAATTCCCACTAGCATATGAGAGTGATAACATAGGAGACTCTCTATCATGAAGATCATGGTGCTACTTTGAAGCACAAGTGTGGTAAAAGGATAGTAGCATTGTCCCTTCTCTCTTTTCTCTCTTTTTTTGGGCCTTCTCTTTTTTTTGGCCTTTCTCTTTTTTTTGTCCGGAGTCTCATCCCGACATGTGGGGGAATCATAGTCTCCATCATCCTTTCCTCACTTGGGACAATGCTCTAATAATGATGATCATCACACTTTTATTTTCTTTACAACTCAAGAATTACAACTCAAAACTTAGAACAAAAATATGACTCTATGTGAATGCCTTCATGTGTAGGGATATGCAATGAATCAAGAGTGACATGTATGAAAGAATTATGAACGGTGGCTTTCCCACAAATACGATGTCAACTACATGATTATGCAAAGCAATATGACAATGATGAAGCGTGTCATAGTAAACAGGACGGTGGTAAATTGCATGGCAATATATCTCGGAATGGCTATGGAAATGCCATGATAGATAGGTATGGTGGCTGTTTTGAGGAAGGTGTATGGTGGGTGTATGATACCGGCGAAAAGTGCGCGGTATTAGAGATGCTAGCAATGGTGGAAGGAAGGAAGTGCGTATAATCCATGGAATCAACATTAGTCATAAAGAACTCATACACTTGTTGCAAAAATCTACAAGTTATCAAAGCAAAGTATTACGCGCATGCTCCTAGGGGGATAGATTGGTAGGAAAATACCATCGCTCGTCCCCGACCGCCACTCATAAGGAAGACAATCAATAAATAAATCATGCTCCGACTTCATCACATAACGGTTCACCATACGTGCATGCTACGGGAATCACAAACTTTAACACAAGTATTCCTCAAATTCACAACTACTCAACAAGCATGACTCTAATATCACCATCTTCATATCTCAAAACAATTATCAAGCATCAAACTTCTCATAGTATTCATCACACTCATAAGAAATTTTTTTACTAATCTAGGATGCCTATCATAATTAAAGCAAATTACCATGCTGTTTTGTAGGACTCTCAAAATAATACAAGTGTAGCATGAGAGAACAATATTTTCTATAAAACAAATCCACCACCGTGCTCTAAAAGATATAAGTGAAGCACTAGAACAAAAACTATATAGCTCAAAAGATATAAGTGAAGCACATAGAGCATTCTAATAATTTCCGAATCATGTGTGTCTCTCTCAAAAGGTGTGTACAGCAAGGATGATTGTGGCAAACTAACAAACAAAGACTCAAATCATACAAGACGCTCCAAGCAAAACACATATCATGTGGTGAATAAAAATATAGTTCCAAGTAAAGTTACCGATGGACGAAGACGAAAGAGGGGATGCCTTCCGGGGCATCCCCAAGCTTTGGCTTTTTGGTGTCCTTATATTATCTTGGGGTGCCATGGTCATCCCCAAGCTTAGGCTCTTGCCACTCCTTTTTCCATAATCCAATAAATCTTTTACCCAAAACTTGAAAACTTCACAACACAAAACTCAACAGAAAATCTCGTGAGCTCCGTTAGCGAAAGAAAACAAAACACCACTTCAAGGTACTGTAATGAACTCATTATTTATTTATATTGGTGTTAAACCTAATGCATTCCAACTTCTCTATGGTTTATAAACTATTTTACTAGCCATAGGTTCATCAAAATAAGCAAACATCACAAGAAAAACAGAATCTGTCAAAAACAGAACAGTCTGTAGTAATCTGTAATTAACGCAAACTTCTGGAACTCAGAAAAATCTACCAAAATAGGAAGACCTAGAAAATTTGTTTATTGATCTACTGCAATTGGAATCAGTATTGTATCACGTTCTGGTGATTTTAAACAATTGTTTTCGTGAACAGAAAGTTTCTGGAATTTTCAGCAAGATCAAATAACTATCATCCAAGAAGATCCTATAGGTTGGCACAAACACTAATTAAAACATAAAGAAAATCTAACCAGAGGCTAGATCACATATTTATTCCTAAACAGAAGCAAAAAGCCAAAAAAACTAAAATAAAATTGGGTTTCCTCCCAACAAGCGCTATCGTTTAACGCCCCTAGCTAGGCATTGATAATTTCGATGATGCTCACATGAAAGACAAGAATTGAAGCACAAAGAGAGCATCATATAGCATGTGAAAAACATATCTAAGTCTAACATACTTCCTATGCATAGGAATCTTATAGGCAAACAAATTATCAAGGCAAACAAAAACTAGCATATGCAAGGAAGAAGAAAGAAACAATAGCAATCTCAACATCACGAGAGGTAATTTAGTAACATGAAAATTCCTACAACCATATTTTCCTCTCTCATAATAATTACATGTAGGATCATAGGAAAATTCAACAAAATAGCTATCACATAACATATTCTCAACAGGATCCACATGCATGCGAAGTTGACACTCTTCCAAAATAGTGGGATTATCATTAACTAAAGTCATGACCTCTCCAAACCCACTTTTATCAAAAATACCATAAGATTGAACATTCTCCAAATATGTGGGATCTAAAGTTGACACTCTTCCAAATCCACTTTCAATATTATTGCAAAAACTATTATCAATCTCATATTCATCATGGGGCTTAAATAAATTTTCAAGATCATAAGAAGAATCACCCCAATCACGATCATTGCAACAAGTAGTAGACATAGCAAAACTAGCATCCCCAAGCTTAGGGTTTTGCATATTATTAGCACAATTGACATCAAGATAATTTATAGTAAAATCATTGCAATCATGCTTTTTATTCAAAGATCTATCTTGAATCACTTCATAAAGCACATCATCACAATTTTCGGATTCACGGATTTCAAGCAAAACCTCATAAAGATAATCTAGTGCACTCAACTCACTAGCAATAGGTTCATCATAATTGGATCTCTTAAAGAGATTAGCAAGTGGATGAGGATCCATAAACTTTTAGCAAGCGAAGATGCAAGAAAAAAGAAGGTACATGGTAACACAAGCAAACAATAGATCTGGCGAGAAAAAGGCAAACGAAAAAGAAGGCGAACGGAAAAGAGAGGGCGAATAAAACGGCAAGGGTGAAGTGGGGGAGAGGAAAACGAGAGGCAAATGGCAAATAATGTAGTGCGAGGGGTAAGAGTTTGTGATGGGTACTTGGTATGTCTTGACTTGACTTGACTTGGCCTGAATCTCCCCGGCAATGGCGCCAGAAATCCTTCTTGCTTCCTCTTGAGCACTGCGTTGGTTTTCCCTTGAAGAGGAAAGGGTGATGCAGTAAAGTAGCGTAAGTATTTCCCTCAGCTTTTGAGAACCAAGGTCTCAATCCAAGAGGGAGATCACGCACAAGTCCCGCCAAGACCTACACAAACAAATAAGAAACTACGCAACCAACGCGAAAAAGGGGTTGTCAATCCCTTCACGGTCACTTACGAGAGTGAGATCTGATAGATATGGTAAGATAATATTTTTGGTATTTTTATGATAAAGATGCAAAGTAGAATAAACGGCAATAAAAATAACTAAGTGTTGGAAGATTAATATGATGGAGAATAGACCAGGGGGCCATAGGTTTCACTAGTGGCTTCTCTCAAGATAGCATAAGTATTACGGTGGGTGAACAAATTACTGTCGAGCAATTGATAGAATTGAGCATAGTTATGAGAATATCTAGGTGTGATCATGTATATAGGCATCACGTCTGACAAGTTGACCAAACGATTCTCAAGCCTACTACTATTACTCCACACATCGACCGCTATCCAACATGCATCTAGAGTATTAAGTTCATAAGAACAGAGTAATGCTTTAAGTATGATGACATGATGTAGAGGGATAAACTCATGCAATATGATATAAACCCCATCTTGTTATCCTCGATGGCAACAATAGAATACGTGACGTTTCCCTTTCTGTCACTGGGATCGAGCACCGCAAGATTGAACCCAAAGCTACGCACTTCTCTCATTGCAAGAAAGATCAATCTAGTAGGCCAAACCAAACTGATAATTCGAAGAGACTTGCAAAGATAATCAATCATACATAAAAGAATTCAGAGAAGATTCAATTATTGTTCATAGATAATCTTGATCATAAACCCACAATTCACCGGTCTCGACAAACACACATCAAAAGAAGAGTTACATCAAATAGATCTCCAAGAGAATAGAGGAGAACTTTGTATTGAGATCCAAAGAGAGAGAAGAAGCCATCTAGCTAATAACTATGGACCCGAAGGTCTGAGGTAAACTACTCACACATTATCGGAGAGGCTATGGTGTTGATGTATAAGCCCTCCGTGATCAATGCCCCCTCCGGCAGGACGCCAGAAAAGGCCCCAAGAAGGGATCTCACGGTGCATGTAAGGTTGTGGCGGTGGAACTAGGTTTTCGTGGATGCTTCTGATGGTTTGGGGGTACGTAGGTATATATAGGAGGAAGAAGTACGTCGGTGGAGCAACGTGGGCCCCACGAGGATGGAGGGCGCGCCTGGGGGTGTAGGCGCGCCCCCTGCCTCGTGCTCTCCTTGTTGACTGCCTTACGTAGACTCCAAGTCCTCTAGATCACGTTTGTTCCGAAAATTACGTTCCCGAAGGTTTCATTCCGCTTGGACTCCGTTTCATATTCTTTTTCTGCGAAACACTGAAATAGGCAAAAACAGCAATTTCAGTTGGGCCACCGGTTAATAAGTTAGTCCCAAAATAATATAAAAGTGTATAATAAAGCCCATTAAACATCGAAAACAGAATATATAATAGCATGGAACAATAAAAAATTATAGATATGTTGGAGACGTACCATTACCTCGGCGCACCCATTTGTGAGAACGTACTTGCACATCGCTAGAGATCCCTGAACGATCGTGTTCCAAATTTTGAGCACGCCAGACGCAACATCGAGCCAGAGCAGCAGACAAGGGCTGAATTCGGATCACTTGGCGGCATACAGGGAGACTCAATCCTTCTCTCTTTTCCACGTTATTTAATTAAGACAATAAATGATTTTTTGCTAATCATCTCCCTCTGTCATGCACTTCACGTGCTACTACTATTGCTAGCTCAGCAAGCGTCCGTCTAACAAAAGCAAACCTGTGAACAATCCACATGTTTTTCTTGGGATTGCTACAACTACCTCTGGTCTAGCCAGTTTTTGTCTTTACGCAGGTCGGTTAATAAGGGGCCACAGATGTAGTCCGCGAGTTCATGTTAAATTCTTGTGACGCATTGAACGCCGGGCTGCTCCATCGCGCCTTTGAGCGGGACGCCATGCGGGTTCGAACCAGCATCATTACACTGTCATCGAACCGTGTGAACATTATCATCCGAAGAATTTTGATTTGCATTGACACTATGTCAGATCCGGACTCAGCTCGGCGACAGCACACGTCAGGGGAGATTCGTCTCCTTAACCCTTTATATTCTTTTTTATTTTTTATCCAACCACTAGTTGGCAGCTGATCCTCTATTACTTTTTATGGAGAATCAGTACTAGCCTGATCGAGTACTTTTTGTGGCACGGTATCTATACCTACCCGGCGGATTCCAGTAATTAAACTACTAGTGTTACTACTTCACATGCTAGTGAATCGTCATGCATAGGTCATTTGATTCTTGTTTCTAGTACAGTACGGATCAGTTTGTTTAATTTTTCCTAACTATTCGGTTAGCTTCTAAAATCATTGCATGCATGTGACAGCCTGGATTTTGCCTTCTCTCTTTTTCCGGACTTGCCTTCTCTCTGTTTCCAGACTTGGTTTTTGCCTTGCATTGATTTGGATTTTGGAATCATTTCAAATGGACTTGGCACTTGGGCATACCCTTGACTTTCACCCAAGTGACCCATCTACTTCTCATTCAACTTTATTTCTCTGTTAAATCCCCAAAATAACCAAATGAATATTTTTCATAAAAGAAAATATTCATTTTCCTCTCTGAAACTCTATTCAGAAACTAGTGCTCCAAAGTAACCCTCATTTCTATTGCTTCCAAAAATCTGAGATAAATCCTGAATATTCTTTGGACCTTGGCACACCTTCCCAAGCAAAAATATTGCATGACGTTTTGCAATATTTTTGCTATAGAAAACAATTTCTCTTCTGGCCCAAAATTCCAATTTGTACAGCAAGTACATTTTCCCTTGATCTCTTGGCCCTGATCTTTCTTGAGCTTAACTACCCTCCTAAGAAAACCTAAACCCCAGGAGATCAGCCCTAATGGCCATCTAGAAGCTACCCAAACTTGGCGACCAAGTTTCTGGTGAGAAACTTGCCAACTTGGTTGCGCTAAGTCCTGGTCGGCTTTGGCGATGTGTTCTCAACGCTCCTAGACTAAACACTGCATGGACTAAAGCGTAGACAAGGTTTGGCGGTGCGTGGACGTCGTCTTGACCTCGCCAGGCGGTGACCGCGTGAGGACACGGCGCTCGGCGCAGCGTTCGACGCGCCTCGTTGCGCCAACGCTTCGTTTCAAGGCGGTGCTCGAGCGCTGCTCGCCGACGATCGCCATGCCGCTACCACCAGCCCTCGACCCATCGCCCTTGACCCTCCCTCGGCGCTCGACGCCGGAGACGCCAGATGGCGAGCAGGCACGCCGCGGCCAAAAGCCACAGTGCGCGTGTGCCCTTGTCCTCTTCCCCCTGCGTCCTGTGCTCATCCCCGAGCGTGGGCAGCTCCCACAGTGACGCTGCACGCTTGCCCCCTCGCACTGGAGCACTTCGTCACCGTTCGCCGGCTTCCAAAGAACTCCAGCAGCGACACGATACCTCCCCCTCGCTCCGACTATAAACAGGGCCTCCCTCCTCATTTCCTAGCCACGCACCAGTCCTCACCACCTCCACGAACACATAGAGGGGCCACAGCCCGGTCGGGCAGGCCTCTGGCGACCTCCGCAGCTCGGCCACCTCGCTCCGGTGCCTCTCGAGCTCGACCAACTGCTCGGGCGTGGCATTGAGGGCCCTGTGCTGTCTCGATGTCTTTGAACCCCGAGCCGCCTCTAGTCGTCGTCTTCTTCCACTCCGGTGAATCCCGTCCGCCACCGCAGCTTGCGAGCTTGACTGCCAGCAGCTCCGGCCATCCCACGGCAAGCCATGGGTACGGGCAGGTGTGTCGTGAACCAATCTTCATTTCTATCCCTCTCATCTAGCCCCAAACCCCCTCCTCGCCGGCGTGAGCTCCGGGCCAAGCGCCCGTCACCCTCGATCTCGCTCCCCTCTCTCTCTCTCTCGGACGGGCGGGGCCGGTGTCACTCACCACTCATGGCCAAGCAGACGAGTGGAGGCGCACTTTCCTTTATGCCTTCTACGTCAACCCCCCCAGAATTTCTGTTTAATTCAAATTTAATCAGAAATTGACCCAAACTTTGACCAGCAACCATTTCTAAACCATAAGTCCAAATGATTTGATTCTTTTTGCATTGTCTTTGTTTCAGAAAGCTCTAGCAGCACACAAAAGGTGGATTTTTCCTTGCTATCTAGAATTTCTGGTGATTTTCAGAATGGTTTTTGATATGTGTTTTTGTGGCTTCTAATTATTTTCAAAAGGAGAAGCTTGTCTTGAAGCAAACCAAGAGGGGTGTGATCCTCCTCTACACTAAGGCAAGCCACACCAGCATTTGGATGGTGTTATTTCAATGTCTATGATTTTCTACTTGAATATGAGTTCTTAATTGTAATTAAAATTTTGATAATTTTTTTTGTTAATAGGTAGTTATTTTATCATGCTTGATATGCTTGTTTTAGTTACTGGTAAATTGCATGAACTTGTTTGGTCAAGTAGCATAAATTTTTTTGTTAGTTATATTGCTATGGTAGATTATGATAGTTCTTTTATTAAGTGATATTTTCATATAAATGATGAGCTAATAAAAATATTGCTTGATAATAAAAATGAATTAGGACAAGTGATGTTTTTGATCCTGAGTATTGCAAGATAATTATGCTAATAAGATTGATCCATATCCATGTGTTGTTTGCTTTGCATGTCGGTTAGTTGCATGATTATGTCAAATTATCATGTTAGTTATAAAAAGTTTTTATCAAAGTTAAACTTGATTAAGTTCAACTTGAATATGATGTTGATCACCTCATGGTGCCACTGAATCGGGTTTTTATTCAGTGCGACCACATTTACCTTGTGGGAAGGTCTTAATTCGGTCCTTTGTTGTGCCTCTCACCGGTGCCTCCCGCGAGGGAAGGTTATGGGCGTGCATACCCTGGCCCGGTAAGCAGACATAACCTTGTGTGCCCATTTTTGTTTTTATGGTACCTTGTCACCGTTTGGGACCGTTTTGCCACGACGGTGGCTGTTGGTGCCTTTGGTAGGCACGGGGCCACCCAATACCTAGCCCTGAGAGGGAGTTGGTCGGAGTGGCCAGGAGAGTG
This sequence comes from Aegilops bicornis, assembly GCA_021605145.1. Taxonomy (NCBI): domain Eukaryota; kingdom Viridiplantae; phylum Streptophyta; class Magnoliopsida; order Poales; family Poaceae; genus Aegilops; species Aegilops bicornis. The sequence continues at coordinate 18,902 of JAHIAL010000094.1, forward strand.
CCATGACAATGGGAGGGTTTCGTCGGAACGCTTTGGTCCACCCGAATTGGAGTGCGAGGCCAGGGGTTCCATAGTGTGGGTAAAGTGCGCTACCTCTGTAGAGTGTATTTAATCTGTCGATAGCCACGTCCTCGGTTATGGGCATAGCTCGGAAGTAAGTCACACCATGGATCAAATTTTATAATTAATCTTGCAAACTAAATGATTGTTGCGATGCTTGGTATTTCATGAACTGCGAGTTGTTCATGAACGGTTGGTTTCAGTTGTGACCCCGGTATGGTCACCGCTTGGTTACGAGATAACCGTCTGGTAAGCGAGTCCGTGAGACTCGGTGCGCGTATTGGTTTCATTGCATATTTAGTAGTTCTTTCATTGCATTAATTTAATTAATTGTCATGATATTTGCCTGTCATCGTGCTTATGTTTGTTGTGAGCTTGCAAGTACTTTCAATGTACTGACCTGGCGTGTCATGCCAGCTTTCAGGCAAGTCGGTTCGCATCGGAGCGCATCTCGCGTCTAGGCCGTGTCCACATCGGTGCCCCTGTGCTATGGAGTTCCACTTCATCGTTCTTCCGCTGCCGCGTAGTTCGTGTGATCGAGGCCCTTGTCGTGTTCATTAAATAATGTACATACTGTTCAGCAGAACCGTGCATGCCGCTTGGCCTCATATCTCGATGAAATTCAGACTTATGTAATCCGCTAGCATCAATAGAGCGGTTGTTTCTATACCATGTTGTTGTGTATTGCCAGAAGACTTGATCTCTGGGCTGGCAATGCAGGGTAAACCGGTTGCTCTGAGCTGGGGTGCCACAACACTTGTTATCAGAGCCGCACTGATTGTAGGACACGCTAGACCGTTAGTGCATTAGTGCAACGGTAGATAGCTTCGTCTGAGTGCCGGTAGTCATAGAAATTGGTTGCTGCATTGCATGCATGATTATTTGTTGTTATTACTAACCGTATGGTTTGTGAGTGTAGATGGCTCCAGTACCGATCTTGTACCATCCTGAGCTAGCTCCGTACACATTGTCGCACCTGCTTCAAAACATGTGGCGACGACTCTATCTAGAGGGTGCTGATCCAGAGTATCGGGTGTATCGGGATCGTCTAGCCGGTGCATTGTATGAGTATTATGCTGAGGTCACTCTACACCACAGTTCCCCTTTCGGCGCTTACACTCGTTCTACTAAGGGTGGTCTTGCTTCTATGCCATCTCAGGCAGTTCAGTTTGCTGCTATCGAGGCTCTTGTAGACTTGCTCTACAACGAGGTTTGCAGGCACCCACCCAGGTCTCTTCTACTACCCATCTCTACACGAGAATGGGCGTATCCGCTTTCCTTTGATTAATCCGGCGTGCGATCGTCCCACTAGCCACCTTTCCCCCTATATCACTGCCAGTTATCTCCTGAAATTCGAGTTAGCTCGGGAGCTCTCACGTGCCCGGGCAGCTCTCGCTGCTGCTCGTACTAGGAACCCTCTGTCGGTGTCAAAACCGACGGATCTCGGGTAGGGGGTCCCGAACTGTGCGTCTAAGGCGGATGGTAACAGGAGGCGGGGGACACGATGTTTACCCAGGTTCGGGCCCTCTCGATGGAGGTAATACCCTACTTCACCTTGATTGATCTTGATGATATGAGTATTACAAGAGTTGATCTACCACGAGATCGTAGAGGCTAAACCCTAGAAGCTAGCCTATGGTATGATTGTTGTTGTCCCACGGACTAAATCCTCCGGTTTATATAGACACCGGAGGGGGCTAGGGTTACAGTCGGTTACAATGGGAGGAGATCTACATATCCGTATTGCCAAGCTTGCCTTCCATGCCAAGGAGAGTCCCATCCGGACATACGTGGGCGAAGTCTTCAATCTTGTATCTTCATAGTCCAACAGTCCGGCCAAAGGATATAGTCCGCTGTCCGGAGACCCTCTAATCCAGGACTCCTCGGTAGCCCCTGAACCAGCTTCAATGACGATGAGTCCACAAGATTGTCTTCAAGATTGCAAGGCGGGTTCCTCCTCCGAATACTCCATAGAAGATTTTGAACACAAGGGCGATGGTGTCCGGATCTGCAAAACAATTTCCACATGCCACCGTGAGAGAGAATAATATTTCCTCAAATCTAATATGTCTTGACACATTCGATATGCGACATCACACCACGGCCCGGTCATCATTCGAACCGTTTTTCTCAACCAGCCTCGGCACATGTTGCGAGGCGGTTTCCTGGGCACGTCTTGTCGAAGCAGAGATCGCATCCCCTTATTACGGGATTCTCATCAATACGGATGTGGGTAACCCAGCCGCGCCACCAATTATGGCGCTTGGGAAATAAGAGGTTTTACCAGGGGAATGGGGAGGCACATCGCCTCTTCCGCCCTTATAAAGGGACAAGAATTTACTCTTTTCACCCACGCCTTCTTCCCGATTCATTTCCCTTCTACTCAAGCTCCAGCGCCCAAGCTCTCCTCTTCCCCGACCACAAGAGGTCCCCCAAAAATGTCCGGATCTGGAGCAGGAGGCAAATGGATGGCCTCTACCATCCGAGAGAAGGATATCAAAAGCTTCGTAGGGCGGGTACAGCCAAGAAAAATCAGCCACCATATCTCGACGGGCAGATGATCGTCCCTACTCCGGAGCCCACGAAGGGTTGTGTTCCTTCCTCACTTTGTCCGCGGGCTGGGGTTTCCCCTCCACCCATTCGTTCGTTCGCGGCGTCATGTATTATTACAGGATCGATCTTCACGATCTGTCCCCTAATTCCTTCCTCAACATCTCGACATTCATTGTCGTGTGTAAGGCTTTCCTCCGCGTTTCACCGCACTTCGGTTTGTGGCTTAAGGATTTTAATGTGAAGCCCAAGGTGGTGGGCGGCGAGCACGCCGAGTGTGGGGGCACCATGGTGAGCAAGATGCCCAACGTCATATGGCCAACGGGAACCTTTAATGATTCTGTAAAGGAGTGGCAACAACAGTTGTCGGGGATATACCCCACGGCGTAAACCGGCCGGAAATATAACCCGGCCGGACTTGGCGGTTTACTTGAGACCCGGCTAAGACTTGACGATTCACTGGCGACCCATTTGGACCTGGCGGTTCATGATTCATTGGTAATCCGGCAGGCGGGTCAGAGGAGCGACAAGACCCGGTTGCCCAACGGGCGGTTCATGAAGGCCGGTTCATACTATGGTGGGTTAGTTTACAAGGAAAGGCATAAGGAATATTTACCTTATAAGGAGTTAAGACCCGGACTTGTATCCATTAGAAGGTAGACTAGTCCTAATCCTAATAGGACTCCACATGTAACCCGCCCCTTCAACATATATAAGGAGGGGCATGGCTCCCCAAAGAGGGACAAGCGACAAGCAAGAAGAAACAATCTCTAGGGCAAGACACAAAGAGCCGGTTTACCCGCGACTCTCTGGAGATGATAATGAGACCTAGCCTCAAACAACATGTAGGGCTATACCGGATGATGTTTCCCGGGGCCCGAAGCTGTCTAAAACCTGGTCTTGTGTTGCGTCTCGATTCCACAACCCATCTCAAGCTACCACATAGATGCGTTGGCCTCGCGACTAAGTCCTGACACTAAGGACATCTGCCGTGACAAAACCACGACAGTTGGCGCCCACCGTGGGGCTGGCGCACGGTGGTGTTGAGTTCTTGAAGGGATTTTTCTTAGGGTTTCGAGAAGTTTGCAAGTTTCCGGATGAGGAGAAGCCGGTTTGGAAATTCATCAGTTCAACGGGTCTCTGTTACGGACGCACGAGTCAAGCAGCAGCAGTCACACGTGTTTTGTCAGATCGTTTTCTGTCACGAAGGCAATAGGAATTTTTGCCGCAGATTCCAAAACAATCCGGCGACTTATGTTCTAATCGGAACAGGTAACGCTGATCAGCCAAAGTACCAAGGCTGAATCCTGCAGAAAAATTGGAAAACTATGCCTGCGTATCGTCCAACAGCAGCGTAAGAAGAGGAGTCAAGCAAGTCAATGCAATCTCAAGCATGCATATTAGTACAGCCAAGCAGTGTACGCACGCACGTCCTCCAGGGCAAGTCAAATCAAAAGAAAAAAAAAGGACAAGCCAAGTACATCCACTCAACGTGGAAATCAAAAAGAAGGAAAAGAAGGGGATAGCTACTATACTGGTCTGGACACTTGAACGGACAAGAATTGGAAAGCCAAATCAACTACGATCTGGAAGGGGACGTGGGACACGGACTTGTTTTGCCTTGCCAGCTTGAAGTGGGACAAGGAATCGGTTTCGCCTGGCTAGCCACCGGACCGGCCTCGCCTACGCCTCTGCCGCGCGTGCCGCGGTCTTGAGTGACCCGCCTCCGTGGCTGGCCTCGCCCTCGCCCGATCCCAGGCCAGATTCGCATCCGGCTAACACTGGCCTTCAAGAGCTAGAGGCGGCCCGCGTTAGTACATGTACCATTGGTGCACGAGGCCAGCAGTGACCGGCGAATCAGCCTGAAGCTAGTAGCACCAGGATCGCGCATGCATGTCTGTTGCCATTAGGGCATCTCCAGCCGTTTGCCCCCCCAGGAGGCATTTTTTCCCCCTCCTGGGGGGCTGCCGGCGAGAACTTAGGCCTTGGGAGCCAAACCACTTCCACTCGTTGCCTCCCCACGATCAGCGTTGGACTCCCACAAACGGAGCGGCATTTCATTGAGCACCTTGACCGCGGCGGCATCGGCGACCTCCAGCCAAATGGAGGAGCGCGAGCGTCGATGAAGGCCTGGCGGAAGACCGCACGGACATGAGCACGTTGAGCTCTTGGCGGAAGACGCGGTGGAGGCGCTCGCTGCTCTGCAATGCCCCGTCCGAGGCCGCGCCAGCTGCGCTCTCGCGCCCGCGCTGGCCGCTGGCCGAGTCGCGCCAGCTTGCCTCACCGAGCTTGCTCTTCCTGAGCGGTGACGGCGGGTGCCTTCTGTCCGGCGGGCGGGTGCTCCTCCAGCGCCTTCGACGGCCACGACGCATCCACATCGCCGACTCGCGGATGCTCCTCCGGTGGCCGAGCCTCGCCGAGCTGGCAGCGACGCGACGCCATAACCGCCGGCGCCGCGTCGCGGATCACCGGCGTCGGCTCGTCGGCGAGAGCTGCGAGACACTGCCAGCGCGCGCCTCGCGCATGTGGCCGCCGGGTTGGGTCTCTTGGAAGGCCAGCTGCTGCTCCCGGCGGGCGCATGCATGGCACCGTGCATGGCTCGGGCGGACCTGCCATGCATGAACTCCGCCCACCCCGCCGCGCCTGAGGGAGCTCCCGTCAAGGGAGGCAGCGCTGCCGCAGATGGTCAAGGCGGGCGGCGGGCCGGCTGGCGGCGGAGGCTGGGCGCGGCTGCAGATGGTCGGTGGAGCGGCGCGCAATGTAAGGCCGCATGACGGCGCAAAGCAGGCTCGAAGCTGCTGCGGAATGGCTGCCAGCGGAGCTGGGGATGCGAGATCGGAGGCGCAGAGCTGCCCGATCTCCTTTCATCTCGTCCTGTCTTGTGGCGGCGAAGTAGAGAAGGAGAAGGAGAAGAGAGGAGTTGCAACGAGCACGTGGGTGGGCCAGGGAGGGAAAGGGACGGGAGAGACACTGGCAGGTGGTCCTGCGCATGCAAAAGGCAAACGCCGGCGTCCCCAGCTGCTCCCCCGGGAGCTGGGTGCGGGGTGGGCACGCCGGCCGTAACATTCGTCAAATCCAGCGCTTTTTCGACTCGTGGGGGCCTGACTGTGTGAAAAAATACGCGCTGGCGATGAAAAAAGCTTCCTGGGGGGCCTCTTGGGGGGACGGCTGGAGATGCACTTACTACCTACCTCAACCAAGGCACATAGCTCATCTCCGAGGAAAAAGAAAAGAAACAACTTGTGAACAAGCAATCAGAGTATTCAAAGTCGCTGCTACGGACGTAACCAGATATATTCAGTTCAAGAGTTTTTTTGGCGTTTTTTATTGCGTCGTTTTCAACGATCTTCCGAGTCGCCGCTTTGCTGGCCCTGCAGCACGAAAACCACCATCCGCTCGTTCGCAGGTTGCACTCCGCTACCGTTGGACCCGTCGCGTTTAGGCTGGTCATAATGGGAGTAACATAAGTAGTAACATAGATGCCACTAAGCAAAAATGATAATGTGTCAAGTAGTTAATGAGGAGAGAGAAATATAGAGTAACATAACCATCACATAACGCTTTCCAATGCAAGATGAGTCTACAAAGTAATAAATGAATACATCTATATTACTACCTCTCTCAGTTTACAGGGCGTGCGCGTACCCCTAGGTCGTCTATTTGACCAACCTAATACAAGTCATATATTATAAAAAATATACCAATATAAACTTCAGATGTTCTATTTTCAAAAGATATAATGTTTGTGTTATATAGTTTATATTAGGGTGGTCAAATTTGTAACCTAGGTATACGCGTAGGACTTGTAAACTGAGACGGAGGGAGTACCACACCTATAACACTACCCACTATAAAAGTAGTAACATAGACTAGTAACATATGCATGTTATTAGTCTAAGTTACTCTCCACTATGACCAGCCTTAAACCGTCGTTGTCAGGAGAATGCCAGCTTCAAGTCCCGAGGGAATCGGTGCTGCTGCTACTGTTTCCTGCAGTGGGGGTTAATTAAATCCAAAGAAACAAAGTGCTACTTGCAGACAAAGGCTGGTGCTGATTGATGTTTAATCCGGCCACAGAGATCTAAGAAATAAACCAACGTGACTAGTGCTGGTACTTCGTATTGGGCTGATTTTCTTCAAAGATCAGTTTGCGTAAAATTGGATGGAATACATATATGTGGAGACCAGCTACGCGCTAATGGCCATGCCCACATGCGTCCAAAAAATAAATCAGGTGATATTTATCCTATATATTTTGTTAAGTACATGTTAATTCATCGGACAATAGTTACTCTGGCCTGTAATATTTTTATGCAGGACGGCTATTAAAAAAAAGGGTGGTATTATACCATGGAGGCATGTTCGGTTGTGCCGCACAGCTTCATGGACACGCATATCACGGTCCGGTTTACATCAACGCGCCGGCTGACTCGCCCGTCCGCACCGCCTTACAACGCCACGGACGAATCGCATTCATTCCGCCCTCAAGCCGGGTTCACGCGCCCACGCCAAGCCATAATGCGGGGAACAATTTGCTCATCCGCACCGACTTACAACGCTATGGCCGACTCATCTGTTTTCTCCTAAGGGTGACTCATCCGTGATTGATTTTAGCTTCACCTTGGTGACCATCAACTCCACAGCGGATAATTTCTGGCCAAACATATCAGGTGACATCTATCTAAGTCTATTTTTGACACATATTGTTTTTTTTCAAAAAAAAAACAATTAATTTGTACAGTATACTTTGATATGCAGGACAATTTTTCATTATAAAACATGGTTTATACCATGGGTACGGAGCACGCGCTCGCAACGTCATGCCCGGTGTTCGTCCGTGTCACATTACACGGTGAATGGACGCCGTAATACGCCGCTTTACGGCCCGGTTTATATCAGCTTGCCGGGCCGCTACCGTTTGACTTCCGCCCGTCTGCATCGGGCTTTACAACGCTGCGGACCGACTCATCTATATATATCACCTCGATGCTGCTGATGCGTCTTCTTCGTCCGTCTCTCGCGGTCTGGTCTACCTCAAAGATACCGGGCCGCTTTTGTCTGCATGAGCTGTTTATTGAGTATGAGCAAGTCACAGCCTTGGGTAGCCCGGTTTTATTTCAACAAAATGGAGGAAAATTATCATATACTATCAACCGCCAAATACGCATTGGTTGGTTCAATAGGCAGGCGCACAAGTCGTCGTCACTACAGTTTGGTTAACTTCAAATAACCAGTTGGAAGGAACCATTGGCCGAGTTGCTGACACGGCTCATACGGGACCATTTATAACCCACCACAGTCACCTCAACCTTTTGTGGATTCACATCATGCTATCAACACCAATGATATACAAGTTATGCCGGTTTATATCATGGACAAATATGGAGAGTTTCAAGTCAACTCCTCGAGTTACCTTTGAGACTCGGGGGCTACGATGACATGAGTCAGCAAATCTTGCCAGTTTCAGCAAATTTAAGAACCTCGGGACGATGGAGGGAAAGATAACCCAGTTCAAGGGAAGTCAGTCTCCCTGAAAGCTCTCAAATATCCGGTTTACAGTCCGGTTCATGGGAAATCTGTTCTCCCACAAAGCTCTGAAGCTCTCAAATCCGCTTTAAAAAATGTCCGGTTCAAAAAGGAATTAACTTCTCGCAAGTTCGAGTTTAAAGGCCGTCAGAAAATTTCTGGCTGAAAATGAAGATTCCGGTTTAAAGTCCGGTTCAAGGGAAAGATGTCTCCCACAAAGCTTTGAAGCTCTCAATATCCGGTTCAAATCCCGGTTCAAAAAGAATTTATCTTTTGCAAAAAGTTAAAAGTTGCCAAAGAGGACTTGCTGCCATGATGCGCGGTTCAAACATGGGTATCATGCCTTATTGACTTGTCATATTATTGATCACTTGGGGGCTTGGTCGTATCCGAACCATAGCTACACCTCTTGATCGGCGCAATGCCACAACATCACTTGGGGGCTTGGTCGTATCCGAACAATAGCTACACCTCTTGATCGATGCAATGCCACAAAGATCACTTGGGGGCTTGGTCGTATCCTCAACCATAGCTACACCTCTTGATCGGGCGCAATGCCACATCATCACTTGGGGGCTTGGTCAGTATCCGAACCATAGCTACACCTCTTGATCGGTGCAATGCCGCAAAGCATCACTTGGGGGCTTGGTCGATCCGAACCATAGCTACACCTCTTGATCGGCGTAATGCCACAACGCTACTTGGGGGCTTGGTCGTATCCGAACCATAGTCACACCTCTTGATCGGCTCAAAGCCCTCGACTACAACGGTTTTTATTTGCCTTTTGCTAAGTTTTTTCTTTCTTTTGATAAGATTTGTGATGTTTTTAAACCGTGTTTATCAACTTGGTTAGGTCATCAACTACAAGTTGTCAGTACACGATCAAATTATAATCCGAAGACTATCAACCCGGTCTGGTTTTGACTCAAAGTCACCAGTATGGAATAAACCGGTGTTTATCACAACCCGGAATGGTTTTATCATAAACCGGCACAATATGGGAGGAGTTATCAGTACTCAAGATTTGGGTTATCACCCTTACTACAAAAAGTTGGTAAACCAACGATGTGATTCAATGTCACAGTTATGATATATTTCATATTTGATTATTCTTCAGTGCAGCCTTGGTTATAAACCCAGGTTATATGTTGGGTATTATGAGCCGTCCCATGATAAACCGCCAGGACACTTTAAACTTGTTGTATGCAGAAACAGGTTGAATAAAGCATGATTATAAATCACCGGCGTTTATTAACCCGACTTGGCTTTCGACTATAAGTCGCCAGTATGATGATAAATTATCCAGTGTTTAAGTCGCCAGTATATATTTGGATTGCGCCATTGGAATAATGCGCTTATAAATCATTGGGTTATATTATTCAAATAGCCAAACTTGGCTAAATTTTCATTATGATATTGAATGAATAAGGTTTTTCATACCGGATTATATTATCTTGAATAGCCAACATGGCTGGATTTTTATTATGGTTATTAATAAACCGGTATTATTGAGGTTTTCAAAGTCGCTTTAGCGCAATGGCTATTATTTTATCAATGGATATGATTTATTCTACAATGGAAGGAATAGTCCCGAGTCGCTGCAGGCTTACGACCCGGCACTTGGGGCTACATTATTCAAATTGAGGTTATATCAAATATGCAAGTCTCATGTAACTGCAAGCATGCACCATGACACTTGGGGGCTAATGCAAAGTCATTTTGATTGACCTTATTGAAGACCCGACTCATCACATCATAATGAGTCGGCCCTTGGGGCCTACCAATTGCTCCTGTCAACAATTCAAGGTACACAAGTCCTAATCCATTATATTCAAGGGTCCACTGCTTCGATGGGTAAAGCACAAAGCTCTTAACCTTGTGGACATGGGTTCAAGCTCGATGGTGGAGTTACATCATATGATCTTATTTTCAATGAAATATCTATAAAGTCTCACCTCAATATTATCTTACTGAGTCGGCCCTTGGGGGCTACATATTGCTGTTCAAATCTATATGATCATATTTATGAAGTCCCTGCTCATTATTGCATAATGACCCGGCCCTTGGGGGCTACATTGGTTGAAGTTTTTATGAGTATAAAGCAATTACAAGTCCCAGGTTGCCGCAAGCATGACAACCCGATACTTGGGGGCTACATATATGGAGTATTCAGTTTTTACTAGAGATGAACAACATGGATTTTTTCAAAGTGGCAGTAATTATATGGAAACAAGTCTCAAATCATCACTTTGTTCTGTTCAAGACTTGGGGGCTACAGGTAATATGGATATATAAGGGAGAAATATCTTTCGATTTTCCGTTTTGAACAAACCAGATTGACCCGGCATCACCAATCATTATGACCCGGTGTCTGCAACAATCATAACCCGACATCATCAATAATCATGAACGGGCGTTGGCAACAATCATGAACCAGCGTTGGAAACAATCATGACCCGAAATTATCAGTTTTTATAACCCGACAATTTTGGTAATATTAAACCGGCAAGTTTTACATCTTCAGATCGGCTGAATATCAGATGAGTATTTCAAGACCCATATTTCTTAAATCGGTGCTTTGGAAGCCGACTCAAGTGGATTATTCTTCACAAATTTTCTCTGTGAGAAACCAATGTCAGCAAATTGAGTATGAAGCTGGCTTGTTGACTCGGATTTTCTAGAAGGAGGAAATGACAAGGACTTAAGGATGGTCAGATGCCGGTTTACAAGAATTCTTAACCCGGAGCATAATCTGTCAAAATTGTTCTTGAGTTTGTTTTACAGGATCAGTTTAACATGGATAAATCCAAATTAAACTGGGGGCTAATGTCGGGGATATACCCCGCGGCGTAAACCGGCCGGAAATATAACCCAGCCGGACTTGGCGGTTTACTTGAGACCCGGCTAAGACTTGACGATTCACTGGCGACCCGTTTGGACCTGGCGGTTCATGATTCATTGGTAATCCGGCGGTAAGTGGTCGAGGAGCAACAAGACCGGTGGCCCAGCAGGCGGTTCATGAAGGCAGTTCATACTATGGTGGGCCGGTTTACAAGGAAAGGCATAAGGAATATTTACCTTATAAGGAGTTAAGACCCGGACTTGTATCCGGTTTGTATTAGAAGGTAGACTAGTCCTAATCCTAATAGGACTCCACATGCAACCCGCCCTTCAACATATATAAGGAGGGGCAGGGATCTAAAGAGGGACAAGCGACAAGCAAGAAGAAACAATCTCTAGGGCTAGACACAAAGAACGGTTTACGGCGACTCACTGGCGATGATAATGAGACCTAGCCTCAAAGCGAGATGTCGGGCTATTACGGATGATGTTTCCGGGGCCCGAAGCTGTCTAAAACCTTGTCTTGTGTTGCGTCTCTCGATTCCGCTCAACCCATCTCAAGCTACCACATAGATGCGTTGGCCTCGCGACTAAGTCCTGACACTAAGGACATCTGCCGTGACAAAACCACGACAGCAGTGGTTTTATATCACCGAGCCGCGCAGCACGGAGTGGACCGCCCCTCCCGAGTTCCGATCCTGCGCCCCCATGCGGCTCACATCCTGGGTCAAGAAGGGCCTGGACTGGTCCTCGTCCGACGAACTTTCCGTGCTCCAGACGCGTGTTGAAGATATGGGAGACAAGAATATTGATCTTGTCAATGTGGTCCAGGTGATGTTAGTCCGCCGGATCTTGCCTTGTCAACACCGGACTTGCAATTTATGGGAATTTGATCCGGCCAGGCACCAAACCTTGCAAGATCTTTTCGGATCCTCGCACAAGGACATCTGGAAGGTGCTTTTGAATTCCAGCAAATCGTGGCCGGACTCCGCCGAAGACCGTGGGTTCCAACTGTCCCGCCCGGCAAGTTTGGTAAGTTATCATATTTTCCCATCCGCGTAAGCCAAAGGAAGCGCTTAACGTGTTTAATACCATTCTCCCAGGGCTGGACGAAGAAGGCGGAGCGGATCCATTGTCCGGCCCTGCTACCCGAAGAACGGCTATCCCACTTCTAACGAAGATGTTGGTCCCGGCACCCTACAAGGTGCCGAAGAAGACGGCCGAGAAGGAGGCCAAAAAGACCCGGGGCGGCCTTCGTTGCCGCGGCACTTCGGACACAATATCCGAAGGCTCCTATGCCCATTCTGCCTCCGAAGAGGACGATGAGGAGGAGAAAGATAAATCCCCTGCGGGGGAAGAAAGAAGAGGACGGCGTCCGTACACTTGGAGGCGGAGCTACCCAAAAGGGGAAAGGCTCCTCTTCCGGAGGAGTCCACTGTCGTCGCCGATAGCGGCCTGGCGTGGGATCCCAGGGCCCAGCCCCTGGTGAACTTGTAAGTGTATGAATTCCGAGCATGTTTTAAGCGTCCGGACTCCTCGCGACTTAGTATTTTAACCTAAGCCATATTTTTTGCAGTCCGGCGAGGTCCCGTACCAAACAATCCTTATCAGAGGACTTGCTGAGCTCAGATGCTATGGATAGCGGGATGCCCCCAAAGGCCCCTTCCTCCAAACAGGTGCATAATATCAAGGCTTCATCCCAGAAGGACCCCGGCCCAGGAAGAAGGGAAAAAATCGGGAAGGCGGTGCCTGGAGGTCAAACCTCAGGGGCCGGACACATGGAGGGAAAGATTCCCGTGAAATTTGTGGCGGGAGTGATCCAAGATCGGCTCCCAGCGGATGCGGTCCCGAGACCTACTCTGACTCTAGGATCAAGCGGGCAGTCTCCTTCGAGAGAGGGCGTGCCTGTTCCATCGACGACCTCTGTCTATCCAGAAGTGTCAGATGCTTTGTTGGTGGCGTTGAAAGACGCCTCCATCGTTGATGAACACCGTGCCCTTATGAGTGCAGTGATTGAGAAGATTCAGTCGACGGAGAATGGACTGAACGAAGCCTGTATTAGCCTTATAAAAGGTTTTGAGGTACGTTTTATAAGTTATCGAAGAGTGGCATAGTATAGATAGTATCCACTGATACTTTGTTCGGTGAAAGAAAGAACCGGACAGAGGATCAAATTGTATGTTCGCAGGAAGACTCATTGAATGGCATCTATTTCTCTTCTGTTATAAGCATGTTTTTCATGAACGGCCGCTTCTTCTCATATCATGGAGATCTCCGTCTTTGAATCGAGAGTCTGGAGCGGTCCACAGAAGAACTTGGCCAATTGAAAATGCAGTTGAGGGATAAACAAGGTATACACAAGTCTTTGTTCGCGTTTATTGCGAATCAATTTTTAGGATCAACTGGGTTCTATGACTTGCGCTAGGGATTGTGACCGAAGTCGAAGCTCTTAAGAAGGCTGTGGCCGAGGCCGAGAAAAGGGCAACTACTGAGCAGTCTCTTCGTGAGAAGCACGAGGCCAGGGTTATCAAAGCTGAGCAGGAGCTACAAGAGGCCGTGGGGAAATGCGAGTCCTTGGAGCAGAGTTTAAAGGAGAAGGAAGCCGAACTTACCAAGGCGCATCAGGCCATGCGCGATGCCCGGGAAGAAACCCAAAGCACCCTGCAGGAGATCCAGGAGGCGAGAAAGATCGCAGCCGGTAAGGCTTTGTCCCTGTGGAGTAGGTATTTGGGGGGACTTATTGTTCTAATTTTGAATCCGAATTTCACAGGGGTATTTGCCGAGCTGCCTCGCAGCATATCAGATGCCGCTCAATTCTACCGAGCCGAAGAAAAGGAAACTGCAGATAAGCTCTTCTCGGCGCAGTATTTGGCACCGAACTATCCGGTGCCTTTTACCGATCAGCTGAAACAGCTGGTCGAACTGCATAGGGCGGCGGGACTATCCATGAAAATTTTGGTTATCCGGCTATGGCCTGTCGAGCCAATTCCAAGAAGCTACTTCGGGCTCGTAAGGCGGCTCGTGAGCGCTTGCCCTCGACTTGACGTCATCAAGCGGTCGGTCTGCATAGAAGGTGCGCGAATGGCCTTCGCCCGTGCGAAGATGCACTGGGGGAAGATGGATGCCGAAAAGCGGATGACCGAAGGACCGCCAGAGGGGAAGGAACACCGCAAGCCCGAATTATATTACGAGAGTGTCCGGAAAGGATCTTACCTTGCAGCGGGGCTATGCAGCAAGGACATTATATTCCATGAGTGCCAATCATGTTGTCCGTTGTAATTTTTGAACGAGGTCGTTTATTTATCGCCTGTTATGTAAAAGTTTACCCTCCTGTGCGGCCGTTTTATATGTTAAACCTGAGAGTTGGCCAGTCGTCGACTTCTGCCCCCACGTAAGAAGTAAGGTGGTGTTCGGGATAAACCTGAGCACTCTTTATCCCAGTTTTGGGTCCTTCGAAGGAGGTGCTCAGCACAACGAACCAGGCAATCGGACTATAGGTCTTTATCACTCTCACTTAGCCATAGGAGATTTAGTATGGTCGGTGCAGCCCCTGGTGTTCGGAAGACCGTACTAGGGGCTCTATAAGCACCTGATCGGAGAAATAACCGATCCGTTGCACGCTGCATTGGTTATGGCATTATGCGGGAGAAATCCTTAAAGATTTTGTGACCTCTCGAACAATTTGACCCAGCTCTCGCCGTATCATGACAAATCGGTTTTCGGCTTTCTCTCTCTTGAGGTGCTCGTCCGGAAGAAGCTGGGACACAATCGCAGTAGTTCTCCCGGTGCTACCTTAGCCGATATAAGCGGAACGTAAGGTACCAAAACATGGGAGCCAGCAAACCCAACTATTGACCCAAGACATGATTCGAGCTGATGCATATAATGCTATAGGTCTGGTGCCGAAAGCTTCCATGAAGGTGTTCGGACTTTAATGCCGTGTTACGGGTAAGACGAAGCCCCTGGCATATTTTAAGGCATATCGTTGTGTACGGATGCCACTTGACAAAATGATAATAGCAGGTAAACGTCATATAAATCCACATGTTGTATTTGAATAGTACGTCTATGCGTATGGGTACAAGTAATGTGATAAAAAAGGAATGTGATTACGGAACCTGCTGAGACCAGGAGGAAGGGGCTCAGTGCGGAGCCGCAATATGGCCGGACGGTCATTGCGGGGGATGTCTAAGGATTCCCTTATGCGTTCAAACTGCCTCCGAGTAGCCTGTCCTGGTCAGCGCAAAGGTGAACCTGCGAAAGAAATGTAAGGAATATTTATGTGCCGTGGGGCGGTTGAGCCGCTGAGCTCGGCCTGTCTTGGCCTGCGCCGGAGTGTTTAGTTGGGTCCCGGATGAGCCGGGCTATCCTTCCACGAATCAGTTCGGGGTCCCTTGGCGGTGTCTAGAAGCCTAGACGGCGACTCGAGGTTCGGCTGCAAGGTGCCGCTCGTTGCTTCTGCTGCTAGGGCAGTTGTATATTTGTTGGTGTCGAGGGAAGGTTCGGCCTTGCCATTAACCGTGATGACGCCGCATGGACCGGGCATTTTGAGCTTTCGGTAGGCGTAATGCGGCACCACATTGAATCGAGCGAACGCGGTCCGTCCGAGCAGTGCCTGATGATCACTGCTGAAAGGGACGATTTCGAAGATTAACTCTTGGTGCGGTAATTTTTCGAGATCCAAGACTACCTCCAAGGCAATGGAGCTCAGACAACCGCTTCCACACCGTATAATGCCTCTGAAAAATGGCTTTAGTGGGTTTGATCAACGAATGATCGATGCCCATCTTTGTGCTGACGTGTCACGGTAAAAGCAGATTTAGATCGCTGCCTCCGGCCCATAAGGACTCGAGTGAGGTGGAACCCATCTATTATTGGAGTCGAGGACTAGTGCGGCTGCATTGCCTGATTGGCGCTTAAGCAGACGGTTCATGCGGTTGAAGGTGACCGTCACGCTTTATATTGTGGGACGGCTAGTTCCGTTGAGACGCCATCCCTAAGGATACATATCCTGTCCGAGTTGGTAATTTGGGTGGTATTTACCACATTCACCGATTGAATATGCGGGGGGATTTTCTTTTGCCCTCTCGTGTTCGGTGATTTGGGTTCTTCGTCGCCATCATCGCCTTGCAACCCCCCTTCTCCATTTTTGGCGCATGCCCTGCCGGCTTGTTTGAAGACCCAGCATTCTCTGTTGGTATGGGTAGCTGGCGTTTCTGGGGTGCCATGAATTTGGCATTGGCGGTCGAGTATGCGGTCCAGGATCGGATGGACCTGGATTTTTATTTTGAGTGGCCCTTGTCACGATCGGGCTTTGAGCCCTGAACTCGGCTTTAACTGGCCAGATTTTGGCGTTTTCACCGTATTCTTGCGGCGCTTGTGTTTGTTCCACGTGGTTTGCCGCTGCCATCCCCAGCTTCGGATATGCCAGGTTTGCTTGCTGTATTGGTACTACGAGCCAACCAGCTATCTTCACCCGCACAAAAGCGGGTCATAAGTGTCGTGAGGGCTGCCATGGTTATTGGCTTCTCTTGACCAAGGTGTCGGGCGAGCCATTCATCACGGATATTATGCTTGAATGCCGCTAAGGCCTATGCATCTGGACAGTCGACTATTTGGTTCTTCTTGGTTAGGAACCGGGTCCAGTATTTCTTGGCCGATTCCCCCAGTTGCTGAGTTATATGACTCAAAGTAAATACGCATCCGGTGAGTAGCATAAGTGCCACAGGAAGTTGTCAAGGAATGCATTTTCCAAATCCTCCCAACTTCCAACGGAGTCTGCTGGCAAGCTATTCAGCCAATGCCGAGCTGGTCCTTTGAGTTTTAGTGGGAGGTACTTGATGGCATGTAGATCATCACCGCGAGCCATGTGGATATGGAGGAGGAAATCCTCAATCCATACTGCGGGATTTGTTGTACCATCGTACGATTCGATATTTATGGGTTTAAAACTCTCCGAGAATTCATGATCCATAACTTCATTTCAGAAGCATAGGGGGTGTGCGGCGCCTCTGTGCCGGGCTATATCACGACGCAGTTCATATGAGTCTTGTCTGCGTATTCGCCCTACCGGATTTATTTTTTGTGTATCCGGCGTGACGGTCATCGTCCCGCATTGGTGCGCGCCCCCGTGACCCGTATATCGATCTTGCATGTTTTGCCCTGCTTTCCAATTCATTTCGCAGGTCCCACGTGTTGCCCTGGGCCTTGGTATTTTTGTTTGAGTGGCGGCGGGGTGCAGGCTGAATTTCAGGCTGAAACGCCTCTCTATCTCGCCACGCTGGGCGGCTGGCCACCGCATCAGACAACAAGCGAAGTGGGTTTTCACCGCTTCCTCCTCGAGTAGCGACACCGCGTCTTGGGTAACTCTTGGAGGCGTTGAGTTCGTATTCCTCGGCCGCAAGGACTTCGGTCCATCTGTCTGCTAGCAAATCTTGATCAGCTCGAAGCTGTTGTTGCTTTTTCTTCAGGCTATTGTCGTGGCAATAAGCCGGCGCTTGAAGCGCTCCTTCTCGATGGGATCCTCAGGCACGATAAATTCTTTGTCGCCGAGGCTTGCCTCATCTTCGGAGAGGGGCATGTAATTGTCATCCTCCGTTTCTCCATCTGCTGCCTGCTCTGGAGGGCTAGCTTGTTCATCCTCCTGCTCTAAATCTGGCTGGAGGGGATTGTCATCATTTTCGGCACTATCCGGAGTGTTATTGTCTCTTGTGCCGGTATCATTGCTTTTGCTATGGCCAGACTTAGAGAGGTGCCGCTGACGTCGGTGCCTGGGTTGCTTCTTCGAGGGGTCATCCTCCGTTGTCTTGTCGCCATTGCCTTCTTTGGGGGTATCCACCATATATATATCGTATGATGAGGTGGCAGTCCAACGCCTGTAGGCGGTGGTTCCTGTTCGCCTCCCCGTAAATCGTCGTCCATACCGTCGATGTCTTCGGAGTCGAAGTCGAGCATGTCGGTTAAATCGCTTACAGTGGCTACTAAGTGGGTGGTGGGTGGGCAGCGAATTTCTTCGTCGTCCGCGTCCCATTCTAGCCGGACATAGTTCGGCCAAGGTTCTCCTGACAAGGAGAGAGACCTTAACGAATTTAGCAATCACCGAAGGGCAAGTGCTGAAAGATATCCGCGGAGGTAAACTCCATGATCGGGGCCCAATCGGATTCGATAGGCACGGGCGCAGGCGGCGCAGAGTCCCTGGCCGGAGATGAATCCAGTGGTTCGGCGTCATGGCTATCGTGAGGGGTGAAGTCAGTATCCGGCTCTATCGCCGCTGAGAGTACGGCCTCCATGGCGGGGTCTATCCACCCGTCCTTGGATGGCGCAAATCGCTCCGGACTGAAGGCCGGAGCAGTTGCCGGTGTGATCTCCCGAACATTGTCCGACGGCAGAGCTATATCATGCTCGTCGTGATCGTGCGGCGCACCTGGCATGGGCTCGAATCCGTTGAAGATCAAGTCTCCGCGGATGTCGGCAGTGTAATTCAAGTTTCCAAACCTGACCTGGTGGCCAGGGGCGTAGCTCTCGATCTGCTCCAGATGGCCAAGCAAATTGGCCCGTAGAGCGAAGCCGCCGAATACGAAGATCTGTCCGGGGAGGAAAACCTCACCCTGGACCGCATCGTTACCGATGATCGCGCGAGCCATCAGGCCTTATGGTGACGACACAATGGAACTCTCAATGAAAGCACTAATGTCGGTGTCACAACCGGCGGATCTCGGGTAGGGGGTCCTGAACTGTGCGTCTAAGGCGGATGGTAACAGGAGGCGGGGGACACGATGTTTACCCAGGTTCGGGCCCTCTCGATGGAGGTAATACCCTACTTCCTGCTTGATTAATCTTGATGATATGAGTATTACAAGAGTTGATCTACCACGAGATCGTAGAGGCTAAACCCTAGAAGCTAGCCTATGGTATGATTGTTGTTGTCCTATGGACTAAATCCTTCGGTTTATATAGACACCGGAGGGGGCTAGGGTTACACAGAGTCGGTTACAATGGGAGGAGATCTACATATCCGTATTGCCAAGCTTGTCTTCCACGCCAAGGAGAGTCCCATCCGGACACGGGACGAAGTCTTCAATCTTGTATCTTCATAGTCCAACAGTCCGGCCAAAGGATATAGTCTGGCTGTCCGGAGACCCCCTAATCCAGGACTCCCTCCCCCTCTTCCCACTGTCATCTACACTACTCCAGTTCCTTCCGCCTCTGTTCCCCCGGTGACTTCGCAGGGTACCATTAACCCTCTGACGGTGACCCCTCGCAGTGCTCCTGCTGCGTGGGCTTCCCATGTCGCTACTCCGGCCGCTCCTATGCTTAGATCCCATCCGCGCTTTGCCCCGAGGGAGAGCCCTCGAGGCAGCGTCCGCTGCCTCTCTTAACCCGGCGGTCTCTACTATCGGTTCGGGATCTCAGGTCCGGCTCGGAGAGGAGAGACATAGCAGCCTTGATCTGAAAGCGATGAACCGTTAGAGTATCGCTTTCGTCATGAGTATGATGTATGTGTGTAATCGCACGTGTCATGATGCTTAGTTTCATGTATGAGGGTAGTAGACCCGTTGCGATGTTTACTTTCATGTTGAGTCTATGTATAATTAGGTTGGAATCTTTTATTCGCTTTGGTTTTTGTTCGCTGTTTTCTTCCGGGGTTTGTCGATGGCTTTCCTCCCTTCTTGGAATTTTCTCATCATGGTTGCTATGTATTGGGAAAACGAATAATAGGATGGCGCATGGAGGCAGCAACAGCCAAGCTTGTGAGGATGTCCCTGTCCGTCGCTCCGCTAGGCAGGCAGGACATTCCCCCGAGCCATACCAGCCACCCCCGTCTCCACCACCAAATCCGCCGTCCACTGAGAAAATCCTGTGAATGTTTGAAGAAAGAATGAGAAACGATCTGCTAGAAATACTGAAAAGTGTGCAAGTTATGGTTGGGCAGAATGGAAACCCGAATAGTCATCACTCCAAGCTATCAGATTTTCAGCGAACCAAGCCTCCCAGCTTCGGCCAAGTTATGGATCCATTGGACGCCGATGATTGGTTAAGGACTATTGAGAGGAAACTAGAGATTGCTCGCACTGAAGAGGGAGACAAGGTTCCCTTTGCAACACATTATCTCGGAGGAGCTGCGGCTATATGGTTGGATAATGCTAAGGCCATATGGCCCGTGGACGAGGAAATTACTTGGACTAAATTCAAGGATCAGTTCCCCAAGTATCATATTCCCACCGGGATTATGAAAATCAAGCAACGCGAATTCCTCTCCCTCACTCAAGGCAACATGACAGTCAACGAGTACCTGTATAAATTCAACCATTTGGCCCGCTATTCTCTCTATGATGTGGCCACAGAAGAACGGAAGATTGACAGATTTCTTGGAGGACTGAATCAGCATCTCAGGTGCACCCTCAGCATGTTTGATTTTTTGGACGTCCTGACTCTAGTGAACAAGGCCCTCATCGCAGAAAGGGAACACAAGCTTCTACACGACAACAAGCCAGCTATTAATGACCACAAGTGCAAATTTGAGCCGAAGAAGGATATGCAACCAGTGCGTAGGCTGTGACTTGGCAATGCACTTCGAGTTGAGTACAAACCCAACTGGCAGCAAAATGTCAACATGACCACCACCCAAGTCAAGAATATCGTGATTAGCCCGGTGCGCGAAGATTGTCAGTGCAACAATTCCTGTTTCAGTTGTGGACAAACAGGATATTACGCCTGACAGTGCCCCAAGAACAACAAACAAACAACTCCATTCCATCTGCAAGTCAACTACATGGAGCCGTATTCCGCCCCCGATATGATCGAAGGGCAAATTCATCATATCTCCGCATGAGCCGAAGCCCAAGAGGACCCGGAAGTCGCCATTGGTATGTTCCTTGTTAACGACATACCCGCCGTAATTTTATTTGACTCTGGGGCTTCCCACTCTTTTATTTTGCGGAGTTTTGCTGCCCAAAACAAACTTCCTTGCTCGATTTTGGGAAAACACATGCTGCTACAATCCCCGGGATCCCTGCTCAGAAGCAATCTGGTCTGCCGCAATTTGGAAATTGACATCAAGGGTGTCAAGTTTCCAACCTCTCTGATAATCATCGATTCTAACAAACTGGATATTATTCTGGGCATGAATTGGTTAACCCAATACCAAGAATGCATCAACTGTGCGACCAGAGAAGTTACCATGAAAAACACGGAAGGTCGCACCACGAGTTTTTATGCCCGCAAGAGCATACCCAAGAAGGATATGATTTTCACAGCCGTGGCAGAAGAGGTGGAACTAATTCCAGTGGTCAGTGAGTATCCAGATGTATTTCCTGAAGAATTACCAGGCATGCCACCCGATAGAGAACTGGAGTTTGCAATTGACTTGGTGCCTGGAACCACACCGATACACAAGAAATACTATCGGATGCCTTCCTCGTAATTGTGGAAATAAAGAAGCACCGGATGAGATGCTGCGAAGAAGGATACATCCGCCAAGCTCGTCACCATGGGGATCACCAGCGATATTCGTGGATAAAAGGATGGCGGATCCACGAATGTGTGTGGACTACCGACAAATTGAATGACGCGTCACCATAAAAAATAAGTATCCGCTGCCTAAGGATTGTCGATCTGTTTTGATCAACTCGGGGGCCAAGGTATTCTCAAAAATTGATTTGAGAACCGGATATCATCAGCTCAAGATAAAGAAGGAGGATATTCCCAAGAGCGCGTTCACCACCGGGTACGGTCTTTATAGATTGCACCATATATCTAATAAAGAACGGTTACGATGTTCCAGGTGGCGTGAGTTGCGAAACTATTCCGCATTGTTTCAAATGAAAACCAAAATCGTAACTCAAATATTCTCCTCCACGATCAGATCGTAGAAACTTTATTTTTCTTGTTACGATGATTTTCCACTTCACACTGAAATTATATGAACTTTTCAAATGTTTCAGACTTATGTTTCACCAAGTAGATATACCCATATCTACTCAAATCATCTGTGAAGGTCAGAACCCGCCGCGAGCCTAAACACTCATCGGATTGCATACATCAGTATGTATTATTTCCAATAAGTCAGTTGCTCGCTCCATTGTTCCGGAGAACGAAGTCTTTAGTCATCTTGCCCATAAGGCATGTTTCACAAGCATCAAGTGATTCATAATCAAGTGATTCCAAAAATCCCATCAGCATGGAGTTTCTTCATGCGCTTTACACCAATATGACCTAAACGACAGTGCCACAAATAAGATGCACTATCGTTATTAACTTTGCATCTTTTGGCTTCAATATTTATGAATATGTGTATCACTACGATCGAGATCCAACAAACCATTTTCATTGGGTGTATGACCATAGAAGGTTTTATTCACGTAAATAGAACAACAATTATTCTCTAACTTAAATGAATAACCGTATTGCAATAAACATGATCAAATCATATTCATGCTCAACGCAAACACCAAGTGTAGGGAGTGTGCGACGATGACCATATCAATCTTGGAACTACTTCCAACACACATCGTCACCTCGCCCTTAACTAGTTTCTGTTCATTCTGCAACTCCCGTTTCGAGTTACTACTCTTAACAACTGAACCAGTATCAAATGCCGAAGAGTTGCTATAAACACTAGTAAAGTACACATCAATAACATGTATATCCAATATACCTTTGTTTACTTTGCCATCCTTCTTATCCGCCAACTATCTAGGGCAGTTCCACTTCCAGTGACCATTTCCTTTTGCAAGAGAAGCACTCGGTTTCGTGCTTGGGTCTAGCTTTTGGGCTTCTTCACCGGAGCAGCAACTTGCTTGCCGCTCCCTTTGAAGTTCCCTTCTTCCCTTTGCCCTTTTCTTGAAACCAATGGTCTTGTCAACCATCAACACTTGATGCTTTTCTTGATTTCTACCTTCACGATTTCAGCATCACGAAGAGCTTGGGAATCGTTCCCTGCTATCCCTTGCCTATTATAGTTCATCACGAAGTTCTAGTAACTTGGTGATAGTGACTAGAGAACTCTGTCAATCACTATCTTATCTGGAAGATTAACTCCCACTTGATTCAAGTGATTGTACTACTCAGACATTCTGAGCACATACTCATTAGCTAAGCTATTCTCCTACATCTTGTAGACAAAGTACTTGTCAAAGGTCTCATACCTTTCAACATGGGCACGAGTCTGAAATACTAATTTCAACTCTTGGAACATCTCATATGCTCCGTGGTGTTCAAAACATCTTTGAAGCCCTGATTCTTAGCCATAAAGCATGGTGCACTAAACTATCAAGTAGTCATCATACCGAGCTTTGCTAAACGTTCATAACGTCTGCATATGCTCCTGTAATAGGTCCGTAACCAAGCGGTACATCAAGGACATAATTCTTCTGTGCAGCTATGAGGATAATCCTCAGATCACGGACCAAGTCCGTATCATGGCTACTAAAATCTTTCAACATAGTTTTTCTCTAGGAACATATCAAAATAAACGGGGAGCAAAATCGCGAGCTATTGATCTACAACATAGATATGCTAATACTACCAGGACCAAGTTCATGATAAATTAAAGTTCAATTAATCATATTACTTAAGAACTCCCACTTAGATAGAAATCCCTCTAATCATCTAAGTGATCACGTGATCCATATCAACTAAACCATAACCCGATCATCACGTGAGATGGAGTAGTTTTCAATGGTGAACATCACTATGTTGATCATATCTACTATATGATTCACGCTCAACCTTCTTGATACGAGTGTTCCGGAGGCCATATCATTCCGCATATGCTAGGCTCATCAAGTTTAACCCGAGTATTCTGCGTGTAAAACTGTCTTACAATTCGTTGTAGATGAACGTTGAGCTTATCACACCCGATCATCACGTGGTGTCTCGGCACGACAAACTTTGGCAATGGTGCATACTCAGGTAGAACACTTTTACCTTGAAATTTAGCGAGATATCACCTTATAATGCTACCTTCAAACAAAGCAGAATAAGATGCATAAAGGATAAACATCACATGCAATCAATATAAGTGACATGATATGGCCATCATCATATTGTGCCTTTGATCTCCATCTCCAAAGCACCGCCATGATCATCACCGGCGCGACACCTTGATCTCCATCGTAGCATCGTTGTCGTCTTGCCAACTATTGCTTCTACGACTATCACTACCGCTTAGTGATAAAGTAAAGCAATTACAGGGCAATTGCATTGCATACAATAAAGCGACAACCATATGGCTCTCGCCAGCTATTTACAACTCCGTTACAAAATATGATCATCTCATACAATAAAATTTAGCATCATGTCTTGACCATATCATATCACAACATGCCCTGCAAAAACAAGTTAGACGTCCTCGACTTTGTTGTTGCAAGTTTTACATGGCTGCTACGGGCTGAGCAAGAACCGTTCTTACCTACGCATCAAAACCACAACGATATTTCGTCAAATTAGTGCTGTTTTAACCTTCACAAGGCCCGGGCATAGCCACACTCGGCTCAACTAAAGTTGGAGAAACTGACACCCGCCAGCCACCTGTGTGCAGTAAAGCACGTCATTAGAATCCGTCTCGTAAGCGTCTACGCTGTAATGTCTGTCCGGCTGCTTCATCCAACAATACCGCCAACCAAAGTATGACATGTTGGTAAGCGATATGACTTGTATCGCCGAGAACTTGTCGATTTTCGGGTTCCGCGGACCCTCTAGGTTCGACACCTTTGGGGAGTGCGCGTGGAGATTTCGCCCACTACCTACCTGCACCTCGCCGCCTCGCTAGGATCTAAGCTATGAAAAGAACAGCACAAGAGACAAGGTTTTATACTAGTTCGGGCCACCATTGTGGTGTAATACCCTACTCTAGTTTGTGGTGTGGTGGATTGCCTCTTGGGCTGATGGTGATGAACAATACAAGGAAGAACAGCTCGCGAGGGTCTGTTCTTGGCTGGTGCGATGAGCACTGCTAGGGGAGTTCATTCTCTCTCTCTCTCTCTCTCTCTCTCTCTCTCGGGTTCGTGGATCGATCTCAACGTGTCCCTACCACCGTGGGTGGCTAGTCCTATTTATAGGAAAAGGCCCTGGGCCTCTTCCCAAATATTGAGCGGGAAGGCGCCAACAATTCGCCATTTTGAAGGGGAACATCCTGGTACACTTATCCCGACTAAAGTTGGTCCTTTGTCAAAGGCTCTGGTGGTGACGCCTTTGCTTGGGCTCCACAATGACTTCCTTCCTGCCGTTACATTTGTCTTGGTCTTATTGCACGAAATGGATGCCTTTGCTTGATGCTCGTCTGCGCTTGCTCCTTTGCACCAAAGAGGAAAGGAGGACATCACATGGGCTGGCGCCCCGCCTCGGGCGCCCTTGGTCGTCATGGCTTGCGTCATGGGCACCTCGTGAGGTACCCCGCCTTGATCTCTCCGCCTCCTCATGCGAGCCAGCCCGACGAGGCCGCGCTGAGGAAGCTTCCTGTCGTCACGCCCATGAGGCTTGGGCCCCTCGCGAGGGTCTTGAGCTTGTGTTGATGAAGATGGGCCGTGCTTTGGGCCTCCCTTGAGCCACGCCACAGGCCGCAGTGCGCAAGTCTGGGGACCCCTGTTCCCGCAGCGCCCGACAGAGTCCCGGCCAAGCGGCGCCCGGACTTGGCTGAGCAGAGAAGCGAGGGGCAGGCGAAGCGTCAGCTGGGTTCCTAACAACTTCACAAGGCGTTTTGGGCGCCGCGTGGCGGTTGATTGGGCGTGGGTGCCTTTAGCAACCTGCTACATGAAGTCGATAAAAGAGCGGAATGCATTTAGGCTTTTCCTTTGCTTCCTCCGGTTCTTTGCCCGATCCCCTTTCTTGCGCCTCCTTCCTGCGCCTCCAAATCTTCAGATCTACTTTCATCACAAGTGCTCCAAAGAAGACATGGCGCCTCGCCCAGAGACCGGCCGAGCTTGGTACTCGCCCGCCTTTTGGACTCGCATGAACGTGTCGAAGCGAGCCTTGCCCGGAGTCAAGGCCAGATGGTGGCGGCGCAAGGCATCGACGGGCGACAGGTGTTCAAGGCCGGCTCCGCCTTCACGAGGGGCCAAGGAGCACCTTCTATCCGCTCGCCAGCACCATTGCTGCCGGTCTGGTGCCTCCCTTCTCCGAGTTTTTCTTCTCTATCCTCCGCCATTACAAACTACAAGCTCTGCACCTCCACCCCTACTCTGTTCTTCTTCTGGCGATCTTCGCCTACTACTGTGAGGCTCACGTCGGGGTGCATCCCTCAGTGGCCTTGCTGCGCCACTACTTCTTCCTCTGGACCTCTCGTGGTCCCGCCTCCAAGGCGTCTTGTGAGCTTTGTCACAGTATGGTAGCTCCAACGCCATCTCGAATCCCGGGAAGAGGATTGAGGGCTTCAGGAGCAAGTGGGTCATGGTAGATGTTGGGCGCATCCACCCTCGGTTGATCCTGCCCACGGAGCACCCCACGAACTCTGTTGATTGGTCGCGCGCGGAGCTCGCGGATCCCCGCGCGAAGTCGGTGTTGGAGAAGATGGACGCGGACCTGAGGCCGGTCAACATGGCGACGGCGAAGCTGACCGGTGCATCGCTCCTGAGGGAGTTCCTAGAGCATCAGGTGGCTCCGCTTCGTCATTACTCACTTCCGCTGTGGAGGCCCCGCCCGAGCCCCGCAGTCTTGGCCGACGAAGATCTAGCCGTGGTCCTCCAATCTTTGGTCGGGGGCGACGTGGCGAGGTTGGAGGGCGCTCCTGTGCCCCTGTTCCTCCGAGACGATTGGGAGCAGGCGGTGAAATCCATGCCCGTCTTCAATGGGGACGGGCCCGTGCCCGCAGAGGTTCCCGAGGACCCGGCGGCCCTGGCGGCGGTGAACGTGTCTTCCGGCGACTCCAGCGAAGAGGAGGAAGAAGAGGAGCGGGAAGAAGGGCTTGACTCCGAGGCGACCGACGGAGAGTCGAGAGCTCCCCTCCCGCGGCGTAGGTCCCGCGTTCTCCACCTCCCGCCGAGCGGCATTTACGATGAGGATGACGACGAAAGTGGCGGTATGAGCCTGCCCCTGATCCCGAAGAATGGCGGGGATCGGGCTGGTCCCTCGCTGGTCTGCTCCGCCCCAGGCGATCCGCAGACGCGCCTCCCGCCCCCCAAGCTTCCCGAGGCTGATCCTGCAGCCGGCTCTCGGGCTTCAAGTATGTCCGGAGGTTGCTCGAGCTCGCGAGCGACGACCAGTAAGTGCTTGATTCTTGCTTTATTCCTTGTTTTGTCGCTGAGGCTTGACGTCTGTATCTCTTGGCTAGGCTGGCGCCTGCGGCGAAGAGGCCGAAGGGACCTCCTGAGGTCCCGTCTGGGGCAGCGCCTCTGCCCGCGAAAGAAGGTGGCTGCAAGGCGCGGGCCTCTCCTGCCCGGTGGTCCTCGCGGGGCCTGGCTGAGGCTGGTCATGGGCTCGGGCCCCATGGCCCAAGCGACTCCTGAGGTGTCCTTTTCTGATGCCGCTGCCTTCAGCCGCAGGGCGCAGTCCCGCCTCGAGATCTGTGATTGCTCCCGTCTTCCCTCCTACTCCACCAACCTGCCGCCTCCGACTCCTCCAGCTTGTCTGGATCGTGCTGGCCGCTGAACTGGACCGGCTGCAACAAGATCTTCAGGCGCCGACCTCGCTTAGTGGCCGGGCGCTTGGAGCTGGCCACAGCTAGATTCGCTTACGGCTTCGATCCGAAAGGGCGCTGGTTCAGCCTCGGCGGCTTGCGGCGAGGAGAAGCGCAGGCTGTCCTTGGGGCGAGGCTGCTCGCGATGCCGCCTTGGGGAGGTGGCCGATGTCCGAGGTCGCTGCAAAGGCGTTGGAGAGCGAGCCGAGGCCTGCGGGACCAGCTTGCCAAGGAGGCCCGCATTCGCCAAGAGCAGGAGGAAGACATGAAGGCTCGCGAGGCGGCCGTCAAGGACCGGGACGCCAAGCTTAAGAAGCGCCGCGACCGCCTGGGCGCGCTGGAGCAAGAGTTGGAGGCGAGGAAGGTCGAGCTGGACGGCAAGGCACGGGTTCTTGCCGAGGATCGCGTGGCCTTCACGGAGATGGAGGTGAAGGCTCGCACCTTGCTGAGGACGCTTTATGACAGCGGCCTGGAGAGCCCGCTGGCCGGCGCCGAGGACGGCCCCGCCAAGCTGCTTCCCTTCCTGATCCAAGGCTCTTGAAGATGTCACCCTTGGCCTTGGCCTCAGCCCTCTGGTGAGGCCGAGGCACACGCCTTGTCCTCTGCGGTCTTGTGACGGTCCTTACCCACATTTACCTTCATGATCCCAACGCCGACCTCGACAGCCATTCTTTGGGCGGCGGGCGTGGCAGGCTTGCACGCCGGGCTTTGAGGCCGTGTAAAGGTCGTCGCGGAGGCTCTGCTGGCGGGTTCCGGCCTTGAAGCCAAGAGAGGCGCCTGCCAGTCCTGCGGCTCCACGAGGCGAACCCACTCCGCGCGCTCCGCTTGACAAATAACTCCATTGTGGTCTCCTATTCGCTTTTAGTTCCTCGCAACATGTATCATGCCTCGGGAGGCGTTTAAACTTGCATTTGGTGTTGTGATAATGCTATGGACTGTAATATTTGCTTTTGAATTCCTTGAGATTTACGATTTTCCTTCCTACTTGCTTGGGTTCTACTGTGGCAGAGCACGACCCCGCGCATACCTCGGCCCAGGTGCTAGCCCCACCGGAAACCAAGACGGGACCAAGGAGTGAGGGGCTATGTGACAAGTTAGGTTTCTGAGTCGCGATGCTCAGGAGTCCCCTTGGCGCCATTTAACGGCAAGTAGGGAGGTGAGGTGTGTGGGTGGATCTACCATTCTCGTCTGCAGAGCCCGCCCCGCGCATACCTCAACCGCCCGTTAGCCTTTCGAACTAAGGAGTGAGGGGCTACATGACCAGTTAGGCTCTGAGTCGCGATGCTCAGGAGTCCCCTTGACGCTCAAACGGCCTTCATACCTTGGCTCCGCTTTCGGGGGAGTGACGTCACGACGAACCAGGCCTCGAGGGGCCGGGCTGGGTGGCGTCGTCTGGGCGTGACCAGCGTAGCCTCGTGCCCAGCCTCGTGGCGGCACTCCCGAGGGGAGGCATTGCGATGAGGCCGGACACCCAGCTCTGGGCTCCTGAGGTTGATGCGGCCGGGCCACCCTTAGTTGTTTATCACCAACATGGAGCATAGCGCCTTAAATGTGTGTCAGACGGGCATAGCCAGCTCCTCGGCGGTTGCCAGCCAACGAGCATGGTGCTTCCATCGGTGCGTGGGAGGGGCTCGCTCTAGGAGGAGCCTCAGGCGTGCTACACCCATACGACACGTGGTTGGTACCGGTAGGGCTCGACGAGGTGTATCTGGGCACCCGTGAGCCAGCTGCAGGACTCACGAGGCCCTACCTCAAAGGCGGGTTGCACACTGCACTGGGCCTTAACTTGTGACGTGTTCCTGCAAATTTGGTTAGATGCCGACGCCCCACGTCCTCGGTCCCGACCCTCAGGCTGGTCTCACTGGTCGCTTGTATACCTGGTCGCGATGCCGGTGGACAAGGCCAGAGGGTGAGGGCTGGAGAGCCAAGTAGGAGCCACGAGTCGCGATGCTCGTGTACCCCCCTTTAACGCAAGCGTCCGACATGCATGAAGAAGAGGTGCCGTGGACGGGCATCAAATAGCAAGCATGGTGGGTCGAGCAGCGTGACCGAAATAAACGCATAAAGAGGATACATGCCATTTGGGTCTGGCCCGGCGACTTGGGGATGGTGCAGCCGTGGGCGCCCCAACAAAAAGTAAGCTAGGAACATGAAGTAAAAGGGATACACGCCGCAGGGACGGACCCACGCACAGGAATAATGCAGCCCGGGGCGCCCCACCGGTGAAATGAAAACTCGAAGGATGTCACCTGATAACGTTGAAAACAAAGGGGTGTTGGAGTAGCAGACTTGGCGGGCTGTGGAAGCCGATCCTCATGAGCCCCCAGGCCCAGGAGCCTCGGGAGGCGCTGGTGGCTCCTCGTGGACCATCTCCATCTCCGCCAGGGCTGCGGAACGCCTGGCCTCTTGAGCCTCCAGGATGCTCCCCATGAGGCGCTGGCATGTGGCGGCCGCATTCGGCAAGCCGTAGGGCATGCGAACGTAGCTGTGGGGTGGGCCTTCGCAGCGCCCCGCGCGTGAGGGCTAGAAGCGCTCTTGAGAGGCGGCTCGATTGAGCCCTGGGATGTCGATGCAGACGCGCAGCCCACCATACTCGCCTGGATGGGGAGCTACGGCGGAGTGGCGGCTGCCACTCATGACTCTTGACTCTTGCAACTCTTGCGTGATCTCGACCGACGAACTCCTGAGGGTTTAGCCCTCCTTGCATTGCTCCTTCCTGATGGAAACGTGCTTTGAAACACTCCTCGACGTGGTGCCCAAGCGCATCACTTGTGACCTTAGCAAGGTCGGTGGCCCTCTAGGTGGGAGCCCACGAGCCCTGCCTGAGGAGGGCGCCTGGCGCGCCTTCCTATGCGGCAGAAGGAGGTGCCCCCTGTGCAGGTGCGGACCCTGAGGGGCCTGCCTCCTGATGGGTCGGGCCTGGTGACGTCTTCTTCTTCTTGGGGGCGGTCTCGGGGAGCCTCCTGCTCCCGCGATCCGGGTCTCCCAGTGATGCGGCTCAAAAGCTCGCCTGTGGAGCACATCGCTGCGTCTCTCTCTTCACGGGGCACCATGATGACTCCGCCGCTTCCTGGCATCTTGAGAGCGTTGTAGCAAGTGGTGAGTCACGCCATGAACTTGGCCATGGGTACCTGAGGATGGCGTTGTATGGCCGGCCGAATGTGGGGCGACGTCGAAGTCGATGAGCTCGGTCTTGGTAGTTGTCGCTGGCGCCCCAAAAGGTGACAGGAGGCGGACCTGCCTAATCGGAACCGTGGAGCCATCGGTGACCCCGGAGAAAGGCTTGGTTGGCTGAAGCTGATTGTAAGGCACTTGGAGGTTGTTGAACGTCTCTCTGAGACGGGGCGTTGAGCCCTGCTCCGCCATCGATGAGGGTCCCGGTGACTAGCACGTTCTTGATGATTTGGGAACAAAGCATCGGGAGGACTCCGGTCAGTGGCCGCGCACTTGAGCTGATCCATTTGGCTGGCCGAACGCGTGATGGCGCACGACCACCCGAGAGGGCGTGTGGCTTCGAGCTTGGGAGGACTGTGTTCACTTCGCGGGCTTAACTGCTTGAAGATGCGTTGAGAGGTGGGGCTTGAGCTCGCCGGGGATGCAGCGATCGCCATGCTCCCCGAAGCCCCCCAGCCCCTAAATCGTCCCCGATGATGGTCTCGCTCTTCTTGGCTGCGGTACCGAGGTAGGCTCACGTTCTTCTGCGGACGATCCTCGCGAGGCTGATCCTCCGGCCTCCCTCGCGAGGCTGATCCTCCAGCCTCCCTCGCGAGGCTGATCCTGCTCATCCTCGCGAGGTCGGTCGCGCCACTCCTGGCGAGGGCCGCGGTCTTCCCAGCGTCCTGTGTTCCTTCCTCCTCCTCGGCCATAGACCCGGTCGTTGCGGTCAGGGCGTCGGCCGATCCTTCCTTCTCGCACGGCTCAGAGCTCTTGACATTCGTTGGTGTTGTGTGTGGAGGTCGGTACACACAGTACCGACCGCCCTTGGAAGACCTGGGCTGATCTACCCGCTTTTGGTGTCCGGGTTCTGCCATGAGCACGGCCGCCTCTTGGCGCTTCACATCCTGGCCTTGGGTTTCTTCTCTTCTAGGTCTGGGCAGGCAGCCTCGAGGAGGGAGAGACGCCTTCCTCAGCCCTGGCGCACTTGGTCGCCAAGTTGAACAGCTCCAAGGAAGTGCATTGTGTCTTCATGCATCGCCACCTCCTCCTTCATCTTGACGTCAGCGCTGCACAGCCGGAGAAGGCTGAGATGATGGCCTCCTCGATCACCTTGGGATCTTGAGGCGTGCGTTGTTGAAGCGCCGGATGTACTTCTGCAGGTCTCCAGTTGCTGCTTGATGCGGCACATGTCGCTTCACGGCAGCGGCCGGTCGCGAGTACCTTGGAATTTGGCGATGAAGCGGGTGCGCATCTCTGCCCTAGGAGGAGATCGTGCTAGGGGCTGTGTTCGAGGAGCCAAAGGGCCCGTCTTCTTTTGAGTGCCATGGGAAACCAGTTCGCCATGACCTTCTCGGCCCACGTTGGCGGTTGGATGCCCAGCTCAGAGCTGGAGGAATTGCAAGGTCGGCCGCACTGCGTCAGAAGCGAGGAGGCAGGTCTGGCTTGAACTTGCCGGGCCACGCGACCAAGGCAGCTCAGTGGTGAAGGCACGGCAGCCTGCCATGGCCACGGGAGGCCTTTGGTGATGAAGAGCTCGGTCTTGTGGGTCCCCATGCACTGCAGCTGGGAGCAGCGCGGGGTCTTGGCGTGCCGGAGCAGGAACGTGGTCGCGACGAGCCGGAGCAGGGAGCACTCGGGCAGCTTCTTGCGGGCGAGGGACTTCTTGGCAGCTCTGCTCTTGCCGCGCTGGCGCCAGACAGAGTGGGTTCCGCCCGGGGACCACGCGCCTTGGGGCCAGGCGCCTTCTTGAGGGGGGAGGCGGCCGAGGCGCCCGAGCTTCATCGCCCACAGGCGGGCGCGGTGCAGCGGGACGGCCGGGCCCTGGGGAGCCTGCGGCGCAGACGAGCTTCGGCGACGCGGTCGAGCCACTCTTCAGAGACGCGTCATCGATCGGGCGGTAGCGCAGGAGCTTCGTTGTCAGCGATGAGCGCAGCTCGAGCCTCCATGGGTGCGCGGAATGCGCGGGACGAGGAACCAGCTGGGGCGAGTGAGGGAGTAGCAGTGCGGCCGTCTTGCCTCACGGACGGATGCTGGGATGATGCTTGCTGCTCGTTCCCCGCCGGGCCGGTGGCGGCGTTGACGGCAGGCGACGGGGAACGACGAGGGCGCCCGCCGACGGGGGCCGTCGCCGACGCTGAAGCGAGAGCGGCGCTTTCAGCCTTGGCCCGACGAGCATCGAACATATGGATGCGATGGTCGGCGGAGAACAGGCGGCGGAAGACAAATTCCGCGCATACCCCTACCTGGCGCGCCAAATGTCGGATTTCGGATTTCTGTAGACCCTCTAGGTTCGAACACTGGGGTGCGCGCGGAGATTTCGCCCCCTACCTACCTGCACCTCGCCGCCTCGGTAGGATCTAAGCTATGAAAAGAACAGCACAAGAGACACAGGGTTTATACTAGTTCGGGCCACCATTGTGGTGTAATACCCTACTCTAGTTTGTGGTGTGGTGGATTGCCTCTTGGGCTGATGGTGATGAACAATACAAGGAAGAACAACCTCGCGAGGGTCTTGGCTGGTGCGATGAACTGCTAGGGGGTGTTCAGTCGCTTCTCTCTCTCTCTCTCTCTCTCTCTCTCTCTCTCTCTCTCTGGGTTCAGGATCGACCTCAACGTGTCCCTACCACATGGGTGGCTAGCCCTATTTATAGGCAAAGGCCCCGGCCTCTTCCCAAATATTGAGCGGGAAGGGCGCCAACAATTGGCCATTTTGAAGGGAACATCTAGTACACTTATCCCGACTAAAGTTGGTCCTCGCTGTCAAAGGCTCTGGTGGTGGCCTTTTGCTTGGGCTCCACAATTACTTCCTTCCTCGCCGTTGCGATGGTCTTGGTCTTGTTGCACCGAAATGGATGCCTTTGCTTGATTCTCTACGCCTCGCTTGCTCCCTTTGCACCAAAGAGGAAAGGAGGACACTACTTGGCTGGCGCCTCGCTGGCGCCCTTGGTCGTCATGGCTTGCGTCATGGGCACCTCGTGAGGTACCCCGCCTTGATCTCTCCGCCTCCTCGCGAGCCAGCCTCACGAGGTCGCGCCTGAGGAAGCTTCCTGTCGTCCACCCCGCGAGGCTTGGCCCCTCGCGAGGGTCTTGAGCTTGTGTTGATGAAGATGGGCCATGCTGGGCCTCCCCTTGAGCCACGCCGCAGGCCGCAGGCAGGCAAGTCTGGGGACCCCCGTTCCCAGAACGCCGACAAAACTCACTTGTGTTCTACTCGTGCATATAACATCTACGCATAAACCTGACTCGGATGCCACTGTTGGGGAACGTAGTAATTTCAAAAAAATTCCTACGTACACGCAAGATCATGGTGATGCATAGCAATGAGAGGGGAGAGTGTCGCTCACGCACTCGTGAACCCGTAAGCGAAGCGTTATAACAACGCTGTGATTGATGTAGTCGACGTCTTCACAATCGACCGATCCTCAAAGACCGAACGTATCAGTACCTCCGCTGCTCAAAGACATCGCTTTCAGCTTCGGTGATGTCCTGCGAACTCACGATCTAGTAGAGCTTCCGGGAAGAGCTTCGTCAGCACGACGACGTGGTGACAGTGATGATGATTCTACCGACGCAGGGCTTCACCTAAGCACCGCTACGATATGACCGAGGTGGATTATGGTGGAGGGGGGCACCGCACATGGCTAAGATATCAATGATCAATTGTTTTATCTATGGGGTGCCCCCTGGCCACGTATATAAAGGAGTGGAGGAGGGGGGAGGGCCGGCCTAGCTATGGCGTGCCCTGGAGGAGTCCTACTCCCACCGGGAGTAGGATCCCCCCCCTTCCATGTAGTAGGAGTAGGAGAGAAGGAAAGGTAAAAGAGAAGAGAAGGAAGGAGGGGGCGCCGCCCCTCCCCCTAGTCCAATTCGGACTAGGCCTTGGGGTCGCGCAGCCTCCCCTCTCTCTTTCCCCTAAAGCCCAATAAGGCCCATATACTCCCCGGCGAATTCTCGTAACTCTCCCAGAACTCCGATAAATACCCGAATCACTCGGAACCTTTCGATGTCCGAATATAGTCATCCAATATATCGATCATTATGTCTCGACTATTTGAGACTCCTCGTCATGTCCCCGATCTCATCCGGAGACTCGAACTACCTTCGGTACATCAAAACACATAAACTCATAATACCGATCGTCACGTAACTTTGCGTGCAGGACCCTACGGGTTCGAGAACTATGTATACATGACCAAGACACGTCTCCGGTCAATAACCAATAGTGGAACCTGGATGCTCATATTGGTTCCAACATATTCTACGAAGACCTTTATCGGTCAAACCGCATAACAACATACGTTGTTCCCTTTGTCATCGGTATGTTACTTGCCCGAGATTCGATCGTCGGTATCTCAATACCTAGCTCAATCTCGTTACCGGCAAGTCTCTTTACTCGTTCTGTGATGCATCATCCTGCAACTAACTCATTAGTCACATTGCTTCCAAGGCTTATAGTGATGTGCATTACCGAGATGGGCCCAGAGATACCTCTCCGATACTCGGAGTGACATATCCTAATCTGGATCTATGCAAACCCAACAAACACCTTCGGAGACACCTGTAGAGCATATTTATAATCACCTAGTTATGTTGTGACGTTTGATAGCACACAAGGTGTTCCTCCGGTATTCGAGAGTTGCATAATCTCATAGTCATAGGAACATGTATAAGTCATGAAGAATGCAATAGCAACATACTAAATGATTAAATGCTAAGCTAACGGAAAGGGTCAAGTCAATCACATCATTCTCTAATGATGTGATCTCGTTAATCAAATGACAACTCATGTCTATGGCTAGGAAACTTAACCATCTTTGATTCAACGAGCTAGTCAACTAGAGGCATACTAGTGACACTATGTTTGTCTATGTATTCACACATGTATCAAGTTTCCGGTTAATACAATTCTAGCGTGAATAATAAACATTTATCATGAAATAAGGAAATAAATAATAACTTTATTATTGCCTCTAGGGCATATTTCCTTTAGTCTCCCACTTGGACTAGAGTCAATAATCTAGTTCACATTGCCATGTGATTTAACACCAATAGTTCACATCACCATGTGATTAACACCCATAGTTCACATTGTCATGTGACCAACACCCAATGGTTTACTAGAGTCAATAATCTAGTTCACATCGCTATGTGATTAACACCCAAAGAGTACTAAGGTGTGATCATGTTTCGCTTGTGAGAGAAGTTTAGTCAACGGGCCTGCCACATTCAGATCCGTATGTATTTTGCAAATTTCTATGTCAACAATGCTCTGCACGGAGCTACTCTAGCTAATTGTGCCCACTTTCAATATGCATCCAGATTGAGACTTAGAGTCATCTGGATCAGTGTCAAAACTTGCATCGACGTAACCCTTTACGATGAACCTTTTGTCACCTCCATAATCGAGAAACATATCCTTATTCCACTAAGGATAATTTTGACCGATGTCCAGTGATCTACTCCTAGATCACTATTGTACTCCATTGCCAAACTCAGTGTAGGGTATAAAATAGGTCTGGTACACAGCAAGGCATACTTTATAAAACCTATGGCTGAGGCATAGGGAATGACTTTCATTCTCTCTCTATCTTCTGCCATGGTCGGGCTTTGAGTCTTACTCAACTTCACACCTTGCAACACAGGAAAGAACTCCTTCTTTGATTGTTCCATTTTGAAGTACTTCAAAATTTTGTCAAGGTATGTACTCATTGAAAAAACTTATCGAGCGTCTTGATCTATCTCAATAGATCTTGATGCTCAATATGTAAGCAGCTTTACCGAGGTCTTTCTTTGAACAACTCCTTTCAAATACTCCTTTATGATTTCCTGAAAATTCTACATTATTTCTGATCAACAATATGTCATTCACATATACTATCAGAAATGCTGTAGTGCTCCCACTCACTTCCTTGTAAATACAGGCTTCACCGTGAGTCTGTATAAAACTATATGCTTTGATCAACTAATCAAAGCGTATATTCCAACTCCGACATTCTTGCACCAGTCCATAGACGGATTGCTGGAGCTTGCACATTTTGTTAGCACATTTAGGATCGACAAAACCTTCTGGTTGCATCATATACAACTCTTCTTTAAGAAATCGATTAAGGAATGTAGTTTTGACGTCCATTTGCCAGATTTCATAAAATGTGGCAATTTGCTAACATGATTCGGACAGACTTAAGCATTGCTACGAGTGAGAAAATCTCATCGTAGTCAACACCTTGAACTTTGTCAAAACCTTTTTCGACAAGTCTAGCTTTGTAGATAGTAACACTACTATCAGCGTCCGTCTTCCTCTTGAAGATCCATTTGTTTTCTATGGCTTGCCAATCATTGGTCAATTAACCAAAGTCCACACTTTGTTCACATACATGGATCCCAACTCAGAATTCATGGTCTCAAGCCATTTTATGAATCTGGGCTCAAGATCGCTTCCTCATAGTTCGTGGGTTCATCATGGTCTAGTAACATGACCCCGAGCAGGATTACCGTACCATTAAAGTGCGGATCTTACTCTGGTTGACCTACGAGGTTCAGTAGTAAGTTGATCTGAAGTTACATGATCATCATCATTAGCTTCCTCACTAATTGGTGTAGGAGTCACAGGAACAGATTTCTGTGATGAACTACTTTCCAATAAGGGAGCAGGTACAGTTACCTCATCAAGTTCTACTTTCCTCCCTCTCACTTCTTTCGAGAGAAACTCCCTCTCTAGAAAGGATCCATTCTTAGCAACAAATGTCTTGCCTTCGGATCTGTGAAGAAGGTATACCCAACAGTCTCCTTTGGGTATCCTATGAAGACACATTTCTCCGATTTGGGTTCGAGCTTATCAGGTTGAAGCTTTTTCACATAAGCATCGCAACCCCAAACTTTAAGAAACGACAACTTTGGTTTCTTGCCAAACCATAGTTCATAAGGCGTCGTCTCAACGGATTTAGATGGTGGCCTATTTAACGTGAATGCAGCTGTCTCTAATGCATAACCCCAAAGCGATAGTGGTAAATCGGTAAGAGACATCATAGATTGCACCATATCTAATAAAGTATGGTTACGATGTTCGGACACACCATTACGCTGTGGTGTTCCAGGTGGCATGAGTTGCAAAACTATTCCGCATTGTTTCAAATGAAGACCAAACTCGTAACTCAAATATTCTCCTCCACGATCAGATCGTAGAAACTTTATTTTCTTGTTACGATGATTTTCCACTTTACTCTAAAACTATATAAACTTTTCAAATGTTTCAGACTTATGTTTCACCAAGTAGATATACCCATATCTGCTCAAATCATCTGTGAAGATCAGAAAATAACGATACCCGCCGCGAGCCTCAACACTCATCGGATTGCATACATCAGTATGTATTATTTCCAATAAGTCAGTTGCTCGCTCCATTGTTCCGGAGAACGGAGTCTTTAGTCATCTTTCCCATAAGGCATGGTTCGCAAGCATCAAGTGATTCATAATCAAGTGATTCAAAAAATCCCATCAGCATGAAGTTTCTTCATGCGCTTTACACCAATATGACCTAAACGGCAGTGCCACAAATAAGTTGCACTATCTTTATTAACTTTGCATCTTTTGGCTTCAATATTTATGAATATGTGTATCACTACGATCGAAATCCAACAAACCATTTGCATTGGGTGTATGACCATAGAAGGTTTTATTCATGTAAACAGAACAACAATTATTCTCTAACTTAAGTGAATAACTGTATTGCAATAAACATGATCAAATCATATTCATGCTCAACGCAAACACCAAATAACACTTATTTAGGTTCAACACTAATCACGAAAGTATAGGGAGTGTGCGATGATGATCATATCAATCTTGGAACTACTTCCAACACACATCGTCACCTCACCCTTAACTAGTTTCTATTCATTCTGCAACTCCAGTTTCGAGTTACTACTCTTAGCAACTGAACCAGTATCAAATGTCGAGGAGTTGCTATAAATACTAGTAAAGTACACATCAATAACATGTATATCCAATATACCTTTGTTTACTTTGCCATCCTTCTTATCCGCCAACTATCTAGGGCAGTTCCACTTCCAGTGACCATTTCCTTTGTAGTAGAAGCACTCAGTTTCAGGCTTGGGTCTAGCTTTGGGCTTCTTCATGGGAGCAGCAGCTTGCTTGCCGTTCCTTTTGAAGTTCCCCTTCTTCCCTTTGCCCTTTTCTTGAAACCAGTGGTCTTGTCAATCATCAACACTTGATACTTTTCTTGATTTCTACCTTTGTTGATTTCAGCATCACGAAGAGCTTGGGAATCTTTCCGTTATCCCTTGCATATTATAGTTCATCACGAAGTTCTAGTAACTTGGCGATAGTGACTAGAGAACTCTGTCAATCACTATCTTATCTGGAAGATTAACTCCCACTTGATTCAAGTGATTGTAGTACTAAGACATTCTGAGCACATGCTCATTAGCTGAGCTATTCTCCTCCATCTTGTAGGCAAAGTACTTGTCAAATGTCTCATACCTTTCGACATGGGCACGAGTTTGAAATACTAATTTCAACTCTTGGAACATCTCATATGCTCTGTGGCGTTCAAAACGTCTTTGAAGCCCTGATTCTTAGCCGTAAAGCATGGTGCACTAAACTATCAAGTAGTCATCATACCGAGCTTTGCTAAACGTTCATAACGTCTGCATATGCTCCTGCAATAGGTCCGTCACCTAGCGGTACATCAAGGACATAATTCTTCTGTGCAGCAATGAGGATAATCCTCATATCACGAACCAAGTCCACATCATTGCTACTAACATCTTTCAACATAGTTTTTCTATAGGAACATATCAAAATAAATGGGGAGCAACATCGCGAGCTATTGATCTACAACATAGATATGCTAATACCACCAGGACTAAGTTCATGATAAATTAAAGTTCAATTAATCATATTACTTAAGAACTCCCACTTAGATAGACATCCCTCTAATCATCTAGTGATCACGTGATCCATATCAACTAAACCATAACCGATCATCACGTGAGATGGAGTAGTTTTCAATGGTGAACATCATTATGTTGATCTTATCTACTATATGATTCACGCTCCACCTTTTGGTCCCAGTGTTCCGAGGCCATATCTGCATATGCTAGGCTCGTCAAGTTTAACCCGAGTATTCTGCGTGTGCAAAACTGTCTTACACCCATTGTAGATGAACGTTGAGCTTATCACACCCAATCATCACCTGGTGTCTCGGCACGACGAACTTTGGCAGCGGAGCATACTCAGGGAGAACACTTTTACCTTGAAATTTAGTGAGAGATCATCTTATAATGCTACCGTCAAACAAAGCAGAATAAGATGCATAAAGGATAAACATCACATGCAATCAATATAAGTGATATGATATGGCCATCATCATCTTGTGCCTTTGATGTCCATCTCCAAAGCACCGTCATGATCACCATCGCCTTTGGCGCCGACAGCTTGATCTCCATCGTAGCATCGTTGTCGTCTCGCCAACTATTGCTTCTAATGACTATCACTACCGCTTAGTGATAAAGTAAAGCAATTACAGGGCGATTGCATTGCATACAACAAAGCGACAACCATATGGCTCCTGCCAGTTGCCGATAACTTCGTTACAAAACATGATCATCTCATACAATAAAATTTAGCATCATGTCTTGACCATATCACATCACAGCATGCCCTGCAAAAACAAGTTAAACGTCCTCTACTTTGTTATTGCAAGTTTTACGTGGTTGCTACAGGCTGAGCAAGAACCGTTCTTACCGACGCATCAAAACAACAACGATATTTCGTCAAGTTAGTGTTGTTTTAACCTTCACAAGGACCGGTTGTAGCCACACTCGATTCAACTAAAGCTGGAGAAACTGACACCCGCCAGCCACTTGTGTGCAAAGCACGTCGGTAGAACTAGTCTTGCGTAAGCGTACGCGTAATGTCGGTCCGGGCCGCTTCATCCAACAATACCGCCGAACCAAAGTATGACATGATGGTAAGCAGTATGACTTGTATCGCCCACAACTCACTTGTGTTCTACTCGTGCATATAACATCTACGCATAAACCTGGCTCGGATGCAACATTGGGGAACGTAGTAATTTCAAAAAAAATCCTACGTACACGCAAGATCAGGGTGATGCATAGCTACGAGAAGGGAGAGTGTCGTCTACGTACCCTCGTAGACCGTAAGCGGAAGTGTTATAACAACATGGTTGATGTAGTTGTCCGTCTTCACGATCGACCGATCCTCGGCACCGAACGTACGGCACCTCCGCGTTCAGCACACGTTCAGCTTGGTGACGTCCCGCGAACTCACGATCCAGTAGAGCTTCCGGGAAGAGCTTCGTTGGCACGACGGTGTGGTGA
The DNA here is from genome assembly GCA_021605145.1 of Aegilops bicornis. Lineage (NCBI taxonomy): Eukaryota > Viridiplantae > Streptophyta > Magnoliopsida > Poales > Poaceae > Aegilops > Aegilops bicornis. The sequence continues at coordinate 60,011 of JAHIAL010000094.1, forward strand.
CGGTGATGATGATGCTACTGACGCAGGGCTTCGCCTAAGCACTGCTACAATATGACCGAGGTGGATTATGGTGGACGGGGGGCACCGCACACGGCTAAGAGATCAATGATCAATTGTTGTATCTATGGGGTGCCCCCTGGCCACGTATATAAAGGAGTGGAGGAGGAGGGAGGGCCGGCCTAGCTATGGCGCGCCCTGGAGGAGTCCTACTCCCACCGGGAGTAGGATTCCCCCCCCTCCATGTAGTAGGAGTAGGAGAGAAGGAAAGGGAAAAGAGAAGAGAAGGAAGGAGGCGCCAGCCTCCCGCCTAGTCCATTCGGACTAGGCCTTGGGGGCGCAGAGCCTCCCTCTCTCTTTCCCCTAAAGCCCAATAAGGCCCATATACTCCCCGGCGAATTTCCGTAACTCTCCGGTACTCCGATAAATACCAGAATCACTCGGAACCTTTCCGATGTCCGAATATAGTTGTCCAATATATCGATCTTTATGTCTTGACTATTTCGAGACTCCTCGTCATGTCCCCAATCTCATCCGGGACTCCAAACTACCTTCAGTACATCAAAACACATAAACTCATAATACCGATCGTCACAGAACGTTAAGCGTGCGGACCCTACGGGTTCGAGAACTATGTAGACATGACCGAGACACGTCTCCGGTCAATAACCAATAGCGGAACCTGGATGATCATATTGGTTCCTACATATTCTACGAAGATCTTTACCGGTCAAACCACATAACAACATATGTTGTTCCCTTTGTCATCGGTATGTTACTTGCCCGAGATTCGATCGTCGGTATCTGAATCCCTAGCTCAATCTCGTTACCGGCAAGTCTCTTTACTCGTTCTGTAATGCATCATCCTACAACTAACTCATTAGTCACATTGCTTGCAAGGCTTATAGTGATGTGCATTACCGAGATGGGCCCAGAGATACCTCTCCGATACTCGGAGTGACAAATCCTAATCTCGATCTATGCCAACCCAACAAACACCTTCGGAGACACCAGAGAGCATCTTTATAATCACCCGATTCGTTGTGACGTTTGATAGCACACAAGGTGTTCCTCCGGTATTCAGGAGTTGCATAATCTCATAGTCATAGGAACATGTATAAGTCATGAAGAAAGCAATAGCAACATACTAAATGATCAAATGCTAAGCTAACGGAATGGGTCAAGTCAATCACATCATTTTCTAATGATGTGATCCCATTAATCAAATGACAACCAATGTCTATGGCTAGGAAACTTAACCATCTTTGATTCAACGAGCTAGTCAAGTAGAGGCATACTAGTGACACTCTGTTTGTCTATGTATTCCCACATGAATCAAGTTTTTGGTTAATACAATTCTAGCATGAATAATAAACATTTATCATGAAATAAGGAAATAAATAATAACTTTATTATTGCCTCTAGGGCATATTTCCTTCAATGTCCTCTCGGCAGAAGGGATCTCAGTGGATCCAAGCAAGGTGAAAAATGTACTTGATTGGTCCGCACCCACGACAGTCTCAGAAATCCGGAGTTTTCTTGGACTAGCCGGATATTATTGCCGTTTTATCGAAGGATTCTCCAAGATTGCCAAGCCAATGACCGAGCTCTTAAAGAAGGATAAGAAGTTTGAATGGACTGAGGACTGCGAACGGAGTTTCAATGAGTTAAAAATCAGGCTGACGTCAGCACCAGTACTGACTCTTCCAGACATCTACCGCAGTTTTGATGTCTACTGCGACGCATCCAGAAATGGGCTTGGATGAGTACTCATGCAAGATGGCAAACTTGTGGCTTATGCATCCCGCCAACTGCGACAACACGAAGTAAACTATCCCATGCATGATTTGGAATTGGCCGCGGTCACTACTAGGAAAAGGGCAATAGATAGGATTGATACTAATGGCGCACCAGGTAAGTAGTGCGCCACAACTATATACTAATAGGCGCACCGGTTCGATGCGCCATTAGTGTGAAGACACTAATGGCGCACTACAATCGGTGCGCCACTAGTATTAATTTTTTCCATTTTCCCATACATACTAATGGCGATCGTGCCAAGTGCGCCATTACTAGTTCTAACTAGTAATGGCGCACCTGCATAAAGCGCCATTAGTATGTATATTTTTTTACTTTTTGCAAAACTACTAATGGCGCACGGGCGCCACAAAGGCGCCATTACTAGTTTAAACTACTAATGGCACACTTTTCCACATATGCCATTTGTATATATATATATATATATATATATATATATATATATATATATATATATATATATATATATATATATATATATATATATATATATATTTTTACTTTTCAAAACTACTGATGGCGCACCACTGCAGGTGCGCCATTAGTAACCAGGGTTACTAATGGCGCATTTGCTGGTGGTGCGCCATTAGTAACCTGGGACCCCAACAAGATATTTTGGACAGCCACATACCTACCCACTCACTTTCCCCACTTCATTCCCTCCACCTCCTTCTCCAAGCTTACCACTTCCTCCTCCTCCTCACCTCAATTGCACCATACATTCCTCATTTTTAAGTGGTGAAATTACCTTTTTTTGATGGGTAAGTAAGGGGAAAGCTATCTTCATGATGTAGATCTACTTTTTTTCTCCCTAGCTTGCTCCAACAACGTGCACATGCACTTTTTGTGGCCTAGCTAGATCTATGTATGTTTGTGGTGTTGCATGTGTTTGTGGTGTTGCATATATGTTTGTGTTTGCAGTACCGGTATTTGAAATGCGATAGTTGCCAATATTTTGCCTGAATGTTGATTTATTTCCGTTTCAAGTAGAATTTTGGCACTATGCATTCTTTTGGTCCTATTTTTAGGGAAGGTCATGCCAAATTTTTTCTTAGTTCTAAAATATCGCTTTGCTCTACCTCATGAGCCACCATGGTCCGCCACGATGACCGAAGGCATCGTGAATAGGTTTTTGAGCTCCGCCAAGGCCGAGATGCTTCAAAAGAACGAGACGGAGATAAGATGTCCGTGTCGAAGATGCAAGCTGAAGAGCCTTATTGCGGACTCCAGATTCCGGCAGGTGCGGGACCACCTGCTCTTGCGTGGTTTCATGGATGGCTATCGGTGGCAAGGTGATGAAGATGACTATGAAGTCGTCCATGGGGCGGGCAAGAAATGAGGAAGGGCAACAAGACAAGTACCACCGCGGGCGAGGGTGGCGAGAAGACGAAGAATCTCCGTGACATGATCACGGCGGTGATGTTGTACGCAGTCATCATGTAGAAGATGTCGTACATGATGATGAGGAAGATCAAGACGAAGGGCATGATCATGAAGATGAAGATGCTTGGGAGCAGATGACGATGGACGCCGGGTGTAGGACCCTCATATTCAAGAGCTGCTTCTCAAGCTGCACGGATAACGCAAGAGCTGCCGCCGAGAGAAAGCCAAGCTGGATCAATCGGAGATAGACACGGTTACTCCATTGTATGAAGGATGCAGCCCGAGGATACCCGCTGAAAGTAACGCTCATGGCTCGAGATGAAGGTAAAACACAAAATGACCGACGATGCTTCGATGAGAACATGTCATTCTGGCACGAACGTGTTCCCAAAGGGAACAAGTGCCCGCCCAGTTTCGAGGAGGCGAAGAAAATCGTGTGTCCTCTGGATTTACCGCACGTGAAATACCATGTGCATGAAAAATTGCATCATTTATCGGGACGAGCACGCTGAGTCTACCATATGTCCGGTAAAGGGCGTCACTCGATACAAGAAGAGGAAGAAAGCTCCTCGAAAATCGGTGTGGTACTTTCTGATCACTCCTCGTCAGCAGCGGTATTTCGCGGACCCTAAGGTAGCAAAGCTCCTGCGTTGGCACGCGGATAGGGAGGAGAATAAGCGGGAAGATGACCGAAATGATCCGGAGATAAATAAAAAAGACAAGATGCTGAGTCACCCTAAGGATGCGAGCTGGTGTAGCGTTGAACTTCGAATACCTAGAATTTGGGAAGGATCCAAGGAACATCATGTCAAGCGCGAAAGCACCGATGGAGTCAATCCGCTTGGCAGCCGGAGAAGCACACATAGCACCTGGCCTGTGTTTGTGTGGATGTACAACCTTCCCCACAGTTTGTGCATGAAGAGGAAGTACATTCACATGAGTATGCTAATTGAAGGGCGAAACAACCAGGAACGACATCAATCTGTATCTAGGGCTCTTGAAGGAGGAGCTAGACACGCCAGGAAAACTCCAGCCAATACGTGGGGCCGCAGAGAAAGAATATTTCCCTATGAGAGCCGCAGACCGCTCCACGACGGTGCACGACTATCTCGATTCACGGATATCTCGCGGGCGGTGTAGTCCACGGATTTTCCGGATGCGTAAGGTGCATGGATGACACAACGATCGCTAGCTAGATAGAGATCCCGGTCTTCGAAAACCGTGTTCATGGGACATCGAAGGTGGCTTTGCGGCGATGACCCGTGGAGGAACGCAAGGATCTGTTTCGATGGTGAAACCGAACCCCGAACGCCTGCAGTACGAGGAGCGGCGAGGAAATAGACGAGCTGTTGAAAATTTGGAAAGGCTGTCCACTGCCGGGAAAGAAGCAAAAGGCGCCAGAGCCGGGAAAGAAGCAAAAGGCACCAGAGCCGCTGCTGAAGGTATGGAAAACGAGGTCTGTTTTCTGGGACTTGCCATACTGGAAGATCCACCGTGTGCCTCACAGCCTTGATGTCATGCATATCACGAAGAACGTGTCGCGAGTCTCGCTGGTACCCTGCTCAACATGCCGAGAGGACCAAAGATGGGCCGAATAAAGCAAGGCAGACTTGAAATCAATGGGCATCGTGCAGGAGCTTCACGCTAATGATGATGATGATGATGATGATGATGATGATGATGATGAGGCTAAGCAGGACACGTAAAGTCGTCGCCAAAGGCAAAAGGCCAAGAAGACCGGAAATGACTACCCTCCGCGTGCTTCACTCTAAGTCGAGGAGGAGATCGAGCAGTTTTCACCTGCCTCCTAGGAGTAAAACTTCCCTTACGGTTACACGGGAAGATAAGCGGATACCTAGACCCAATGAAACAGAAGTTCAGCGGGATGAAGTCTCCACGATCGTCACGTCTTGATGATGCTGAGATACTTCCGGTTGCAATCCAGGTAGGATCATGGACGCCGCACGTCTGCGTGAAATGCTATTTGGCCTATGCAACTTTTTCGACGTCATCTCTCGGAAGTCCATTGGCGTGAGGCAACTCGAAGGCTACAGGAAGAGATCGTGGTGATACTATGCGAGCTTGAGATGTACTTCCGCCCGCATTCTTCGATGTTATGGTGCATCCGCTGGTCCATATCATGGAGGATATCATCCAACTCGGGCCGACGTTCTGCACAAAGCATGATGCCGCTCGAAAGGATGAATGGTGTCATCAAAGGATACGTTGAAACATGTCACGTCCAGAGGGAAGTATAGCCGAGGGCTTTTCGACCAAGAGTGCATCTCCTACTGCACGAATTATCTGAGCATCGAGAACCCCGCTGGTCTGCCTGCGTCGTCAACAGGCACCTCGGCAGGCTCGCTGGATGGGGTCACTATGAGGGTCGCCGCGAAATGCATGTCGACTTCTAGGGTCGACTCGCTGACTTTGAAAGAGCAAACCTAGTCGCGCTACAACACATAGACGTGGTCGATCCTTGGGTGGCAGAGCACAAAACCTTTATTGAGAAGACGTACAATGACCAAGGCCAACAGAGGACGGGGCGGAGATATAATCAAAGAGCACAACTCATGTATCACGCGTTGGTTCAAGCAAGCTTCGTCATTGCACCCTTTACATGAGGATTCTTCCGCTGAAGAACAACTCATATTCGCCTTGTCACAAGGCGCCGAGCACAACCTCGATGACCTATGAGGCGTCGATATCAACAGCTACACATTCTACAATTTAGAACAAGGACATGAAGAGCGATGGTTATCGTAACTCCGGGTAACGGCGGAATCCTACACCGGCAACGACAAGGACAGATACTACGGAAGGATCGAGGAGATCTGGGAGCTGAGCTCTTACCGAGAGAAGGTCCCGATGTTCCGTGTCGATGGGCCAAGAGCGTCCTAAAAGAAGACCGGTATTTCACCACCATGGTTATACCGAAGCCAAATCCAAGATCATGAGCATAACGTCACCGCGAAAAATGAGCCATGGGGCTTCCCAAGTGGACCAATGCTTTTCATTACCGACCCGTCAAAAGCCCAAATCGTGTTGTCGGAGGAGAGGCAAAAGGAAGATCATTGGAATGGATGTAGTAGCCAATGAGCAAGACTTCGACAAGTACGGCGACCGAAGATCGAACATGACGACGTATTTATGAAGTAGCAGCACACACCACAAGAAGAAGCAGGACCACCACCCTACCTAAAGGACGTCTGCTCCACGTAAGAATTCCATTTATAAAAAAAGGGCAAGAAGATTGTGAAGCAGATAGCTAGATAAGATCGATTGTATTTAAATCGTAGTCTTCATTTCTCGATTGTATTTCATGGGCACTTTTTGATATCATGAATATTTTTAAATTTCATGGGCACTTTTCGAATTCATGAGGACACTTGATCTCGATCCCCCTCCATCTCGATCTCGATTCCCCCGACATCTCGATCTCGATCCCCTCCATCTCGATCCTACCCGCACCTCCCCGCTTAGCTCCACCGCCGCCGACGACCCACCGCAATCCCTCCCGCTCCACCGCCACGAAAGCACCCGCCCCCGCACCCTCCCCGCTATCACGCCAGCACGGGCACCCCCGCACCTCCCGGCTCCACCGCTTGGCGATGATATTTTAAAGTAACAAAATTTAACATATTTTATAAAAATTTATTACTGTTTTTATAAAAAAATATTACTGTTATGATTTAAACAAGTTTGAACATATTTAAACACAAATAAATATAAAAACAACATTTAAAATGCATAAAAAAAATATTGGGGAGCCTAGGAATCGAACCCAGGACCTCCTGGCGTGTGTGCTGCATGCTGACCAGTCGGGCTAGTGGGTGGGTTCTGTTGTAGATAGGGTTAGGTTGTAGATAGGGCTAGTGCGCTTAGATTAAAACAAAATTCTAATGGCGCCTTGAGGGGTGGCGCCATTAGAATAATCGTACTTTTACATGCACGAGGCGTGCAGCGCCATTAGAAAGCTTCCACACTAAATCCCCAATCTCTCTAATCTCTCCCCTGCCTCATCGATCTCACCCGCTGCCCCCCGGGTTCGGCGTCCCCCTCGCCGCCCCTCGCCTCCTTCGCCGTCCCCCAGCTGAGCGCCACCTCCTCGCCATTCCCCAAGCCGAGTGCCTCGGCGTCCTCCCGCCCAAGCGCCCCCTCCCGCGGCCCGCTGCGCCTCGACGATGCTCGCCGTCCAACACCGCTGGCCTGCCCAGAGGACCGCCATCGTCTTCCTCTTCGACTACGAGGACCCGGACGAGCCTCTGGACGCTTAGGAGGACCGCCACTGCTGACGCCTCGACCAAGCAGCTGCCTGCCCAGGAGGATTTGCCACCGCTCGACGCTAAATTGCGCCACCTCGACTAGCTCCGGCTGCCCCAGTCGCCTCGACCTCCCTAGTGAGCACCCGAGCCGCTTCCCCCCTCTTCCCCCCTCTTTATTTCCTTCTGATGTGTTCTAGGGTTGGGGTTGGAGAAATTTGGAGAAGGAAAGGGGTTGGAGAATTAAGTAGCTAGGGTTTTCCAAATGTTCAAATCTCCGAGCTTGCATTTAGATGCATTTTAGAGGATACTAGGCTCAATTAGTGAATTTTCCGATTGAGTTTGAGTCCCCTCTCACAGCTTATAGATTGTACAAATTTACAAAGTAAATCAACAAGTGCAAGAAGAAAGAAATCCATATACCAAAGTGACATTGTGCTCACGGAACATTTTCAATTGCCTGCAAGGCTTTGTTTACTAAAATGCTCAGTGTGGCACTTGATGATCTCAGTTAGATTATGCTTATTATTTTTCTTTTGAGTGTGCGATCGTCGAAAAGTTTGAAAGCAAATGTCGCTTTGGATTCAAGTTGTGTGTGGAGTGTTGAAAATGACGAGAGGATGCCCACCTTATGACCATCGCTTCTTCAAGAGGGTGTGGTGTGGCATTTAGCCTAGGTATATGATGCGGGTATCAACATAGATAATATATATATATATATATATAATTTTCACTAAAGGAGTGGGTTCTAGGCTGTAATCCACCATCTGAGTGCGGTTTATTTGCTTGTACTCCTCAGATTGCTAATTAAGCGGCGTGGTTGGGTTCAAATTTGAACTAAAAACCACGCCATTTATTTTCGAATCGGAGGGAGTAGCACAAAGTTAAAGAAGAAAGCTGCAATAGAATACTAAAACCCACTGGTTCAACAACAGTTTTATTTAACCCCGACTAAACTATCCACTTGCTATGCTTAGCTGCTCATTATGTCCAATCGTGACACTTTGCACGCTCATAATGCAACTAAGCATACTAGTCTCAACTAAGCATACTAGTTTTTGTAGTGAGACAAGAAGATAGTGAGACAAGAAGAAGGAAACTTCCCCAGATTATGTAGAAAGAAAATACTTGGTTTGACAGCAAGTACCATGACATGAATCAAAAAACATATACTGATTGGGAAAAATAAAATGGCGTAAACACAGGAGGTTCTGGTTTTGTGTCTCCACCAGTTTGGGTTGGTGAATGTGGATGATTTTTTATCCTGTGAACTCATTGTACTGCTACAAGAATTTGGTATCATCATGGTGTAATTTTGTTAACATTCTGGTTTTGTTAGATAGTGGCTACACTAATCTAGAGTGATACAATTTTCCTTCCCATTTGGTATCATCATGTTCAGTATACAATTATAACATCATGTGGGTTTTTAAGTGCATTTACAGCTCTAGTACACTCCTCTTACACTTCTTGAGGACTTGTATTTGCTACTGTTGTGTTGTTGTTCCTATACTGTAATTGCTTCAAATAAGCACACTACCATGACTTAATGTTTACAATAGCTGTTTTCTTTGTGTCCAATAGTCTGCGTATATTTTTCTTCAGAGGTAATCGTCAAATGTTCAAAGGTGTATGTCTCGAACTTGAATGTTGCAATGCTGTTTTCTTCGGAGGCTACTGTCAAAACTTGAGCTACTTGTCTTGCAAAGATGATGATCATCTTGCTAGTTTGTTGAGTTTTGTCTCCGACCATTGTGTCGTGATGAATTTGCAGGTACCCCGAGAGGCCCTTGAGTTTGCCGGAATGTCGATTAAGTTCCGTTCCTAAGCAATTGGTATTTATATGTCCTATTTTCAGCAAAGGTCATGCTAAAATTTTCCGTGAATTTTAGCATGACTTTGCTAAAAATAGGACATATGGGGTACTAAGTATCAATGCATGGGCCGGGTATCTTAGTACTTAGTTAAGTAGGATCAACTGCCCTGCCATTCTTGCTGCATTAAACCATAGGTGGCAATAGAGCCAATTGATTAGGCCCAACTTAGAATTCTTCTTAGCATCGATAAACCCTAGATGATAAACCCAACATAGGTGGCAATAGAGCCAAGTGATTAGTGCCAAGTGATTAGGCCCAACCTAGGGTGCCTCGGCATCGATAAACCCTAAATGATGAAAACTTAACTTGGCTGCCCCGGATGCCTCGGTGTCGATGAGAACCTAAATGATGTATGCTTAGGCTTTTAGGGTGCCTCAAGGCGTCGACAAACCCTAAATGATGAAAGCTTAGGCTTTTAGGGTGCCTCGGTGTCGACAAACCCTAAAATGATGAGACCATGATCTTGTTCCTTGACAATAACCAACTTTTGACCAAACTTTTTTCCTATTTAGAGCGTAAACATGGCCCCTAGCGATGAGGCCGGTGGTTCGGGCGGCAAGCACTCGAGCTGTCCCAGGAGATGGAGGAACAACCTCACCTCTATGAGGATGCCGCGGAAGACACAGATCTTGATTACACAACCCCTAGTGGCATCGGGGATGATACCACTGATGGTGCCGCCGAGGATGCCACCACTGATGATGGCGGCACACACACAGATGGCAGCCAACCGAAGAAGCAAAGGAAGGACCGGCGCCCGAATGCGCCTCCGCACCCTCAAGGAGGAATTCACTCAAGTGGACTCCGACGGAATCCAACGGAGCCCAAACATATAGTCAAGGGTACTCGGTTCAGCTCGGGTGCATTCTCCGGAGCACCGCCTCGATCAACACCGAGAACCTTAGGCATAAGGACCGAGGAATTTCGCAACCTCCTCTTCACGAAGCTGCACGAACGATACAAGTTCCCCGCCGAATTTGAAAACACACGCCTCTCAGGGAATAAAGTGAACAGTGCCGCCCTCACGAAGATGAGCACGGCCCTGTCTACTTGGAGAAGCGCGGTGAAGAGAATGATTGATAAAGGTGATAGTTATGAGAAGATCAAGGCGAAATATCCTTTGATGAGCAACGATGAGTACAAGGAGTTCAAGATCAAGTCCGAGAGCGATTGCAACCTCCGAATCAAGTCGATTGGGGAATAAAATCACGGGAGTTGAACTTAGGGGAACACAAACTCGGTCCAGCGGTTATAGAGTGGCGGAGCCTATATGGGACAAGGAGGACGCGGAGCGTGCCGAGCAAGGCCTACCGCCCCGCCGAGAAATACAGCGGTGACAAGCGGACCAGAACTATGTCGGGGCCCGGTACAAGGAGGACCCGATAACAAAGGAGCTTACCACGGATCCAAGACCAGGCGCTTGAGCTTGTTCTCGTAAGGAATACACCCCGCCGTAATTAGCTCCATATGGTTGCACTCTAATTAATCCCCAATATTTCTAAATGGTTCACGTTCCTTTCGCAGACAATCGAAAGCGATAGCGCTGGGTCGCCCTCAGAGCTCCCCTTCGACACCCCTTTAAATAGGGCGTTGAACGTAATGAAAAACAAGGATAAGCTCACTAAGCCTACGTCAGCTGGTCGTGTGGCCGGCAAAGGCTTGTCCACAAAATGGGGGTCGTACTATACCGCTGGTGTGCGGAGGGAGAAAAAGACCAGCTCGGAAAGCCAGACGCGCGAGGTTGAAGAACTCAAGGCACAAGTGGCGCGGATTCCGGAGCTTGTCCAAGAGCAAGTGGAACAACAACTGGGAACGAAGCTCAACGCCATGGTGCCTACGTTGATTCATGGGTCGGCGACGTGGATTGCGGGCGTGCCAACAGGGGCCTCCCCGGTTCCCAGCTTCACGGCCAGCAACTACGCTGACAACAGACAAAGCGGCGCCATGGTGTCTCCGGTGACGCCATTGGTGTCTCCGGCGAGGCGGTATTCGTGTCTCCGGCGCCGCACGGGCATTGAGCTTAATGCACTGGTGTACGCGGCCGCACCTACGCCAAGAAGAGGCCCTCCGTCCGGTTACCGCCCGCCGTTGGCGGTGCCTCGATATTAGCCGAGCTCGGCGGCATCACGGTAACTAAGCCTCTCGGCCGATGACTTCATCTCCTTGCGTTTAATGGGCATCCCCGGCGCCTGTACATGTTTTCGCGAGGCACCGCCGGCGTTCCTTGCACTCTTATGCACTTCGTGGGCGCCGAGTTGGTCGATGTCGCCAAGGGCAGAATCGTTCAACCGGGCAACCCCATGTTCCATGGTAATCCGATGCCATCCACAGTGTATAGGGTTGAAGTGGTTCGGTCGCCAGATCATGATTTATTACCTCCGATTCGACCATTGGGCCGACGAAGAAGATGAGATGACCCTCGGCGCTGCGTAAACTGGCCTCGCTTTGGCGAAGAGCTAGATTCGCTTTGAGGCGGGGGACACCACCCGCAGAACAAGACCGCCCGATCGTGCGGCGCCAAGCCATGGCAAGAACGCCGCAACGCTACCGGACCTGCCGGACATCCCTATGGCACAGGATCCGGACAGCCCTATGGCACAAGATCCGGACGTCGACGACAACGACGACGGTACATTTACCAAAGTTGATAAGTACTTTGCCGAACATGGGTACGCTAACGAGTTCTGCGGGCCTCTTTCTCAAGAACCCAACCAAGACGCACCACGATCTAGCTCGCACAAATGACGGTGGAGAAATCCAATTGCAACAGCGCCGTCTGCGGCGTTCAGTTCTCGTGGACACGCCTCTCAGCTCCCGCCTTCACCGAGCCTCGAGATAGCTGAGGTGCAAAATATTATCAGCCCCAACACGCTCAAGAAGGCGGTCTGTGAGCAAAACTCGATCCCATTACAGCAGATCAAGAAGAAGGGATGGAAACGAAAGACTAATAAGGGCGCCGGTGCGAGCCAGCCGGCACCGAGTACGATCCGTGCTTAGGACGGGCCACCTTCACCTAAGGATATCTCGAGGAGGGTGCATGTGGCGGGTAGGGCGATGCTACCGACAAATATGCTGAATGTCGCAACCGGTGCTATCGCGGAGTCTGCACGACAGTGTTCTTCGCTGGAGAAGCGGCGCCTCGTAGAGAATGATGTGGCATACTTTCGGTTTTCGTGGCCAAGGTGCCGGAGGGCAAGGGCTTTGTGGATGGCGACATCGAGAATGCGTATTGTCCTGCGGTTTGATGACATCTTTGCTATGTTTAACCTTCATCCGCTGCATTACACCTTCGTTCGGCTGTTTTTTGAGTATGGAGATGCGGATCATTAGAGACAAGACCCGGACATCGTGATTATCGACCCCTTCTACATGCGTGCCAAGCACTTGAGCAGCGTGGGACCGCCAAGTTATGAAGTTCACACCTCGGCGCTATTCTGGCAAACCCAGATAAGGATAACTTCCTTGTGGCTTACTTTCCCGAGTAAGTCATCCCTTAACCGCCCCGTAACATATGATTTCTTAGATTTCGATCATTCTTTTTTTTCTAACATTCCGTGTTCTGTGCAGTGACACACATTGCACACTCATCCTCGTAAGCCGGAAATATTCCATGGCCACGTATTTCAACCCGAACCGTAACTCCAAGATAGACTACACAAATGTCAAGAAAGTTCTTGATGATGTTCTCCCGGCTACGCCAAATCTGGAGGCACCTTCACCGGGGCAGTTAAATAAATACGGCAAGCACACCTTCTCACACAATACGAATTCTGCTGCGTCAAGCAGCACCGGGCGGTCGAAGGATGCCTACTACGCCCTCCATCACATGCGAGCGATCGTAAGGGACAATCATCACCTTCGCTACCAGATAGTCTCAAAGATTGGGCCGCGAGGTTGTCGGCAACCCAGGACACGGACCTCAGACAAGAATTCTTTCGCATCCAGTCGGAGTTTGCGGACATCATCCATCAAGATGTCCTTCATACCTCGGGGCAGTTCTACCTCAGATATCAACCATCCAACAATGAGATAGATGGAACGCTACAAATGCAGGGTGACAACGACCGCGATTTCATGACCATCACGACGATTTGGCGGCTTCATCCACGCCTCCTGTCCGATGAGTCGAGTCGAAAAGTAGTGATGTGTAGTTCTGAAACATTGATTGGCTCATGTTGTAATTAAACTTTAATGAATTCGTATGTGTCTTTGGTTTGGACAATCGTTCAACTTAGATGTAATCGATGCTATTTATTAGTAGGACCATGAATCGTGCTATTAATGTCTTGCTTTTCTCTTCCGATCCTTTTGTTGCATACTTACATATTGCTTATGTATTGTCTCGTTGTTTGGCTTGTGCATAGAGATGCCGTCGTATGTCGTGTACAAGGGTAAGGTTCCTTGAGTCTCTGACGATTTGGGAGGAGTGTCGGAGAACAGGTTCACCGTTCAGCGGTAACAAGTTACAAAGGGTACACCACTAGGGCGGAGGCCGATCTAGATACGCCGCTATCTAGCGGGAGAGAGGAGGGAGCGTTGGAGGAACCGGATGAAGACCAGTTTGATCGCGATGATGCTCATCGTGATGACCGCAACTCTCTTTTATGTGATGGTAGTTTAGATGATCGATATCGACTTGTAATGTGAAGACAAACTCGATACTCGCGGTCTTGAGACTTGTAATGTTTTATCTTTGTTCGGTCTTTTGAATTCGGAGACTAATATGATGAATTGTATTCGGAGACTAATCTTCTATTGTATTCGATGAATCTGCTGTTGCTGTGTGCTGCTGTCTATATTCTGTCCAATAATATATTTTGTAACCTGTGCAAAAATCAGAAAAGCAAAAAAAAAAATATTCATACTAATGGCGCATCATAGAGAGTCGCCATTAGTATGCCAAAGGATACTAATGGCGCATCAAGGCAGAGTGCGCCATTAGTATGACAAAGCACATGGTTACATATGGCCCCCCGGGAGGCATACTAATGGCGCATGGAGTTACATACTAATGGCGCACTGCTTGGTGCGCCATTAGTATACCAGATACTAATGGCGCACCGGTGGTGCGCCATTAGTAAAAAATTCTAGTGGCGTGCTACTAATGGCGCATCGGTAGTGCGCCATTAGTAGGCAAAACCGGTGCGCCATTAGTAGGCCTTTTCCTAGTAGTGGGTGGTGCACGCCTTGAAGATCTGGAGACAATATCTGATTGGAAAGAAGTGCCAGATATTTACCGACCACAAGAGTCTCAAGTATGTATTCACTTAGCCCGATTTGAACCTTCGACAGCGATGATGGCTCGAGTTGGTTAAGGACTACGACCTCGGAATAAATTATCACCCGGGCAAAGCTAATGTAGTGGCTGGTCCCCTCAGCCACAAACCAGCCAACCTTAATGCTCTCATGGATTCATTGCCCCCTGAGCTTTATGAAGAAATCACTCAGCTCAATTTGGTGATCACCGATGTCCGTCTTGCCAACATATTGGAAGTTGCCCCTACTCTCGAAGAAGAAATCTGTTGTGCTCGGGCATATGACAAACTATTGAAAATATATGTCCAAAAGATGCACAAAGGGCATGCACCGGATTTCTCTAGGGATCAACAAGGTACGCTAAGGTTCCGAGGAAGGATTTGTGTACCCAACCACGAAGGTCTGAGGAAGAAGATATTGACAGAAGCACATGAAGCACCATACTCAATTCACCCAGGTGGTACCACAATGTATGAAGACCTTCGTCGGGTATTCTGGTGGGATGGAATGAAGAAAGACATCGCATACTTTGTGGCCTGTTGCGATATATGCAACAAGGTAAAGGCGGAACACCAAAAATCCGCTGGACTCCTCCAATCTCTGCTAGTATCCCACTGGAAATGGGACGATATCTGCATGGATTTCATCACCGGATTACGAAGGTCTCACCGAGGAAACGACGCAATATGGGTCATAGTGGACACCTTAACAAAGGTGGCACATTTCCTTCCCATCTGGACCACCTACCGTGCAAATCAACTTGCACAATTATATGTGTCACGAATCGTCAGTCTGCATGGAGTACCCAAGACTATCACTTCAGACATCGGGTCTCTCTTCACTTTAGCATTTTGGTCTCGACTACATTAAGCCTTGGGGACTGCTCTGAAGTACAGCACGACGTATCATCCCCAGACAGATGGACTGACTGAGCAAGTAAATCAAATACTCGAAGATATGCTCCGGGCATGTGCACTAGCCCAAGGAACCAAGTGGGAAGACTGTCTGCCCTACGCCAAGTTTTCCTACAACAACAGTTTCCAAACCAGCTTAAAGATGTCACCTTATGAGCTCTGTATGGACGGAAATGCCGCACCCCATTGACCTGGTCTCAAACCGGAGACAACCGTATTTTCAGGACTGATTTAATGCTCGAAGCGGAGAAGCAAGTCAATGAAATCCGAGACAGACTGAAGTTGGCCAAATCACGACAGAAGAGCTACTATGATGCCAAACACCATCAGATCAGCTTCGAACCCGGAGAATACGTATATCTCCGAGTCACCCCTATGAAAGGAGTCAAGAGGTTCCAGACCCGCGGAAAATTGGCACCCAGATACATCGGTTCGTTTCCAGTCATGGCTAGGGTCGGAACAGTTGCATATCAATTAGAATTGCCACCGGAACTGTCAGAAGTACACAATGTGTTTCATATCTCACAGCTAAGAAGATGTATCTCGCCACTGGAGAAAAGGACTGATATGGCAGAGATAGAATTGGCTAAGGATTGGACTTATGAGGAAAAGCCAATCAGAATATTGGATCAGACAGAAAGGGTCACTCGCAGGAAAGAAATAAGGTTTTACCAGGTTCAGTGGGAACATCACACCGAAGAGGAAGTAACCTGGGAAAGAGAGGAATTTTTGAGGACTGCATACCCAGAATTGTTTTCCCAAGCAACTGAATCTCGAGGACGAGATTCATCCTAAGTGGGGGAGGTTTTTGACAGCCTGGATTTTGCCTTCTCTCTTTTTTCGGACTTGCCTTCTCTCTATTTCCAGACTTGGTTTTGCCTTGCATTGATTTGGATTTTCAAATCATTTCAAATGGACTTGGAACTTGGGCATACCCTTGAATTTCACCCAAGTGACCCATCTACTTCTCATTCAACTATATTTCTCTGTTAAATCCCCAAAATAATCAAAAGAATATTTTTCATAAAAGAAAATATTCATTTTCCTCTCTGAAACTCTATTCAGAAACTAGTGCTCCAAAGCAACCCTCATTTTTATTGCTTCCAAAAATATGAGATAGATCCTTTTTGTAGTATTTTTGCTATAGAACATAATTTCTCTTCTGGACCAAAATTCCAGTTTCTACAGCAAGTACATTTTTCCTTGATCTCTTGGCCCTGATCTTTCTTGAGCTTAACTAACCTCCTAAGAAAACCTAAACCCCAGGAGATCAACCCTAATGGCCATCTAGAAGCTAGCCAAACTTGGCGACCAAGTTTCTGGTCAGAAACTTGCCAACTTGGTTGCGTCAAGTCTGGTCGGCCTAGCGATGTGTTCTCAATGTTCCTAGACTAAACACTGCATGGACTAAAGCATAGACAAGGTTTGACAGCGGGTGGACGTCGTCTTGACCATGCCAGGGCGGTGACCACGTGAGGACACGGCGTCTGGCGCGCGTTCCATGCGCTCTGGGTAGTGTCAATGCTTCTGTTCGGTGTGTGCTCGAGCCAGTGCTCGCCGACGACTGCCGCGCTGCGCCACCAGCCCCAACCCATCACCCTTGACCCATCCACAGGCGCCACCGACGTCTTTGGAGACGCGCAGCGAGCACGCAGACGCGTGTGCCAAAAATACACAAAGGCGCGCGTGCCCTTGTCCTCTTCCCCTGCGTCCTGTGCTCGTCCCCGAGCGTGGGCAGCTCCCACAGTGACGTTGCATGCTTGCCCCCTCTCACTGGAGCAGTTTGTCGCTGTTCGCCGACTTCTAGAGAACTCCGGCGGCGACACGATACCCCCCTCGCTCCGGCTATAAATAGGGCCTCCCTCCTTATTTCCTAGCCATGCACCACTCCTCACCACGCCCACGAGCAGGTAGAAGGGCCACAGCACAGTGGGCAGGCTCTGCAACCGGCCGACGGCCGGAGAACTCCGGCGACCTCCGCAGCTCGGCCACCTCGCTCCGGTGCCTCTCGAGCTCGACCAACTGCTCGGGCATGGCATTGGAGGGCCCCTGGTGCTGTCTGGATGTTGCTGAGCCCCTGGAGCAGCCTCTAGCCGTCGTCTTCTTGCACTCCGGCGAATCCCGTCCGCCACCGCAGCTTGCGAGCTTGACCGCGAGCAGCTCCGTCCATCCCACGATAAGCCACAGGTACGGGCAGGTGCGCCCTGAACCCAGCTTCATTTCTATCCCTCTCATCTAGCCCCAAACCCCCTCCTCGTCGGCGTCCGCTCGTGGTTACGCCGTCACCCTCCTCGATCTCGCTCCCCCTCTCTCTCTGACGCGGGGCCCAGGTCAACCTCACCACTGTCGCCCAAAGCGGTGCAGTGGAGGCGCACTCCTTTCGCCTTCGGCGTCACCCCCCTAGGCATTTCTGTTTAATTCAAATTTAATCAGAAATTGACCCAAACTTTGACCAGCCACCATTTCTAAACCATGAGTCCCAATGATTTGATTCTTTTTGCAAAAGCTCTAGCAGCACACCAAAAGGTGGATTTTTTCTTGCTGTCTAGAATTTCTGGTGATTTTCAGAATGGTTTTTGATATGTGTTTTTTTTTGTTTTAAATTATTTTCAGAAGGAGAAGCTTGTCTTGAAGCAAACCAAGAGGGGTGTGATCCTCCTCTACACTAAGGCAAGCCACACCAGGATTTGGATGGTGTTATTTCAATGTCTATGATTTTCTACTTGAATATGAGTTCTTAATTGTAATTAAAATTTTGATAAATAAATTTTGTTAATAGCTAGTTATTTCATCATGCTTGATAGAATGCGTGTTTTAGTTACTGGTAAATTGCATGAACTTGTTTGGTCAAGTAGAATAAAATTTTGTATTAGTTATATTGCTATGGTAGATTATGATAGTTCTTTTATTAAGTGATATTTTCATATAAATGATGAGCTAATAAAATATTGCTTGATAATAAAAATGAATTAGGACAAGTGATGTTTTTTATTCTGAGTATTGTAAGATAATTATGCTAATAAGATTGATCCATATCCATGTGTTGTTTGCTTTGCATGTCGGTTAGATCCATGATTATGTCAAATTATCATGTTAGTTATAAAAAGTTTTTATCAAAGTTAAACTTGATTAAGTTCAAATTGAATATGATGTTGATCACCTCATGGTGCCACTGAATCGGGTTTTTATTCAGTGCGACCACATTTACCTTGTGGGAAGGTCTTAATTCGGTCCTTTGTTGTGCCTCTCACCAGTGCCTCCCGCGAGGGAAGGTTATGGGCGTGCATACCCTGGACCGGTAAGCAGACATAACCTTGTGTGCTCGTTTTAGTTTTTATGGTACCTTGTCCCTGTTTGGGACCGTTTTGCCACGACGGTGGCCGTTGGTGCCTTTGGTAGGCACGGGGCCACCCAAGACCTAGCCCTGAGAGGGAGTTGGTCGGAGTGGCCGGGAGAGTGCCATGACAAAGGGAGGGTTTCGTTCGAATGCTTTGGTCCACCCGAATGGGAGTGCGAGTCCAGGGGTTCCGTAGTGTAGGTAAAGTGCGCTACCTCTGCAGAGTGTATTTAATCTATATATAGCCGCATCCTCGGTTATGGTCATAGCTCGGAAGTAAGTCACACCACGGATCAACTTTTATAATTAATCTTCAAACTAAATGATTGTTGCGATGCTTGGTATTTCATGAACTCGCGAGTTGTTCATGAGCGGTCGTGTAGCGACCGACCAATGGATCAACTCTACAGGCTTTCGTGTCATCCTCGGATCGGTATCTTGACACACCAGACTCGAAGGATTTATAACAGAGGTAAATCACATGTATAAAGTAACGTAAATACTATTACCTCGATCCAAAATATAGCGGAAGCAACAAGGTTGTGGATTCCCATCAACACCAACGACAAAGTTGAGTATAGGAAATCGTAACCCTAACGTATCACTTACTCGTCGTCTGAAAAGTCTGCAACATGAAAAGTTGCAGCCCGAAACGGGTCAGCACATGGAATATGCTGGCAATGTAACACATAGAGAATAATGGAATGAATAGCCTATACTACATGCATATTTGGCTGGTGGAAAGCTCTATGGTTACAGTTTTGCGTAAAGCCAATTTTTCCCTACTACAAAGGAATAAATTTATTTAACTATCATGGTGGTTGTTAAACATTGAGAATGGTTGACAGCATCCTCAATCCCAACTAAAAGTACTCATTAAACCCAAACAAATTATATTAAGTAGCAGTGATGAGATCAATGTGATAATCCAAGAACTAGATACTCAAGATGTCCATAACCGGGGACACGGCTAATCATGATTAGTTTGTACACTCTGCAGAGGTTTTGCGACTTTTCCCCACAAGACTCGATCGCCTCCGCTTGGTTTCTCGCACTACATGGTGTTTGAGAAATGGATGACCGAGACATAGTCTTTCGTAAGCATTTGCACCTTACGATGGGTAGACCGTACCACCTACAACCCCTACATCTGCTAGTCTACCACTGTAAGAGTTCACACGAATTAATCAACTATGCCAGAGCCCATAATGGCTTGTGGCTGCACACGGAAGTTACTAGCATGAATGATCTTATGATCCCTTTGAGCCTGGGTGGAGGTCCGAAGAAATACAGGCAAGTCCTGATAGAAACCAGGTGCCTCAATCCACCCAGATGTGTGTTTAAGTTGCCACCTTAAATAAACCATTAATTTAACAATCTCACATCCGTCATGGAATACACTCACCCAATCCACGTCTACTTGCATAGCATAGCATAATAAGCAAACGTAGAAGTAACTCCCAAAGGTTTCATAAGTAAAACAGGTAATAGGTACTACCTCAATCTACTTCCCATCCCACAATTTAATTAGATCCTAATCATGCAAGTGTTTGAGGATTGATCTAATGCATAAAAACTGGGTATGAGGAAGTATGATCAAAGTGTTACTTGCCTGCAATGCTGATGAAGATGATTCGCACTCAAAACTCTTGATAGGTCTATTCGTCACACTCCGGTCAATCTATCGTAAGCAATCAATAGTAGCCACGCATAAGCAATCACTCAAAAGATAGGAAAGAACGAAGAAAACGATTCGGAAAACATCAAAACCAAGCAAATAACTCTTGCAACATAAAACAATTTCTAACAGTACCAAAATTATGTGAATTTGGGCTTATCAGAAAGTTTAGGTCAAGAGCTTCGATTTGCAAAAAGAATCAACTAAATTGGAGTTACGAAACTCAAGTTACGATCAAACGAAGTTTGAATACAAATCTGTTTGAATTCAAATTTTAAAACTTTCAAAAACATGTTTGAGTTGGATTACTGGATAGAGGGTATCATAACGAAGAAGTGGGCGTTGGTTTCGTTGAATTTGGACTAACGAGTAAAAAGTTATAGCCGTTTGAAGATTAGGGACTAATCTGTAAAAATAACACTATGGATAGGTCCCTGGCAGTAAATCTAAAATAAAAAGAAAAATCCTAACGAACGAACGTTCACTGCTAAAACCTAACGAACGGATTCGTTCGCTGAAACTACCTAAACAGAAAACGTTCATAAAATAAATCTAACTAAAAAAAACGATCTAGACCTAACTTAACCGAAAAGAACCGAAATAAAACCAAACTAGGGTTTTTTACGGCTAGCGGTTTTCCGCTTGAAAACCGGCGGGCGAACTTCCGGCGCCAAGGGCGGGCGCCGGCGAGGAACGGGCGATTTACTCCAAGGCCGGGGCGGGAGCGGAGTAGACGTAGGCGGCGCGAGGCGGCGTCCCAACGGTGCAGTGGAGGCGGCGGCTTAACGCGGGCGGTGGCGGGCGAGGCGGGCGGATCTTTGCCGGGCGTAGGCGAGATCCGCGGAAAGTGCGGGCGCGCGAGCGAGGAGAGGGGGTCCAAGGGCGGGCGGGCAAGGCGCGCTGCGAGGAGAGGGTCCGGGCGGCGGCTTTATAGGAGGAGGGGAGGCGCTGGCGTGGGGAAGGGGGCGGCCGGAGGCGGGCGCGGCTCGGACTCCGGCCGGAGTCCGGCTCGGCGACGGGGACGATGGCGGTGTGAGCTGGGCTGCTGGCTCGGCTGAGCTGGGCCGGCCCAAGTGAGGAGGAGTTTTTTGTTTTTTAACAGAGACAAAAATAATAATAAAACCAAAGAAATAAAATTTTTATATAGGCATATAATATATCAAAATTTTCAGAAAAATATTTTCTACAACATGAACATTATTCTAGCTTCAAATAAAATACACAAAATTTCCAATAATTCAAACAGTGCTACTGCCCTAATAAAATCCACTGAAAATCATTTTAAAAATACCAAATTTAGAATTTTGGGATGTTACAGTTGGTTTCAGTTGTGACCCCGGTATGGTCACCGCTTGGTTACGAGGTAACCGTCTGGTAAGCGAGTCCGTGAGACTCGGTGCGCATATTGGCTTCATTGCATATTTAGTAGTTCTTTCATTGCATTAATTTGATTAATTGTCATGATATTGTCTGGCATCGTGCTTATGTTTGTTGTGAGCTTGCAAGTACATTCAATGTACTGACCTGGCGTGTCATGCCAGCTTTCAGGCACGTCGGTTCGCATCAGAGCGCATCTCGCGTCTAGGCCGTGTCCACATTGGTGTCCCTGTGCTATGGAGTTCCACTTCGTCGTTCTTCATTTGCCCGCGTAGTTACGTGTGATCGAGGCCCTCGTCATGTTCATTAAATAATGTACATCTTGTTCGGCAGCACCGCAGGTGCCACTTGGCCTCGTATCTCTCGATGTAATATCAGACTTATGTAATCCGCTAAAATCAACAAAGCGGTTGTTTATGTACCATGTTGTTGTGTATTGTCAGAAGACTTGATCTCTGGGCTGGCAATGCAGGGTAAACCGGTTGCTCTGAGCCGGGGTGCCACAATGCAGAATATTTTTTGTTTTGCACTGCATTATTTTTGCAAAAATATTTCGTTGACACTTGAACGTGGCGTTGGTCGGGTTACCCTCTCACCCTCACATAGGTCGGCACTTGTGTGGACATTGCCGCACCACAACGCCGCCACGTCATCAAGTCGACCTCGGCGCCCAGGCCACATCTTTTTAACAATTCACTTTGCGTATTTTAATTATGCAAGAATTTTTTATATATATATTTATATTATTATTTTTGGACTGCACTATCTCCTGTGTGTAGGTAAACAACTTTGACCGTGTCACGCGGTCAATTCGGCAAACCGACGTCGTCGTCCCAATCGGCATAAATTGGCTCACGTGATCATCTTGTTGGTCGAATTGCCATACCGAAATGTTCGGTTGCCTCGAGCACTTCAGTATCACCGAAAGAGCAATACCTCGGCGGGTGTTCGGCACACAGGACATATTTCTATTATTATTCACTTTGCTCAAATTATTAATTATGCAACGAATTTTTTACTTTATTATTATTACTTCTCCCTTGCACTATCTTATGTGTGCAGATATTTTTTTTCTGCGTCACGCAGTCACCTCGGCGTACGGAGACGTCCTCTCGCTTCCATCAACCAAATTCCACCGTCACCATGGTGTGATACCCTGTGTCGCCATCATCGCGTCATCGCTTCATCAAACTGATGTTCACCATGCCGACCTGTTTCAACACGTCGACTGAAGCGGGGGCTACATTATCACGCTACCGAACTACTCTGTCTCCTCAGCTAGACCCGGGGCTTTGCCTCCGTACTTTGGCATTGTCGTGCTATCACTTCATCAGGCCGAGCTCTTCGCTCGGGTACGTCACGACCGGCTTGGGGATTGGGACCTTGAGCCACTACAAGCCCGGCCCACGTCACACCGAGCACATTAACCAGCTAAGTTGCTTTCATGCTCAAAAACATTTAGTTTTAAATTTTGTTCGGTTCAACCAAGCATTATACTTTTTTGGCAAAAAGTTGTTTGTGAAAAACTTTGTTGTCAAAACTTTGTTTGTGACACACAAATTCAAATACCCCGTTTACTTGGGGGCTTCCTTTATGAAGCCTTTCCTCTTGCATATGATTATACTTGTATGGCTTCGTTCCTTGTTTGTGTATTACGCCACAATATGCACCATGTTGACTTAAGTGTTCTACAAGCTGGGTTGCCTTGCTCCTATGTTTACCCCTACGTTCCCGATTGTTCGGCTAGGGAGTAAAGGGAGCACCTCTGCAATTGTCATGATCGGGTCATCCGAGCTCGGACCTCGGATTGGGTGAAGCCGAAAGCTAGCGCTCTTATTGTTTTTAATCATGGTCAGGCACACAACAGAACTCATGAGTACAAAAAATCTATTGCACAAGTCTCATAGTAACAATGAGCAACCGAAGAAAGGTAACGGTGGGGGTACTATTTTCTTCGAAGATGCTTCTTACACTTTATCAGTAATATAGCATAAGTTCCCTCAGCGCACTTTTTCTGTTACAGCCTTATGGCCTGATTGCCTGGTTATCGGAAACACCGTTGATATTCTCGACAGGTGGAGTACATAACACTTTTCGGCCCTTGACCGAAGAGGGAGAAGCCGATGGTCGGCTAAGACGCGTTTAAAGTTCGAGTGAACACAGATATGATATAAGTACTTCGGTACATACAATCATTATACATAAAATTCTTTTACCCAAATCACTTGGAGGCTCTTATATTTATATGAGCCGTTTATAATAAATGTTTCCTTCCTAGTCATTGCAAAGTCTTTTTCTACCACTCCTTTCTCGACTCGAGTTGATGGTCAATAGCCGGATTGCCTGGTTTCTCTCTAAAACCGCTCGCGCTTAGTTCGTTAAACTGGCTTGAGAAACACTCCACCTTCGGGATAGGGAGGTTGAAGCCGAAGGCTGACCCACTTGATGTCTAGAGATTGGATGTGTCATGTTAAAGCATGCCGGAAGCACAATTTTAAGACCAATTTCGCATTGGCACCAAAAAACTTGATTCGATTGAGAGGTAAAGTTTTCACATAAGTTTTTTGGTCTTTCGAGCATGTAACATCTTTAACCTATTTTATGTTTTCCTTTCAGGAAGCCGGACATCCTCTTGGTTGAGGTGTTCGGCGTGATGGTTTCGCTCGGAAACTCTTTCCCGAACTACAGTTCGGCGTTGTCAAAACATACACGACGGTTGCATTTATAATTCAATGCAGAAATTTTAGTGCAATACAGTTTCCGGGGAGATTATGATCCTCGGGTTGGTCGGCCGCACCCAACCTGAGTCTCGAGGTCTGTGCACACCGCTTTTGTGTTCTGAAGTATGCTGCCGAGCTAGGATTTCATCCTCAGGCCGATTTCACAAATTGACCTGAGTCTCAGGGGCTACTGGGATCAGCGGTCTTATGTCATCCATCAGGTGCATCTTGGGTTTTTGACCGACACACACCTTGAGGGCTACTAACTATACATCTCGGCAGAGAATAAATCACACACTTCGGAAGCAGCCTGGCATAGAACTCGGATGTGAGTGGCTGGCTTCATCGAGGATGTTTTCGGCATTAATATCGGCTGAACTCCTCCAAACTTTTCATGACCAAGGTAGTCTATGACACCTCGGATGTCGAACAATATTGGACTTCGGTTATAAAAAATACACCTCAGATGCAGTTCGGCGTTGGAGCTCGGATGCAAGAGGATATCGCCCAACGGGAAAAAATTACCCGAGGTGTGGCATAAAGATTACAAGGAATTAATAAAAGCCGATAACTTAAAGGGGCTCCTCGGATACCTGACGTGTAAACTCTTCGGATTTACTTCGGCGATCCTCAAGATCGAAGATTTGTTGAACAAATTTTCAAGACCAACGACCGAAGATGAAGAACAGTTCGGAAGAATCGAGGAGCGTCCCCAACTTGAAGACCAGTTCAGGGGGCTACTGACGGTGTCCTGGACTAGGGGGTACTCACCACGTCATCTCTCGACCAGCTGGATCGGGCCGAGGACCCCCATGGCGATTCACTAATGGGCCACTTCGGACAGCCCATGCCGAATACAAGGAGGATTCCAGAAGACTTGGCGCACAAGACAAGGACTCCTCTAAACCCTAGGCCTACAGTGCATATATAAACCAAGGCCAAGCTAGTCAATAGACAATCATATATTCATGAGAACAACCTCGTGGTAGATACATGTACTCTGTACTACACCCAATATGAAAACAATCAAAAGCAGCATGTAGGGTATTATCTCTTCGAGAGAGCCCGAAGTTGGGTAAAATCCCGTGTCCATATTACCATCGCTCCAAGACACCTAGCTTAGGACCCCTACTACGAGATACGCCAGATATTGAACCGACACCAACTAGATCGATTTTCCTTGCCATGGGAAGAGGTGCTTTGTGATGGGTTCGATCTTGTGGTGTTCTTTCCCAGTGACAGAAGGGGCAGCAAGACACGCATATATCGGTGCTATTAAGGATAACAAGATGGGGGCTATTCCTACATGAATAGATCTCGTCTACATCATGTCATCGTTCTTATTGCATTACTCTGTTTCTCCATGAACTTAATACACTAGATGCATGCTGGATAGCAGTCGATGTGTGGAGTAATAGTAGTAGATGCAGGAAGGAGTCAATCTACTAATCTTGGACGTGATGCCTATATATTGATCATTGCCTTGGATATCGTCATAATTATTCGATCTTCTATCAATTGCCCAACAGTAATTTATTTACCCACCGTGTGCTATTTCTCGAGAGAAGCCACTAGTGAAATCGACAGCCCTGGGTCCATTCTTTATCATATTTGCTTTAAGATCTATTTTTATTCGCTTTTATTTTCAGATCTATTATTCCAAAAACCCAAAAATACCTTGGTGCACTTTTTTATTACTTATTTTATTTCACATTTTATCGAGAGCTATTTATCCAATCTATCACAAATATTCTCATGTTGACTTGCCAATTTCTGTCGCCGTTACCTAGGAGGGATTGATAACCCCTCTTACGCGTTGGGTTGCAAGTATTTGTTGTTTGTGTGCAGTTACCGTTTACATAGTGTTGCTTGGTTGGTTCTCCTACTGGATTGATACCTTGGTTTCATAACTGAGGGAAATACGTATTTTAGCTATGCATCATTGTCACGTTCCTTCATCTCGTCCATGTGTTTAGTCCAATCAGCCCTGGTAGTGGACCTTGCAGTCTGCCATAGCTTGTTCTTCAACTTCCCCCCCTTAAATTTCTTGACAAAGTTCTGGCAAAGATGTCGCATACAGAATATATGTTCACCGTCAGGAAACAGAGCACTGACAGCATTTATCAACCCTTTTTGTCTATCACTCATAAAAGTCCAGGGTGTTGTGTTATCTATGTCAAATTCTTTTCTAAGTTTGTAGAAACCATTTCCATGTTGGTGTGTCCTCCAGTTCAACTACAACAATTGCTATAGGGAAAATGCAATCGTTTGGATCAACACCTACTGCAGTCAATAACTGCCCACGATACTTGTTCTTCAGGTGACACCCATCAATGCAGATTACTACCTACTATGATGCCCTCGATTCAATCGTACACTACTCATACACGCAAATGTGTACGATCAAGATCAGGGACTCACGGGAAGATATCACAACACAACTCTAGACACAAATTAAAGATAAATACAAGCTTTGTATTACAAGCCAGGGGCCTTGAGGGCTCGAATACACATGAGACAGGGGAAACAACAATATCTGAGTACAGATATAAGTTAAACAAGTTTGCCTTAAGAAGACTAGCACAACAGCAGCAACGATCAAAAAGGCAAGACCTCATGTCTGGGAGCCTCCTAGCTACTCCTGGTCGTCGTGGACTCCATGTATTAGTAGGCACCCTCGGGGTAGTAGTAGTCGTCGGCGGTGGCATCTGGCTCCTGGGATCCGTCATCTGATCGCAACAATCGGGTGTGGGGGAATAAGAGGTAGCAAAGCAACCGTGGGTACTCATTCAAAGTACTCGCGAGACTTAAATGTCGTCTTAGCCACCAAAACATCCTGGCCCAAGGCCCATCCTAGCTTAGGGCAGTAGCCATGGCCCATGCAACCACCGAGCCAAGCGTCATCTTCCTCAGGCAGTCGCACGCATCCACCTTACAGAAACTAGTCATTCATGGTTGCCCCTTCTTTTCTGTCCTTCCCTTGTCAATTCCTTTTGCAGTTTCCATTTGTCATCAACACGAAAGTTAGAGCCCCTCTAACGAAGAGTTCATTTAGACAAATTTCTCCACTCACGGTGGTCTTAATCGCACACAAGTAACTGATGAACTTAAGGACGACTATTAGCATTCGTCGATTGATCTCCCTTCTCCGGCTATCATTCTCCACACCGTTTGGGACATGGTGTTCACCAGGACCTCCTCCATAAAAGTCCTATCATCTTGTTGTTCAATTCTTTTCGAAACCCTGACAATTCTCCCCGCCACACAACCCCATCTGCACTGTTTTTCCTCTACCGTCGCTGCAGGTGAGCGCTCCAGTCCGATTGCTTTCACCAGCACAACACCTTCACCTCACTCTACCTGTAACACCCCGGATGTAACTTCCCATATTTGCAACTCCGTCTCTTGCCATTTTCGGCTTTAAGTTATGAGATTCCCTTCGTGGTTGGGTTTTTGTCTTCGTTTTGCATTTTGTTCATGTCATGCATTTCATATCATGTCATCATGTGCATTTCATTTGCATACGTGTTTGTCTCATGCATCCGAGCATTTTCCCTATTGTCCGTTTTGCAATCCGACACTCCTATGTCCTCCGGCGCCCCTTTTGCCTCTTTTCACGTGCGTGTGTTAAACATTCTCGGAATGGACCGAGATTTGCCAAGCGGCCTCGGTACACCACCGGTAGACCGCCTGTCAAGTTTCGTTCCATTTGGAGGCCGTTTGATGCTCCAACGGTTAACCAAGTAACCGCAAAGGCCTCTTTTGTGATGCAGACCAACACCCCTCCAAACAGCCGAATAACCCATCTAAACCATCTCCATGCCCTCTGTCGTCGGATCACGATCGCGTGGCCGAAAACTACACTCCATTTGGACACTCCTACCTCCTCCTAGGTATAAATAAGTGCACCCCGTCCAATTTTCCTGGACCAAAACCCTAGCTCCACCCTCCACCCCCGCCGGACACGGCCGGATCGGACCGGACGTGTCCGCCGCCGCGCGCCATCCAACCGCCGCCTGCCACGTCAGCTCCCGACGCCTCAGACTGCCGGCCCGCTGGGCCGAGGCCGCCCCGCAGCCCGTCTCCTCACGCCGCCCATGGGCGACTCACGCCCGAACGCGCCGAGCGCCTCCGCCGCTGTCCTCTTCGCCCGCCACGCCGCCGCCACTTCTCCGGCCGTCGCCCAGATCCGGCGGGTCCTCGCCGCCCGCGCCTTCCCGGACCGCGCAAGCTCCGGCGAGCTCCTTCCGGATCCGGCGACCACGACCCCGGCGACCACCCTCCTCAGCTCCGGCCGCCGTCCCCGACGTTCTCCGGCGAGATCTGCCACCGCCTCGACATCCGTGCCAAAGTCAAACCCTAGATCCATTTCGGAGGGGTATATTTTCTCCATGTCCCTTTTTCTGCAACTTCGCATGCCCCTGTTCATCGCACCATAACTCCATGACCGTAGCTCCGTTTCATGCGCACGATATGTCAAAATGTTAATTGTGAGATGCTCTTCATTTAATTCCATTGTGGCATGCTCGTTTGTGTCCATCTTGATGTCCTAATCATTGATGCAAGAGTGCTATAAAATGTTTCCTGCTGTTACTTATCAGTTTATGAGGATTTATCATTTTTGTTGCATTTGACGTGTGAACCTTATGGGCATGAGCTCTACATATTTTTTGGACTATGACATGCCATATTTACATAGGTTCTTGCCATGTATTTTTGTGATCTATGTGGTGACTAGCACAAGCATGCAAACTAGGCTTCGCGATGTTGCTGATTTCAGTGAGTTAGGATTTTGCCAAGTCCTTGTTCTGCTGTTATTTTGATGCCATGTAAACCTGATGCTACAGAAAAATCCATGCTTGTTTTGGGATACTTCAGTAAGGATGTTTTGTACATATGGTTATTCTCTATCCATCCATGCCATTTTTGGAAATTATGGCGTGCCCTAGAATGTCTTGTTCTTGCTCTACTTTTGCAATAAAATGTTCCTGGCAGGTTGTTTACATGTTAATCAATTTTGCCACGGTTGTTGCTAGTGATCCATGCATGCTATGAACTTGCTCTTGCCATTTTTTGCTTCATGAACATGTCATCTTGCTGTTAGTATGCTTGTTTTGTCATGAAAGGCCTTGTGATGAGTGTTTTGAGCTCACAAAGTTGCCTTCATGATGATGTTTATGCCTTGCTCTGTATTCTGCTAAGTCTGGAACTGTTAATAAAACTTGCTATGTATATATAGGTGCCATCATATCTTCGGTTCCCTTTTGGCTCATGATCAGTAAGGGACTTTTGTTCTATGCATTTAGTAGATTCATCCATGCCTTTATTTGCTAGGATATGTTCCTGTAGCATGGTGTTTGCTTGCTCTCAACATGGTTTCCTGATGTTGTTTCTGGCATGTTAGTATTTTCACCAAGTCTGTGAAGCTGATATCTTTTGCACTTTTGCCATGCTTGTTTGAACCTGCTATAGTGTGATTTAGCCATAGCATATTGTTCATGTTTTGTCAAGCATCTTTATTAGATCACTTCCATATGTCTTGTTGATATGTTGGAGTTCATTAGCTTAGTTTCTTGTTACATGCTAAGTGGCATCATGCTGTTAATCGCAGAATTGTGCCATCCTTGTTTTGCTTCCCATTTGCAAACCGTGCATCCGATTCTGGTGATCTTTATATTGATTTCAACTGATATCATCTCATCTTTCCAGCAGCATACTTGGTTTGCCAAGTTGATGCCTTGTTCATCTTTTCCCTTCCAGAGCCCGCATATGCATTGCATATCACATCTCGCGTACCATGACATGTATTGCTTCATGTTGCTTGTGCATTGCCCGTGATTGATTGTTAGTCCTTTGCTCATGTTCTTCCTTTGGGTAGAGCCAGGAGACGAGTACGTGAACGAGGAACCTGTTGAGAACGCTTACGAGGATCAAGTTTTCGACAACTCTGAGAACTTTGCAGGCAAGATGACCATACCCTCGAAATCACTTCTATCTTTGCTTGCTAGTTGCTCGCTCTTTTGCTATGCCGCAATACCTACCACTTGCTATATCATGCCTCCCATATTGCCATGTCAAGCCTCTAACCCACCTTTCTTAGCAAACCATTGTATGGCTATGTTACCGCTTTTGCTCAGCCCCTCTTATGGCGTTGCTAGTTGCAGGTGAAGATGAAGTTGGTTCCATGTTGGAACTTGGATATTTTGGGATATCACAATATCTCTTATTTAATTAATGCATCTATATACTTGGTAAAGGGTGGAAGGCTCGGCCTTATGTCTGGTTTTTCGTTCCACTCTTGCCGCCCTAGTTTCCGTCATACCGGTGTTATGTTCCTTGTTTTTGCGTTCCTTACGCGGTTGGGTGATTTATGGGACCCCCTTGACAGTTCGCTTTGAATAAAACTCCTCCAGCAAGGCCCAACCTTGGTTTTACATTTGCCTACCTAAGCCTTTTTCCCTTGGGTTTTCGCGAGCCCGAGGGTCATCTTTATTTTAACCCCCGGGCCAGTGCTCCTTCGAGTCTTTGGTCCAACCTGGCGATGTCCAATACCGGGCAACTCCGCGTCTATGCCAACCCAACGTCTGGCCCATCCGGTGTGCCCTGAGAATGAGATACGTGTGACTCCTATCGGGATTTGTCGGCACATCGGGCGGCTTTGCTGGTCTTGTTTACCATTGTCGAAATGTCTTGTAACCGGGATTCCGAGTCTGATCGGATCTTCCCAGGAGAAGGAATATCCTTCGTTGACCGTGAGAGCTTGTGATGGGCTAAGTTGGGACACCCCTGCAGGGTATAAACTTTCGAGAGCCGTGCCCGCGGTTATGTGGCAGATGGGAATTTGTTAATGTCCGGTTGTAGAGAAGTTGACACTTGACTTAATTAAAATACATCAACCTCGTGTGTAGCCATGATGGTCTCTTTTCGGCGGAGCCCGGGAAGTGAACACGGTTTGGGTTATGTATGAACGTAAGTAGTTTCAGGATCACTTCTTGATCACTTCTAGCTTCGCGACCGTTGCGTTGCTCCTCTTCTCGCTCTTATTTGCGTATGTTAGTCACCATAATTGCTTAGTGCTTTGCTGCAGCTCCACCTCATTACCCCATCCTTCCTATAAGCTTAAATAGTCTTGATCTCGTGGGTGTGAGAATGTTGAGTCCTCGTGACTCACAGATTCTACCAAAACAGTTCTTGGTCTTGACGATACCGGTCAGGTGACGAACCGAGCTCAAGTGGGAGTTCGACGAGGAACTTGAGTCGTTACTATGTTTCATTCCCCGATGATCGATGGCGGAGCCAGCTTGGGACGATCGGGGATCTAGCATTTGGGGTTGTCTTCTTTTATTTTGGTTCCATACTCGGACCTTGATTGTACTCTGAATGATGTATGTTTAATTTATGTATTGTGTGAAGTGGTGATTGTAAGCCAACTCTTTATCCCATTCTTATTCATTACATGGGATTGTGTGAAGATGACCCTTCTTGCGACAAAACCACCATGCGGTTATGCCTCCAAGTCGTGCCTCGACACGTGGGAGATATAGCCGCATCGTGGGCGTTACAAGTTGGTAATCAGAGCAATCCCCGACTTAGGAGCCCCCTGCTTGATCGAATCGCAGGCGTTGTTGAGTCTAGAAAAAATGTTTTGAGTATTAGGATTATATATATCGGAGAGTAGGATTCTTTTTACTCCTCAGTCCCTTCGTCGCTCTGGTGTGGCCCCCTAACGTAGAAGTTTTGACTCTCCTCTCCTCAAATTTCACGGAAAAAAAAATTTAGGATCACGCGGGTATCTTGGAATTGTTCCGATGGTTTTGTGACGAGAACATTGTTCTTGGTGCCTCCTGACATTTAGGGGTTTTGGCAGTGTCCCGGGGAGTTGAGCTCCGAGTTGTTGTTGTCACAATTTTATCGTTGCAGTTCTGGAATACCTGAGTTTCGCCGACATCAAAAATCTCTTTTATGCAGCCAGTGGTGAGATAACCTCGACGCCACCCAGTACTGGGGCGGGAGTTCGGGAGTATTGCCATAACTCGTATAACGGATGCTTTTCGAAGGTTGAGGTAAATGATTTCCGAAGGTTTCTTGGTTATGTGTTGAAGGATGGATACAGCTGGATGTAGGATTTGTTAGTTTAGGTGAGATATGTTGGGGAACGTTGCAGAAAATTAAAATTTTTCCTACGGTTTCACCAAGATCCATCTATGAGTTCATCTAAGCAACGAGTCAAGGGAGTGAGTTTGCATCTACATACCACTTGTAGATCGAAAAGTGGAAGCTTTCAAGGGGATGGTGATGAGAGTCGTACTCGCCGTGATTCGGATCACCGACGACCAAGTGCTGAACGGACAGCACCTCCGCGTTCAACACACGTACGGTACGATCGACGTCTCCTCCGTCTTGATCCAGCAAGGAGGAAGGAGAGGTTGAGGAAGACAGCTCCAATGGCAGCACGACGGCGTGGGTGCAATTGGTGCAGCAGTACTCCGATAGAGCTTCGCCAAACTCGTACGGAAGAGGAGAGGTGTTGGGGAGGGGAGGGGCTGCGCCTTGGATTGTGTGTTGCAGCCCTCCCCTCACCCCTCTATATATAGGGGAAAGGGCAAGGGGGCCGGCCCTCTAGAGGGAAACCCTAGAGGGGGCGGCGGCCAAGGGAGATGGGAAAGAGGGGTGGCTTGCCCCCCAAGCTAGGGGGGCGCCCCCTTTAGGGTTTCCCCTCCCAAAACCCTAGCCGCATGGGCCTAGGTGGGGAGGCGCGCCCAGCCCACTAGGGGCTGGCTCCCTCTCCCACGCAGCCCAAGTGGCCCCCCCGGGAGGGGTGGCCCCTCCCGGTGGACCTCAGGAACCCTTTCCCAGTGGCCCCCGGCCTAATACCGTATGCCCCGAAACTTTCCGGTGTCCGCTTAACAACTTTCCATATATAGATCTTTACCTCCAGGACCATTCCGAACTCCTCGTGACGTCCGGGATCTCATCCGGACTCGAACAACATTCGGTAATCACATACATGTCTTCCTAATAACCCTAAGCGTCACCGAACCTTAAGTGTGTAGACCCTACGGGTTCGGAGACATCTGCACATGACCGAGACGCTCTCAGTGTCAATAACCAACAGCCGATCTGGATACCCATGTTGGCTCCCACATGCTCCTCGATGTTGTCATCGTATGAACCCACGATGTCAAGGGTTCAAGCAACCCCGTATACTATTCCCTTTGTCGACGGTATGTTACTTGCCCGAGACTCGATCGCCGGTATCCCAATACCTTGTTCAGTCTAGATTCGGCAAGTCACTTTACTGCATCAGTAATGCATGATCCCGTGACGGACACTTGGTCACTTTGAGCTCATTATGATGATGCACTACCGAGTGGGCCCAGTGATACCTCTCCGTAACACGGAGTGACAAATCCAGCCTCGATCCGTGTCAACCCAATGAGATACTTTCGGAGATGCCCTCAGTGCACCTTTATAGTCACCCAGTTACGTTGTGACGTTTGGTACACCCAAAGCACTCCTACGGTATCCGGGAGTTACACGATCTCATGGTCTAAGGAAGAGATACTTGACACTGGAAAAGCTCTAGCAAAACGAACTACACGATCTTGTGCCATGCTTAGGATTGGGACTTGTCCATCACGTCATTCTCCTAATGACGTGATCCCGTTGTCAATGACATCTGATGTCCATAGTCAGGAAACCATGACTATCTGTTGACCAACGAGCTAGTCAACTAGAGGCTTACTAGGGACATATTGTAGTCTATGTATTCACACATGTATTACGATTTCCGGATAATACAA
Source organism: Aegilops bicornis (assembly GCA_021605145.1). Lineage (NCBI taxonomy): Eukaryota > Viridiplantae > Streptophyta > Magnoliopsida > Poales > Poaceae > Aegilops > Aegilops bicornis. The sequence continues at coordinate 94,433 of JAHIAL010000094.1, forward strand.
TTATAGCATGAATAAAAGACAATTATCATGAACAAGGAAATATAATAATAATTCTTTTATTATTGCCTCTAGGGCATATTTCCAACAGTCTCCCACTTGCACTAGAGTCAATAATCTAGTTACATTGTGATGAATCGAACACCCATAGAGTTCTGGTGTTGATCATGTTTTGCTTTCATGAGAGAGGTTTAGTCAACGGATCTGCGACATTCAGATCCGTATGCACTTTACAAATTTCTATGTCTCCATCTTGAACATTTTCACGGATGGAGTTGAAGCGACACTTGATGTGCCTGGTCTTCTTGTGAAACCTGGGCTCCTTGGCAAGTGCAATAGCCCCTGTGTTGTCACAGAAGAGTTTGATCGGCCCCGACGCATTGGGTATGACTCCTAGGTCGGTGATGAACTCCTTCACCCAAATTGCTTCATGCGCTGCCTCCGAGGCTGCCATGTACTCCGCTTCACATGTAGATCCCGCCACGACGCTTCCGCTGCTTGTACCGCACCAGCTTCTCGCTTCCACCATTCAACATATACACGTATCCGGTTTGTGACTTAGAGTCATCCAGCTCTGTGTCTAAGCTAGCGTCGACGTAAACATTTTCGACGAGCTCTTCGTCACCTCCATAAACGATAAACATGTCCTTTGTCCTTTTTAGGTACTTTAGGATATTCTTGATCGCTGTCCAGTGTTCCTTGCCGGGATTACTTTGGTACCTTCCTACCAAACTTACGGCAAGGTTTACATCAGGTCTGGTGCACAGACATGGCATACATAATAGATCCTATGGCTGAGGCATAGGGATGACACTCATCTCTTCTTTATCTTTTGCCGTGGTGGGGCATTGAGCTGAGCTCAATCTCACACCTTGCGATGTGCAAGAACCCTTTCTTGGACTGATCCATTTTGAACTTCATCAAAATCTTATCAAGGTATGTGCTTTGTTAAAGACCTATGAGGCGACTCGATCTATCTCTATAGATCTTGATGCCTAATATATAAGCAGCTTCTCCAAGTTCCTTCATTGAAAAACTTTTATTCAAGTAGGCCTTAATGCTGTCCAAGAGTTATATATCATTTCCCATCAAAAGTATGTCATCTACATATAATATGAGAAATGCTACAGAGCTCCCACTCACTTTCTTGTAAACGCAGGCTTCTCCATAAGTCTGCATAAACCCAAACGCTTTGATCATCTCATCAAAGCGAATGTTCCAACTCCGAGATGCTTGCACCAGCCCATAAATGGATCATTGGAGCTTGCATACCTTGTTAGCATTCTTAGGATCGACAAAACCTTACGGTTGCATCATATACAGCTCTTCCTTAAGATAACCGTTAAGGAACGCTGTTTTGACGATCCATCTGCCATATCTCATAATCATAGTATGCGGCAATTGCTAACATGATTCGGACGGACTTAAGCTTCGCTACGGAGAGAAAGTCTCATCGTAGTCAACCCCTTGAACTTGTCCATAACCCTTAGCGACAAGTCGAGCTTTATAAATGGTAACATTACCATCCGCGTCCGTCTTCTTCTTAAAGATCCATTTGTTTTCTATCGCTCACCGATCATCGGGCAAGTCTGTCAAAGTCCATACTTTGTTTTCATACATGGATCCTATCTCGGATTTCATGGCTTCGAGCCATTTATTGGAATCCGGGCCCGCCATCGCTTCTTCATAGTTCAAGGTTCACCGTTGTTCTAACAATGTGATTTCCGGAGACAGGGTTGCCGTACCACTGCAGTGCGGGCGTGTCCTAGTGGACCCACGAAGTTCAGAGCAACTTGATCCGAAGTACCTTGATCATCATCATTAATTTCCTCTCCGATCGGTGTAGGCACCATAGGAACATTTTCCCGATCTGCACTACTTTCCGGTTCAAGAGGTAGTACTTCATCGAGTTCTACTTTCCTCCCACTTACTCCTTTCGAGAGAAACTCTTTTTCCAGAAAGGATCCGTTCTTGGCAACAAAGATCTTGCCTTCGGATCTAAGGTAGAAGGTATACCCAATGGTTTCCTTAGGGTATCCTATGAAGACGCATTTTTCCGACTTGGGTTCGAGCTTTTCAGGTTGAAGTTTCTTGACATAAGCATCGCATCCCCAAACTTTTAGAAACGATAGCTTAGGTTTCTTTCCAAACCATAATTCATACGGTGTCGTCTCAACGGATTTAGACGGTGCCCTATTTAAAGTGAATGTAGCTGTTTCTAGAGCGTATCCCCAAAATGATAGTGGTAAATCGGTAAGAGACATCATAGATCGCACCATATCCAATAGAGTGCGATTACGACGTTCGGACACACCGTTACGCTGAGGTGTTCTAGGCGGCGTGAGTTGTGAAACGATTCCACATTTTCTTAAGTGTGTACCAAATTCATGACTTAAATATTCTCCTCCACGATCTGATCGCAAGAATTTTATCTTTCGGTCACGTTGATTCTCTACCTCACTCTGAAATTCCTTGAACTTTTCAAACGCGTCTCGGACTTGTGTTTCATCAAGTAGACATACCCATATCTACTCAAGTCATCGTAGAGTGAGAACATAACGATATCCTCCATGAGCCTCAACACTCATTGGACCGCACACATCGGTATGTATGATTTCCAATAAGTTGGTTGATCGCTCCATTGTTCCGGAGAACGAGTCTTGGTCATCTTGCCCATGAGGCATGGTTACGCATGTGTGTCAATGATTCATAATCGAGAGACTCTAAAAGTCCATCAAGATGGAGCTTCTTCATGCGCTTGACACCAATGTGACCATAGGCGGCAAGTGCCACAAGTATGTGGGACTATCGTTATCAACTTTACATCTTTTGGTATTCACACTATGAATATGTGTAACATTACGTTCGAGATTCATTAAGAATAAACCATTGACCATCGGAGCATGACCATAAAACATTTCTCTCATATAAATAGAACAACCATTATTCTCGGATTTAAATGAGTAGCCATCTCGTATTAAACTAGATCCTGATACAATGTTCATGCTCAAACTCGACACTAAATAACAATTATTAAGGTTTATAACTAATCCCGTAGGTAAATGTAGAGGCAGCGTGCCGACGGCGATCACATCGACCCTGGAACCATTCCCCGACGCCAAGATCGTCACCTCGTCCTTCGACAGTCTACTTTTATTCCGCAGCTCCTGCTGTGAGTTACAAATATGAGCAACGGCACCGGTATCAAATACCCTGGAGTTACTACGAGTACTGGTAAGGTACACATCAATTACATGTATATCAAATATACCTTTAGTGTTGCCGGCCTTCTTGTCCGCTAAGTATTTGGGGCAGTTCCGCTTCGAGTGGCCCTTCCCTTTGCAATAAAAGCACTCTGTCTCAGGCTTGGGTCCATTCTTTGACTTCTTCCCGGCAACTTGCTTACCGGGCGCGTCAACCTCCTTGCCGTCCTTCTTGAAGTTCTTCTTGCCCTTGCCCTTCTTGAACTTAGTGGTTTTATTGACCATCAACACTTGATGTTCTTTCTTGATTTCAACCTCTGCTGACTTCAGCATTGAGAATACTTCGGGAATGGTCTTCACCATCCCCTGCATATTGTAGTTCATCACAAAGCTCTTGTAGCTTGGTGGGAGCGATCAAGGATTCTGTCAATGACCGCCTCGTCCGGGAGGTTTATGTCCACCGGGACAAAGTGTGATGCAACCTGCACATTTTGAGTATGTGCTCACCGACGTAACTGTTTTCCTCCATCTTACAACTATAGAACTTGTCGGAGACTTCATATCTCTCGACCGGGCATGAGCTTGGAAAACTAGTTTCAGCTCCTCGAACATCTCATATGCTCCGTGTTGCTCAAAACGCTTTTGGAGCCCCGGTTCTAAGCTGTAAAGCATGCCGCATCGAACGAGGGAGTAATCATCAAGACGAGACTGCCAAGCGCTCATAACGCGTCTTGGTTCTCTCGATGGGTGCTTCACCAATGGTGCTTCTAGGACATATTGTTTCTTGGCAGCTATGAGGATGATCCTCGTGTTCGGACCCAATCCTTATAGTTGCTGCCATCATCTTTCAGCTTGGTTTTCTCTAGTAACGCGTTGAAGTTCATGGTGACATGAGCGTTGGCCATTTGATCTACAAGACATATTATGCAAAAGTTTTAGACTAAGTTCATGATAATTAAGTTCATCTAATCAAATTAAAATGAACTCCCACTCAGATTAGACATCCCTCTAGTCATCTAAGTGTTACACGATCCGAGTCGACTAGGCCGTGTCCGATCATCACGTGAGACGGACTAGTCATCGCCGGTGAACATTCTCATGTTGATCGTATCTTCCATACGACTCGCGTTCGACCTTTTCGCTCTCCGTGTTCCGAGGCCATGTCTCAGACATGCTAGGCTCGTCAAGTTAACCCTAAGTGTTTTGCGTGTGTAAATCTGTCTTACACCCGTTGTATGTGAACGTAAGAATCCATCACACCCGATCATCACGTGGTGCTTAGAAGCTGACGAACTTTAGCAACGGTGCACGCTAGGGGAGAACACTTCTTGAAATTGTTGTAAGGATCATCTTATTTACTACCGTCGTTCTAAGTAAACAAGATGCATAAACATAATAAACATCACATGCAATTATATAGTAGTGACATGATATGGCCAATATCATATAGCTCGCTTGATCTTCATCTTCGGGCTCCATGATCATCCTGTCACCGGCATGACACCATGATCTCCATCATCATGATCTCCATCATCGTGTCTTCATGAAGTTGTCACGCCAACGACTACTTCTACTTCTATGGCTAACGCGTTTAGCAATAAAGTAAAGTAATTTACATGGCGTTCTTCAATGACACGCAGTCATACAAAATAAAGACAACTCCTATGGCTCCTGCCGGTTGTCATACTCATCGACATGCAAGTCGTGATTCTTATTACAAGAACATGATCTCATACATCACATATATCATTCATCACAACTTTGGCCATATCACATCACATGACAATTGCTGCAAAAACAAGTTAGACGTCCTCTAATTGTTGTTGCATCTTTTACGTGGCTGCAATTGGGTTCTAGCAAGAACGCTTTTCTTACCTACGAATAACCACAACGTGATTTTGTCAACTTCTATTTACCCTTCATAAGGACCCTTTTCATCCAATCCGCTCCAACTAAAGTGGGAGAGACAGACACCCGCCAGCCACCTTATGCAACTAGTGCATGTCCGTCGGTGGAACCGGTCTCACGAAGCGTCACGTGTAAGGTTGGTCCGCAGCTTCATCCCACAATACCGCTGAAGCAAGATAAGACTAGTAGCGGCAAGACAAGATCCACGCCCACAACAAAATTGTGTTCTACTCGTGCAAAAGAGAACTACGCATAGACCTAGCTCATGATGCCACTGTTGGGGAACGTTGCAGAAAATTAAAATTTTTCCTACGGTTTCACCAAGATCCATCTATGAGTTCATCTAAGCAACGAGTCAAGGGAGTGAGTTTGCATCTACATACCACTTGTAGATCGAAAAGGAAGCTTTCAAGGGGATGGTGATGAGGGACTCAGATTGCCGTGATTCGGATCACCGATTTACCAAGTGCTGAACGGACAGCACCTCCACGCTCAACACACGACGGACGATCGACGTCTCCTCCGCCTTGATCCAGCAAGGAGGAAGGAGAGGTTGAGGAAGACAGCTCAATGGCAGCACGACGGCGTGGTGCAATTGGTGCAGCAGTACTCCGACAGAGCTTCGCCAAACTCGTACGGAAGAGGAGACGTGTTGGGGAGGGGAGGGGCTGCGCCTTGGATTGTGTGTTGCAGCCCTCCCCTCACCCCTCTATATATAGGGGAAAGGGCAAGGGGCCGGCCCTCTGAGGGAAACCCTAGAGGGGCGGCGGCCAAGGAGAGGGGAAAGAGGGGTGGCTTGCCCCCAAGCCAGGGGCGCCCCTTTAGGGTTTCCCTCCCAAAACCCTAGCCGCATGGGCCTAGGTGGGGAGGTGCGCCCAGCCCACTAGGGGCTGGCTCCCTCTCCCACGCAGCCCAGTGGCCCCCGGAGGGTGGCCCCTCCCGGTGGACCTCCGGAACCCTTTCCGGTGGCCCCGGTACAATACCGGTATGCCCCCGAAACTTTCCGGTGTCCGTTTAACAACTTTCCATATATAAATCTTTACCTCCGGACCATTCCAGAACTCCTCGTGACGTCCGGGATCTCATCCGGACTCAACAACATTCGTAATCACATACAAGTCTTCCTAATAACCCTAGCGCCACCGAACCTTATGTGTAGACCCTACGGGTTCGAGACATGCGTATATGACCGAGACGCTCTCGTGTCAATAACCAACAGCTGGATCTGGATACCCATGTTGGCTCCTACATGCTCCTCGATGTTGTCATCGGATGAACCACGATGTCAAGGGTTCAAGCAACCCAGATACTATTCCCTTTGTCGACGGTATGTTACTTGCTCGAGACTCGATCGTCGGTATCCCAATACCTCGCTCAGTCTCGTTATCGGCAAGTCACTTTACTCAGACCGTAATGCATGATCCCGTGACTGCACACTTGGTCACTTTGAGCTCATTATGATGATGCACTACCGAAAGTGGGCCCGGTGATACCTCTCCGTAACACGGAGTGACAAATCAGCCTCGATCCGTGTCAACCCAACAGATACTTTCGGAGATGCCTGTAGTGCACCTTTATAGTCACCCGATTACGCCAGGACGCTTTGGTACACCCAAAGCACTCCTACGGTATCCGGGAGTTACACGATCTCATGGTCTAAGGAAGAGATACTTGACACCGAAAAGCTCTAGCAAAACGAACTACACGATCTTGTGCCATGCTTAGGATTGTCTTGTCCATCACGTCATTCTCCTAATGACGTGATCCCGCTTGTCAATGACATCTCGATATCCATAGTCGTGAAACCATGACTATCCGTCAATTAAACGAGCTAGTCAACTAGAGGCTTACTAGGGACGTATTGTAGTCTATGTATTCACACATGTATTACGATTTCCGGATAATACAATTATAGCATGAATAAAAGACAATTATCATGAACAAGGAAATATAATAATAATGCTTTTATTATTGCCTCTAGGGCATATTTCCAACAAGATATTATGCTTCCCCTGTATCCCCAACACCTGATTGCATAACTAGAAAGTTTCGGGAGTTTATAAGTGGGAATTCAAGTAGCTCCTAGGTTATCTTTCCGACAGATGCATGATATGAGATTGGGGTTCGACATCTAGTGGTCCGCCTATCCACGGTTGGTTTTACAGTGGTCTCGTTGTGTCTTAAAGAGTCCTTGGCTTTGCTGACTCGGGGACGCTTCGTATGTCATGTGCACTGCCTTGTACATGATGGTGATGTACGATCGAGCCCGTGTGGGCCCCACCATGAAAACTTTGGACGAAATCTCTATCATATGTTTGTTCCGGCTTATTCTGCAAGCCAATCCTTTTTTTTTTGAGTTTTGGTATTCGAGTTGCTTCGAAGTCAAATGTTGATTCCATACCTTTTCTAAGTGGCTTCTCAACTTATGGAAGTGTGATGATTTACTTTGGAATTCATTCGTTCATTCTTGTTCGAATGTTAAGGCTTTATGTTGCAATTTCGATCCTTTGATTCATCTTGAATATATGTCTTCAAGATGCTAACGGATGTCAGCCTCTTCAGGAGGGCTCCGCCAACGCGTCAGAATCCGGAACACAATGATGGGAGTCAGGCGAACCCTCCACCTCCGCCTCCGCCTCCGGAGGCATGGCAAGCTGTCATGGCAGCCACCAACGCCAATGCCTGGATGCTTTTGCAACTCTTGCAAGAGCGCACCCAAGGCCAAGGCAACCAAGGGAATCAAGGTCAAGGGCAGTTCAACAATCAGCCTCACTTTGCTACCCTCAACCAGTTCCTTGCAAATCAGCCGAAGTCTTTCAGCTACTGTGCCGAGGCCACAGACGCCGATGATTGGCTCGTGGACATCAACAAGCATTTTGAATGTAGCAATGCCAGGCCTAAGGACTTTGTCAAGTTTGCTTCTTTTCAACTCAAGGACCAAGCTGCCGAGTGGTATCAACAATACAAAGATTCCAGAGGAGGTCGTGTGATTACCTGGGATGATTTCCGCCGAGACTTCAAAGCTCACAACATTCCACAAAGTGTTGTTGAGAGCAAGCGTGAGGAGTTCCGCAATCTCAAGCAAGGCAGCATGTCCGTGTATCAATACAACAGCCAGTTTCAGAAACTCGCTCGCTTCGCTAAGCAAGACGTCCCTGATGAGAAGAGCATGATTTGTCAATTCAGAGGTGGCCTCAGAGAAGATCTGCAATTAGCTCTCATGCTTTTTGAGCCGACCAAGTATGATGAATTCTACAACATGGCACTGAAGCAAGAAGCTGCCCAGCTCAAGTGTGAGGCTTCTAAGAAGAGAGTCAGGGGCCTTGATTCAGTCTTCTTCTTCCTCACTAGTGGCAGCTAAGCAATGTAAGTTCTGGTTGCCTCCTCCTCCTCCGTTCCATCAGCCTTACCAGCAGAAGAACAAAGGTGGCCATGGATCTTCCCACCCACCCAACCTTGGCTATCAGAACAAGTCTCAGAATCAAGCTCCAAGGTCTAATGCTCCTTATCATTGTCTGCTCTCAGAGGTGACTTGCAACAAATGTCAGCAGAAAGGTCACTATGCGAACAAGTGCTTCAACCAAAGGCGCCTTCCGCCTCCTCCTCCTGTGAGATCTTCTAGCAATGCAGTGGTCAAGCATAATCCCAAGTCTGCAAAGGTGAACATGATGAATGCAGCTCAAGTCGAGGAATCTCTTGATGTGATAATGGGTAATCTCTCAGTTAATGATATTCCTGCAAAAGTTTTATTTGATACTGGTGCATCGCTTAGTTTCATCTCAAGACCTTTTGCATCTAAGCATGAGTTGGTTTTTCAAGATTTGCCTACCGTTATCAGTTGTCTCTTCGGGTAAATTCATGAACGCAAGCTCCTTGGTTCGGGATGTCTCTATCAAGATGGGCAACTATAAATTTCTGTCTTCTCCAATTGTCCTTGGTGACTCAGATATTGATCTAATTCTCGGCATGGACTGGCTTTCTAAGCACAAGGCTCAACTTGATTGTGCTGCCAGGGAAATTCAATTGACACACTCTTCTGAGGATGTGATCATCTATGCCGCTCGTGATGAGACCATTCGGTTGTTCTCTCTCAATGAGAAGGGCGAGCTAGACGCAATCTCTCGATTCCGATCGTTTGTGAGTACCAAGATGTCTTTCCAGAAGAGCTTCCGGGTATGCCTCCTCACCGGCCAGTTGAGTTCGTTATCGATCTTGAGCCTGGCACGGAACCCGTTTGCAAGCGTCCATACAAGCTTGGACCAAAGGAGTTGAAGGAATTGAAGAAACAACTCGATGAACAAGAGCGTCTGGGTCTGATCAGACCGAGTTCATCTCCATGGGGTTGTGGAGTTCTTTTTGTCCAGAAGAAGGATGGCACGGACCGACTTTGCGTCGATTACCGTCCATTGAACAAGAAGACAATCAAGAACAAGTATCCACTTCCCAACATCAATGAGCTATTCGAGCAACTCAATGGTGCTAAAGTGTTCTCCAAGCTTGACCTTCAGATGGGTTATCATCAGATTCGCATTCATGACAAGATATTCCCAAGACAGATTCGTAACAAGCTTTGGTTCTTATGAATATACTGTCATGTCTTTTGGCCTTGTCAATGCTCCTCCAACATACACTCGAATGATGAACTTCATCTTCAACCCCTACACCAATGAATTCGTCTTGGTGTATCTCGATGATATCTTGGTCTTCTCCAATAATAAGAAGGACCATGCCAAACATTTGCATTTGGTGCTCAACAAGCTCAGAGAGTATCAATTCTATGCGAAGTTTTCCAAATGTGAGTTCTGGCTTGATGAAGTTCTTTACCTTGGTCATATCATCTCCGCCAAGGCATTGCTGTTAATCCAGAGAGGGTCTCTACAATTGTGAATTGGGAACCTTCTCAGAATGTCAAGCAGCTCCGCGGTTTTATTGGGCTTGCAAGCTATTGCCGAAGATTCATTGAGAATTTCTCTAAGATTGCAAAACCTCTTTCCAACCTCCTCCAGAAGCATGTGAAGTATGTCGGACTCCACAGAGTGTGACGTTGCTTTCAACACTCTCAAAGAGAAACTTGTCACAGCTCCCGCCTTAACTCCTCCCGATTTAATCCAAGCCATTCGAAGTTTTCTGTGATGCTTCTCTTCAAGGTCTTGGTGTTGTGTTAATGCAAGAGAAGAAAGTTGTGTCCTATACCTCTCGTCAGTTGAAGCCCAATGAAAGGAACTACCCCACTCACGATCTTGAGTTGGTGGCAGTTGTCCATGCATTAATAACATGGAGACATCTCTTGTTGGGAAGGAAAGTGGACATATTCACCGATCACAAGAGTCTCAAGTATATCTTCACTCAACCCATCCTCAACCTCAGGCAAACTTCGATGGGTCGAAATGATTCAAGAGTACAATCCGAGTATTGAATATACTCCAGGCAAGGCCAATGTCATTGCAGATGCTTTGAGCAGGAAGGCTTATTGCAACAGCTTAATCCTCAAGCCCTTCCAACCGGATCTTTGTGAATCTTTCCGCAAACTGAATCTCCAAGTTGTTCCTCAAGGCTTTCTTGCCAACCTCCTAGTCTCTCCTACTTTGGAAGATCAAATTCGTGAGGCACAACTCCTGGATACCATGGTGAAGAAGGTGAACCATGGTATTGACAAGGGCATTTCCAAATACAAGTGCTATCGCATTGATGACAGAGACACTTTGTTCTTCGAGGACCGGATTGTGGTTCCCAAAGGTGATCTAAGGAAGGTCATAATGAATGAAGTGCACAATTCTCTTCTTTCCATTCATCCTGGAAGTACGAAGATGTACCATGACCTCAACAGTCGTATTGGTGGACTCGAATGAAGCGAGAAATTGCTCAATTCGTGAATGAATGTGACGTCTGCAGAAGGGTGAAAGCAGATCACCAATGACCAGCTGGTCTCCTCCAACCTCTTGCTATTCCAGAATGGAAGTTTGATCATATTGAAATGGACTTCGTGACTAGATTTCCTAAGTCCAAGCGTGCAAATGATGCTATCTTCGTTGTCATCGACAAGCTTACTAAAGTGGCTCATTTTCTTCCTATCAAAGAATCTATCACAGCAGCTCAGTTGGCAGAGCTATACACCTCTAGGATTGTCTCTTTGCACGGCATTCCACAATTGATATCTTCAGATCGTGGAAGCATCTTCACTCCTAAATTCGGGGACTCCTTCCAGAAGGCCATGGGCACCAACATTCGCTTCAGCACAGCTTTCCATCCTCAAACTAGTGGCCAAGTCGAGTGAGTCAATCAAATCCTTGAAGATATGCTCAGGGCTTGTGTCATCTCTTTCGGTATGAAGTGGGAAGATTGTCTTCCATATGCCGAGTTCTCCTACAACAACAGCTTCCAAGCGAATTCGGGCAAGGCCCCATTTGAAATTCTCTATGGTAGAAAGTGTCGTACTCCTCTAAATTGGTCAGAGACTGGTGAACGCCAACTTCTTGGCAATGACTTAATCATAGAGGCTGAAGAAATGTGTAAAGTCATCCGTGAAAATCTCAAAGCGGCGCAATCGCGTCAAAAGAGTTACTATGATAGCAAGCACCGTGATTTGGCTTTCGAGATTGGAGACCATGTCTACCTCCGCGTCTCTCCAATGAAAGGCACTCGTCGCTTCAGTATCAAAAGGAAGCTTGCCCCTAGATACGTGGGTCCTTTCAAGATCATTGGCAAAAGAGGCGATCTCGCCTATCAACTTGAGCTTCCGTCCAACTTCGCAAATGTGCACGATGTGTTTCACGTGTCACAGCTTCGCAAGTGCTTCAAGACTCCTGAGCGCACCATCAACTTCGAAGAGATTGATCTCCAAGAAGATCTGTCTTATCATGAGCACCCCGTTGCTATTCTTGAAGAAATTGAGCGCAAGACTCGCAACAAGTCAATCAAATTCCTGAAAGTGAAGCGGTCACACCATTCCGACCGAGAAGCCACATGGGAGCGCGAGGACCACCTCCGTTCCGAATATCCGGAGTTCTTTCAGTCCTAGATCTCGGGACGAGATCCGCTCGTAGTGGTGGAGTGTTGTAACACCCCGGATGTAACTTGCCATATTTGTAACTCCGTCTCTTGCCATTTTCGGCTTTAAGTTATGAGATTCCCTTCGTGGTTGGGTTTTTGTCTTCGTTTTGCATTTTGTTCATGTCATGCATTTCATATCATGTCATCATGTGCATTTCATTTGCGTACGTGCTCGTCTCATGCATCCGAGCATTTTCCCCGTTGTCCGTTTGGCAATCCGACACTCCTATGTTCTCCGGCGCCCCTTTTTCCTCTTTTCGTGTGTGGGTGTTAAACATTCTCAGAATGGACCGAGATTTTCCAAGCGGCCTTGGTACACCACCGGTAGACCGCCTGTCAAGTTTCGTTCCATTTGGAGGCCGTTTGATGCTCCAACGGTTAACCGAGTAACCGCAAAGGCCTCTTTTGTGATGCAGCCCAACACCCCTCCAACCAGCCCAATAACCCATCTAAACCATCTCCATGCCCTCCATCGTCGGATCACGATCGTGTGGCCGAAAACTACACTCCATTTGGACACTCCTACCTCCTCCTAGGTATAAATATGTACACCCCATCCAAATTTCCGGGTCCAAAACCCTAGCTCCATCCTCCTCTGCCGCCGGACACGTCCGGATCGGACCAAAACAGCGTCCGCCGCGTCTTGCCCAACCGCCCGCCGCCACGTCAGCTCCCACCGCCTCCCGCGCCGCCCGCCCACGGCCGTCTCCCGCCGCCGCCGCCCGCGGCATCACCGCGCTTTGTTGGGGATATTACTATCGGCGTAAACCGACCAGGACAGGCGGGTTAACTTCACCAAAGAGTCAAGTATGCTTGAAGCCCGTGAGGATATTCTATAAGGCCCAAGGCCTTAATCGGTTTATGGCTTGTAGCCGTAAACCGGCATTAGTATGTAGCTTGTGTTGTAAGTTAGAAATACTAGAGACCGAACCAAACACGTCTATGAGCCGGTCTCGGGACTCTGCAAACCGACGGGCGTCACCCATGAATATAAGGGGACGACCCGGCGGCGGTTCAGGAGAACAGACAACAACTCGAGACTTAGGTGAAGCTTGTTTGCTCCCTAATAATCGAAACCCCCATCAATTCCATCACAACTAGACGTAGGCTTTTACCTTCATCGAAGGGGCCGAACTAGTATAAACTCTCTTGCATCCTTGTGCCCGCTTTAACCCCTTCAAGCTAACCCATAGCGATGGCTCCACGACTAAGTCCTTTCATGAGGACATCTGCCGTGACAAAACCACGACAGTTGGCGCCCACCGTGGGGCTATCGCCGCGATGGTTTCAAGTTCTTGGAGGGCAACTTCAAGGACTCAAGGGTTACGCCTGTGGGCGGATGACCAAGAGTCGTCAGCGGCAAGCTCTACATCGACGATTCTGGCTGGTGCCCCGAGGCCGGCTCGATTGAGTACGGGTACCGAGTCCCCTTTGGTGGCATACACGTTTTCATTGGCAAGATCGGTGAACCGGGCCCTGAGCCGGACATCTGCACCGACCTTGTCGAAACGGCTCAGCGTGCGAGATCTGCCCAGAGTAAACCAGCCATGAAGCATGCCTTCGTGGGAGTCATCCATGGAGGAGAATATGATGGTGGATCGGAATCTGGCAGCGAGACCGTCGTTTATTCCGGCGACGAGTCCTCGGCCGGGGAAACTGAATCATTGTATCAGCTACAGGACGGCCGGATTGGGGGTTGTTCCGATGGCGACAGTATTCCGGACCCCTCTGATCTGCCCAACCGGGTTGGGATATTCATGGCCGGTACACAGGCGGCGATCCACTCTTCGACTGCAGCAGCAATGTTCTCCGGATCAGCAGCGGTGGCAGCGGCCGGGGCAGGAGGCTCTGTGCGCCCGCCGGCTCAAGTTTTATCTGATCTGTTTGATGCATTGGCTGTGCTTATGGCAGAGGCTAACCCGGCGGATCAGGACGCCCACAACGCGGAAATTGCAAAAGTGAGGGAACAGATTACTCAGGCCAAGGCCGACCTAGCGGCTGAGAACAACAGGATGGCCGCAGAGCGGGCCGCTTTGGATGCGCAGGCCTATAGGCTTATGCTGGACCAGAACGCGTCGCATGAAGTCTTGAAAAGGAAGCATCGGTCTCGCCTGCCGACGGTTTTCGATGCCAGAAACCTCTTTAATACCCCAGGAGCAGGGACTAGTAACTCGCCGTGGTTAAACCGGGCGGAGGCACCTGGGCCGGATGCGCCGGTTCAGCCTCGCCTGATGGAGCCGCCTCGACAGAACAATGTCGTGCATCAGCCTGTCCAGACACCTCCAGGTCATTATTCCAATCCAATGGACAATCTTGTCACCGCCGTTTCATGACTGGAGGCCATCCCAATTGAAGGTGATTCTCCGCAGGCGGTGGAGACGCGCCGGGTTAAGGAGCTTCTTGAGCGGCCTTGATTCAACAGGAATCATATTCATACAGCCGTGACTGAATTCATTCCACCCCGCCCGAGCCGGAGTTACAAGAAAGGGTGGATGAACCGTCAGATTCAAAGTAATGCACGGAACCGTGAAGCGCCCCGTGGCAATAACCCGGCAGGTGATGCTCAGGAAGTGGTGGACCGGGCCCGAGCATGAAGGGATGTTGAGTTAGCAGCGCAACATGAGGCTCGTCAGCTTACGCCGGTTCGTCCAACCACCTCGATCGAACCAGGAGTTACTTCTAGTTCTTTGGGAGTGCCTTGTCTTGTCCCCGCTTTACGCAATGTGCGCCTGCCCAAGGATTTTAAGGGCCCGCGCAAGGTGCCAAATTACACGGCCGATTTGTCTCCTAAACATGGGTGGAGAGCTATGAGATGGCCATGGAGATGCTTGACGTAGATGAAGCGGCATGTGCGAAGTATTTCACCATGATGCTTGAAGGACAGCCCGTATTTGGTTAAAGAGCTTACCGGCCAATTCTATCAGTTCATGGGCCCAGATTCTGAGCCGGTTTATCCGTAATTTCAAGGATACATGTAAGCAGCCCATGTCGATAGTGGACTTAGCGGCTGTGTCCGGGAGGAAGGAGAGTCAACTACCCATTTGAGTGCCGAAGTTTCGAAATTTTGCACTCTTCGCATCAGTATCAACGCCGACTCCGCGGTTATAACCTTGGAAAGCAACTACCGGTTTAAACCTCTGAAGTTGAAATTGGGGCAGATGAAGCGCCATTGTAACGATGTGGGGACCCTCATGACTGCGTTAGTGAAGTATGCTGATTCTGATGGTACCAAGGATCCTGAGTCTGATGATGACAAAACAGGGAAGGGAAAGAAGAACAGCAGCTCCAAGGGGCAGCAACACAACACGGCAAGTCATGGTAATGGAGGCAAGCGTAAGGCGGATGGCAGCATGGACTTTGTGGCTAATACTAGCGTGGAGGACAGGGGCCAGCGACGGAAGGGTAAATGGCCGAATCACGGTGGAGCTCCAAACCCTAACCCGGACCACCTGACTTATTTATTAAACCAGCCATGTCCAAAGCACGGGGCGAAGGAGACGCCAGCCACCCACCTTTGGAAGGATTGCTATATTATGCAGGAGTTCAAAAATTCTAATGCTTTCCGGTATGATCACGGATCAGGTGGTGGCTCAGGATCTGGATTCCATGGGCCGGGTCACGGTGGAGGAAATGCGGTTCAGGCTTCAATGGAGATCGAGTGGACATAACAATCAAAACAATCGAGAATAGCCAGGTGGTTATTGTTGGGGAACGTAGTAATTTCAAAAATTCCCTACGCACACGCAAGATCATGGTGATGGTATAGCAACGAGAGGGGAGAGTGTTGTCCACGCATTCGTAGATCGTATGGAAGGCGTTATGACAACGCGGTTGATGTAGTCGTACGTCTTCACGATCCGACCGATCCAAGTAGCGAACGTACGGCACCTCCGTGTTCAGCACACGTTCAGCTCGATGACGATCCCGGACTCGATCCAGCAAAGTGTCGGGATGAGTTCCGTCGGCCTGACGACGGCGTGGTGACGATGATGATGCTCTCATGGCGCAGGCTTCGCCTAAACTCCGACGATATGACCGAGGTGGAATATGGTGGAGGGGGCACCGCACACGCCTAAGGAACGATCCGTAGATCAACTTGTGTGTCCATGGGGTGCCCCTGCCTCAGAGCATATAAAGGAGTGGAGGAGGGAGGGCCGCCCTCTCTATGGCGCGCCGTGGGGAGTCCTACTCCCACCGAGTAGGATTCCCCTTCCTAGTCCAACTAGGAACCCTTCCATGTAGTAGGAGTAGGAGAGAAGGAAAGAGAAGAGAGAAGGAGAGGAAGGAAGGAGGTGCGCCCCCCTCCTAGTCCAATTCGGACTAGTCCAAGGGAGGTGCGGCCACTCTTTTGGCCCTTTCTCTCCTTTCCCGTATGGCCCAAAGAGGCCCAATACGAATTCCCATAACTCTCCGGTACTCCCAAAAATACACGAATCACTCGGAACCTTTCCGAACTCCGAATATAGTCGTCCAATATATCGACCTTTACGTCTCGACAATTTCGAGACTCCTCGTCATGTCCCTGATCTCATCCGGGACTCCGAACTCCTTCGGTACATCAAAACTCATAAACTCATAATAAAATTGTCATCGTAACGTTAAGCGTGCGGACCCTACGGGTTCGAGAACTATGTAGACATGACCTAGAACTATTCTCGGCCAATAACCAATAGCGGAACACGGATGCCCATATTGGCTCCTACATATTCTACGAAGATCTTTATCGGTCAAACCGCATAACAACATACGTTGTTCCCTTTGTCATCGGTATGTTACTTGCCCGAGATTCGATCGTCGGTATCCAATACCTAGTTCAATCTCGTTCACGGCAGAAGTCTCTTTACTCGTTCCGTAACGCATCATTCCGTAACTAACTCATTAGCTACATTGCTCGCAAGGCCTATAGTGATGTGCATTACCGAGAGGGCCCAGAGATACCTCTTCGACAATCGGAGTGACAAAACCTAATCTCGAAATGCGCCAACCCAACATGTAACTTTGGAGACACCTGTAGTACTCCTTTATAATCACCCAGTTACGTTGTGACATTTGGTAGCACCCAAAGTGTTCCTCCGGTAAACGGGAGTTGCATAATCTCATAGTTACTGTGAACATGTATGAGTCATGAAGAAAGCAATAGCAATATACTAAACAATCAAGTGCTAGGCTAACGGAATGGGTCATGTCAATCACATCATTCTCCTAATGATGTGATCCCATTAATCAAATAACAACACATGTCTATGGTTAGGAAACATAACCATCTTTGATTAATGAGCTAGTCAAGTAGAGGCATACTAGTGACTATATGTTTGTCTATGTATTCACACATGTATCATGTTTCCGGTTAATACAATTCTAGCATGAATAATAAACATTTATCATGAAATAAGGAAATAAATAATAACTTTATTATTGCCTCTAGGGCATATTTCCTTCAGTCTCCCACTTGCACTAGAGTCAATAATCTAGTTCACATCATCATGTGATTCAACACTAATATTCACATCTGTATGTGATTAACACCCATAGTTCACATCGTCTTGTGACCAACACCCAAAGGGTTTACTAGAGTCAATAATCTAGTTCACATCGCTATGTGATTAACACCCAAAGAGTACTAAGGTGTGATCATGTTTTGCTCGTGAGAGAAGTTTAGTCAATGGGTCTGTCACATTCAGAGCCGTATGTATTTTGAAAAATATTCTATGTCTACAATGCTCTGTGCAGAGCTACTCTAGTTAATTGCTCCCACTTTCAATATGTATCCAGATTGAGACTTAGAGTCATCTGGATCAGTGTAAAAGTTTGCACCGATGTAACTTTTACAACAAACTCTTTTATCACCTCCATAATCGAGAAACATCTCCTTAGTCCTTACTAAGGATATTCTTGACCGCTGTCCAGTGATCTACTATTAGATCAAAATTGTATTCCTTTGTCAAACTCAGAGCAAGGTATACATGTTGGGTTCTACGGTAGGGTGCGTCGACTGCAAATTAAAAATTCCTACGCGCAGAACATCCAGGAACATGCTACGGGAGATGGATCACAGTTCGTTACCACTAGTCGCAGCGATGCGTGCAATGAAGAAGAGTTGGGGCAGCGTCTGCGTGGATCGCCTCCTCCTCGCTCGATCTCCCTCGAGCGGCGGTCGTCCGATCCCATCGTCACGAAGTTCGCGGAGCGGCGCAGGTGCACCGCCTCTAACGGTATCCGCGTGCGGGAGGAACGTCGTCTGGCGGACTGCTAGGTCCGATCACACGATCGGCGGCGAGTGGAGGTGGCTATTCGCAACACATGCAAACCCTAGTCGCAGCACCGAAACGATCAACCGCCTGAGTGTGCCGCACCTCCACTATATATAGGCGTCCGTCGCGGGCTCAACACTTGGGCCTCGCACAGACACTAAAGCCCAAAGTCTATTCGGTCACGTTCCTAGTCCAGTTCGATCACATCCGACCGGTGTCCTCTGAATCGACCTCATAGGTTCCTTCCCTTAAGCGCCATGACCCTTAGGTTCAAGTCGGCTTGGTCACAGTTCGATCACCTCCACCTGTGCATGCTGGTAGCGGCCTCTAGCAAGGCGTGCCGACCACCAAGCGACGATGAAGCTGGTTAGGTTAACCTGCATAACGTGTCACACTTCTGTTCCCTTTGCCGCACGACGATATATGTTGTCGGGCTCAAAGGCGAGGCTGTCATCCTTGTGCTAACCTCGACCTCTTTCTCGTTCCAAAGGATACCGACCACTATCCGGATTATCTCATAATCCTTGTCGCATGGCCATGCTGTTCTGGTCGGATCACACGAGGGGCCCAGAGTATATCTCTCCCGATCGGAGGGCAAATCCCATCTTGCTCGACCATGTCTCGCAGATGGGATTGGACAAACCCGAAACCTACCTTTGTAACTACCCGGTCGGGAGTAGCGTTTGGTCGGCCCAAAGCAAGTCTATCACCATCTCGAGTACATGCGTCAGCTCAGGTCTTAGGACATAGAACGTATGTTGTACTAGAGACTCACAGATGACATATCGCTGCGTCTCATAGTTGGGTATGTCCGACTCGGACCTTATCTCGACTCGGATCCGACTATGTCGAATCCGACCAGACCTTTCCAAGTCCATATTATCCGGTTAGCATCCAATGCTCCATGGCTAGTGAGACCGAGCCATCGACCGTGTCATATGCTAGTCTAGTCGGCTGCGGCGTCACACAGCCCTTTCGACTAGGGACCTTTTAGGACAGTCATCATACAATGTATAGTCCCACAAACAAGTCACGTGCCTTGCTGATACACATCATTGATAATGTCCAAGGACTATCTTTATTCATAAACACATAGGAAATATCATCATACATGATTGCCTCTAGGGCATATCTCCAACAGTCTCCCACTTGCACTAGAGTCAATCAAATAGACATCGAATGCCCATAGCTCTAACGTGCCCCTCATGCTTGGGTTGTGGAAGCGGCTTAGTCAACGGATCTGCAACATTTGCATCCGTGTGAATCTTGCATAACTCTACATCACCATTCTTTACGATCTTTCAGATCGTGATATTTCCGGTCTATGTGTCTCGACCTTGTGGTGATTCCTCGGCTCCTTGGCTTGTGCGATGGCACCGTAATTATCACAATAAAGGTCCAACGGTTTCACCGAGGCTGGGAAAATACCAAGATCATCCAGAAAATGCCGGATCCAAACACCTTCCTTTGCGGCTTCACAAGCCGCAATGTATTCGGCTTCGTGGTAGAATCGCCACCGTATCCTGCTTGGAACTCATCCAAAGGTAATCGCTGCTCCTCCGCTCGTGACGTACCACGAATCCGGACCGTGATCGACAATCATCTCTGTCGGTTTGGAAACTAGCATCGACGTAATCCCTCACGACGAGCTCTTCCTCACCTCCATAAACTAGGAACATCTCTTTAGTCCTTTTCGTGTACTTCAAAATAGTCTTTACCGCTGCCCGATGACTCTCACCAGGTTGGCACAGTATCTACTTGTTAGGCTTATTGCAAAAGCAACATCAGGCCTTGTACATATCATGGCATACATGATGGATCCGATTGTCGAGGCATACGGAATCCTACTCATCCTGCCGCTCATCGATGTCGAAGGACTCGAGTCTCGCTTAGCCTTATACCATGTGAGAGCGGCAAGAACCCTTTCTTCGCCTCACTCATGTTGAACCGCTTCAACACTTTATCTATGTACGTGCTCGCTTAAGCCGAGTAGCCTCCTCGATCTATCTCTATAAATCTTAATGCCTAAAATATAGACTGCCTCACCAAGGTCCTTCATCGAAAACTTGCCATTCAATGATCCCTTGACCGAAGTTTAACATCGAAACATTATTTCGATCAGTAGTATGTCATCCACATACAAGATCAAAAAACACTATCGAAGCTCCCACTTAACTTCTTATATAAACAAGAATCCTCTTCGCTTTTGATGAAACCGAGACCAATGACGACCTCATCAAAACGAATGTTCCAACTCCGAGATGCTTGCTTCAACCCATAAATGGATCTCTTGAGCTTGCATACCTTACTAGTGCTAGTCGGATCGACAAAACCCTCGGGCTGTATCATATACACGTCCTCGGTTAAATTTCCGTGAAGGAAAGCCGTCTTGACATCCATCTGCCATATCTCGTAATCGAAATATGCAGCTATAGCTAGTATGATCCTCACCGATTTCAGCATCGCTACCGGCGAGTAAGTCTCGTCGTAGTCAATTCCTTGAACTTGTCCATAACCTTTAGCGACAAGCCGAGCTTTGTGGATCTGAACATTTCCATCCACATCGGTTTTCTTCTTAAAGACCCATTTGCAACCAAGGGCGGTTACGCCAGGTGGCGGATCAATCAAGTCCTGCACTTGATTCTCATCCATGGACTTTAACTTTCGGATCTCATGGCCTCTAGCCATGCCTCGGAATCTGGGCTCACCATCGCTTCATGTCACGTGGCGGCTAAATTGCCGCTTTCTAGCAACAATACATCGCGCACTCTGCAATCTTTCCGACATCCGTGGTTCCGGTGCCGCTTCCACTACGGGTTCCCTCGATAGACTACGATATGATCTCATCACCAGCCGAGCTGCCCCGAGTGGTCCTCGAATTTCTTCGAGTCGAACCGTCCTCCCACCGGGCCTCCTCCCGATCGAGAAACTCTTTCTCAAGGAAAACCCTGCCCGAGCAACAAACACTTTGTTCTCTTCCCGGTTGTAGAAGCTATATCCCAAGGTTTCTCGGGTATCCCACGAATATGCATTTATCCGACTTGGGTGTAAGCTTGTCCGACATAAGTCGCTTGACAAATGCTTCACAACCCCAAATCTTTAGAAAAGACAAACCGACTCCTCCCAGTCCACATCTCATGCGGTGTTTTGTCTACGGATTTTGATGGTACGCTATTAAGTGTGAAAGCTGCAGTTTCTAGAGCGTACCCCCAAAATGACAAGGGTAAATCCGATTTGCTCATCATAGACCGGACCATGTCCAACAAGGTCCTATTCCTCCGTTACGACACGCCATTTCTCCGTATGCGTGCGGAGGTGTGAGCTGAGGTACTATACCTCGACTTTTCGATGATCATCGAACTCCTGGCTCATGTACTCACCTCCACGATCGGATCGCGAAGCTTTATAGTCTTGCCGAGCTGATTCTCAACCTCGCTCAAACTCTTTGAACTTTTCAAAAGTCTCCGACTTGTGCCTCATCAAATAGATATATCCATATCTACTCAAGTCGTCGGTAAAAGTCACGGCATCTTGATAGCCACCTCTGGCGGTTGTGCTCATTGGACCACACACATCACTATGTATAAGTTCCAATAGCTCGGACGCCTCTCTGCAACTCTTTGCGAAGGAGACTTAGTCATCTTGCCGAGCAAGCATGATTCACATGTCTCGAACGACCAAGTCGGACGGGTTAGGAGCCCATCATCATGGAGCTTCTTCATGCGTTCAGACTAATGTGTCCAAGCCGGCAATGCCGAGAAGTATGTCGGATTTATCTCATTTGGCTTATGCCTCTTGACATTCACGTTATAGACCGGTTCTCGTTCTAGATTCAATATAAATAGCCCATCAATAATGGGTGCATAGCGCGGAACATACCATTCAAAAATATCGAACAACCATTGTCCTTTAAATTGAATTCATAACCTTGACTCATCAAACATGAGGCGTAAATAATGTTCCGACTAAGTGCAGGAATGTAATAACAATTATTCAATTCCATAATGAATCCGGAAGGAAGCTGGAGCTGCATCGTGCCGACCTCCAACGCAGCAACTCTTGCTTTGTTGCCGACCACGATGTCAATCTCCCCTTGTGCCACACGCCTAGTTCTTACCAGCCCTCGCATCGAGTTGCAAATATGAACAACCGATCCAGTATCAAATGCCCAAGAGCTACTAGGTATGTCGGCAAGGTAAATGTCTATAACATATGCAACAAGTGTACCTTTGCCTCAAGAAGCATTTCCGCCTTCTTGCCATGCTCGCAAGCCACTTGCTACAGTTCCTCTTCCAGTTGACCGGTTTCCTTTGCAGTGATAGCAACGGTTCTTTAGTTCCGGGTCTGCATTTCTGCAAGCCGCGCAGAGGTTACCGCCTGCAGTTCTTTGCCTTAGCCTTTTCTTGGACCAACTCTTTTTGAACTTAGCGATTTACGCACCATCAACACTTGATGCGTGCCTTTCTTAATATCCTGCTCTGCCACCTTGAGCATCCCATGCAATTCAGTGAGCTTCTTATCCATGCCATGCATATGATAGTTCGAGATGAACGTCCCATAGCTGGGCGGAAGAGAACCCAGAACAGCATCAGTAGCTAGCTCATCCAAGAGCGGGAAGCCCAAACGATCCAAAGCTTGCACATATCCGATCATCTTGATCACATGTGGGCTCAGTGGATCACCTTCCTTCAGCTTGCAATCCATCAAGGATCGCCAGATGTTGAACCTTTCGGTCCTAGCTCGTGTTCGAAACATGCTCTTGAGACTCTCGATCATATCGTAAGCCTCAACATTTTCAAATGCTGTTGCAAATCGGGCTCCATACAAGCCAAAGATCGAACATTGATCTCCGTTGATTCATCAACGAAGTTTACGTAGGCATTTTTAGTCATGGCACTAGCATTATCAGCAGGTTCCTCCGGAAGTGGATCCTCTAGAACATGTTCCTTTTATCGTGCTTGAGAACAATTCTCGATTTCTATACCAGGTGGTAAAGTTTGTTCCATTCAGTTTATCCTTTTCGCACTGATTTCAATGCAAAGTTGGGTTGAGCAGGTGGTGCCATTGATCTACAAATGAAAACATGCAATCACTAAGCAATGTGTTTATGTAGAGTAATTCTAGCCTAAATAGAAATACTCCCACCCAAGTCAGCATCCTCCGCAAACTCTCGTTGATTCAGATCCGACTAGCGCATGCGACTAGTGAGCTTTAGCATCACTGCTAGCCAACATACCTATCCCGTAAGCAACTCCTTGCTAATCGTATCTCTATACGACTCCTGTCGGTCGGGAAGGTATCTCATACCCCGACCCCCAACCTTCTTTGCCACAAGGCCCAAAACCATTTTGATAGCCTTGTCAAGTTAACTCGATGTAAAGGTGCATGTCCGTGTCCGACACGAACCCTTCAAATCAAGGACACCCAAAGAAGCACCCCAATTTTATGAGCCCACTACTAGACGTACTTGACGTGCGAAGGTGCAACATCGGGGATGGCAATTCACTTGATATTGATGAGGGATCTTTCTACCATTCTAACATGCATAGAAACATAGAAGCATAACAATCACAAATAACACATATTGTGAAATAGTATGGCTCCTTCATGGACGTTCTTCTAGGTCGGCTCCGACTCCATGACCATCTACTGAACTCCATCTTGTTTGTCACGCCGACGCCAAGCCGCCAACCTGATCTCTATTATCCAACTATTACAACTAGTAATGAATTTTACATAGAGTCACAAGTCGACACGCAGGTCGTTATACAATATAATGACAGCACTTTGGCTCTGCCGGTGACAAACATGACACGCAGCCACGTATAAATTACACACATGCATCACATACACATGAGCCATACTATTCACATCAAACCTGCAAAACAAAGTTATGCATAGAATCGCATTCTACCGGGTTTGTGTGTCGGTCTGAATACACGGCGCTACGCACACGGTGGTCCCTACGGGTTCGAACTCCTTCGTACATCAAAACTCATAAACTCATAATAAAATTGTCATCGTAACGTTAAGCGTATGGACCCTACGGGTTTGAGAACTATGTAGACATGACCTAGAACTATTCTCGGTCAATAACCAATAGCGGAACCTGGATGCCCATATTGGCTCCTACATATTCTACTTAAGATCTTTATCGGTCAAACCGCATAACAACATAATGTTGTTCCCTTTGTCATCGGTATGTTACTTGCCCGAGATTCGATCGTCGGTATCCAATACCTAGTTCAATCTCATTACCGCAAGTCTCTTTACTCGTTCCGTAATGCATCATTCCGTAACTAACTCATTAGCTACATTGCTTGCAAGGCTTATAGTGATGTGCATTACCGAGAGGGCCCAGAGATACCTCTCCCATAATCGGAGTGACAAAACCTAATCTCGAAATACGCCAACCCAACATGTACCTTTGGAGACACCTGTAGTACTCCTTTATAATCACCCAATTCGTTGTGACGCTTGGTAGCACCCAAAGTGTTCCTCCCAGAACGGAGTTGCATAATCTCATAGTTACAGAACATGTATGAGTCATGAAGAAAGCAATAGCAATATACTAAACAATCAAGTGCTAGGCTAACGGAATGGGTCATGTCAATCACATCATTTTCCTAATGATGTGATCCCATTAATCAAATAACAACACATGTATATGGTTAGGAAACATAACCATCTTTGATTAATGAGCGAGTCAAGTAGAGGCATACTAGTGACTATATGTTTGTCTATGTATTCACACATGTATCATGTTTCCGGTTAATACAATTCTAGCATGAATAATAAACATTTATCATGAAATAAGGAAATAAATAATAACTTTATTATTGCCTCTAGGGCATATTTCCTTCAGTCTCCCACTTGCACTAGAGTCAATAATCTAGTTCACATCATCACGTGATTCAACACTAATATTCACATCTGTATGTGATTAACACCCATAGTTCACATCGCTATGTGACCAACACCCAAAGGGTTTACTAGAGTCAATAATCTAGTTCACATCGCTATGTGATTAACACCCAAAGAGTACTAAGGTATGATCATGTTTTGCTCGTGAGAGAAGCTTAGTCAACGGGTCTGTCACATTCAGAGCCGTATGTATTTTGCAAATATTCTATGTCTACAATGCTCTGCATGGAGCTACTCTAGCTAATTGCTCCCACTTTCAATATGTATCCAGATTGAGACTTAGAGTCATCTGGATCAGTGTAAAAGTTTGCACCGATGTAACTTTAACAACAAACTCTTTTATCACCTCCATAATCGAGAAACATCTTCTTAGTCCTTACTAAGGATATTCTTGACCGATGTCCAGTGATCTACTATTAGATCAAAATTGTATTCCTTTGTCAAACTTCGAGCAAGGTATACATGTTGGGTTCTACTGTTAGGGTGCGCCGATTGCAAATTAAAAATTCCTACGCCAGAACATCCAGGAACATGCTACGGAGATGGATCACAGTCGTTACCACTAGTCGCGCGATGCAGCGTTACAGCGGAAGAAGAGTTGGGGCAGCGTCTGCTCAGTGGATCGCCTCCTCCTCGCTCGATCTCCCTCGAGCGGCGGTCGTCCGATCCCACGCACGAGTTCGCCGGAGCGGCGCAGGTGCACCGCCTCTAACGGTATCCGCCAAGTGCGGGAGGAACGTCGTAGGCGGATCGCTAGGTCCGATCACACAATGGGCGGCGAGTGGAGGTGGCTATTCGCAACACATGCAAACCCTAGTCGCAGCCAGAAGCGATCAACTGCCCGAGTGTGCCGCACCTCCACTTTATATAGGCGTCCGTCATGGGCTCAACACTTGGGCCTCGTGACGGACCCTAAAGCCCAAAGTCTATTCGGTCACGTTTCCTAGTCCAGTCGGATCACATCCCACCAAGTGTCCTACGAACCGACCTCATAGGTTCCTTCCTTGCCGCCGAATTCTTAGGTTCAAGTCGGCTTGGTCACAGCTCGATCACCTCCGACCAGCATAGCTGGTAGCGGCCTCTAGCAAGGCGTGCCGACCACCAAGCGCATCGATGAAGCCGGGTTAGGCGAACTCGCATAACGTGTCACACTTCGCTCCCTTTGCCTGCACGATATATGTTGTCGGGCTCAAGGCGAGACTGTCATCCTTGTGCTAACCCGACCTCTTTCTTGTTCCAAAGGATACCGACCACTATCCGGATTATCTCATAATCCTTGTCGCATGGCCATGCTGTTCTCTGGTCGGATCACACGAGGGGCCCAGAGTATATCTCTCCGATCGGAGGGCAAATCCCATCTTGCTCGACCATGTCTCGCAAAGCATGGGATTGGACAAACCCAACCTACCTTTGTAACTACCCAGTTACGGAGTAGCGTTTGGTCGGCCCAAAGCAGGTCTGTCACCATCCCGAGTACATGCGCCAGCTCAGGTCTTAGGACATAGAACATATGTTGTACTAGATACTCACAGATGACATATCACTGTGTCTCATAGTTGGATCTGTCCGACTCGGACCTTATCTCGACTCGGATCTGACTATGTCGAATCCGACCGGATCCTTCCAGGTCTATATTATCCGGTTAGCATCCAATGCTCCATGGCTAGTGAGACCAAGCCATCGACCGTGTCATATGCTAGTCTAGTCGGTCCAAGGCCCATACAGCCCTTCGACTAGGGACCTTTAGGACACTCATCATACAATGTATAGTCCCACAAACACGTCACGTACTTGCTGATACACATCATTGATAATGTCCAAGGACTATCTTTATTCATAAACACATAGGAAATATCATCATACATGATTGCCTCTAGGGCATATCTCCAACAATACAATAGGTCTGGTTCACAGCATAGCGTACTTTATAGAACCTATGACTGAGGCATAGGGAATGACTTTTCATTCTCTTTCTATTTTCTGCCATGGTCGGGTCTTGAGTCTTACTCAACTTCATACCTTTGCATCACAGCAAGAACTCCTTCTTTGACTGTTCCATTTTGAACTATTTCAAAAATTTATCAAGGTAAGTACTCATTGAAAAATCTTATCAAGCGTCCGATCTATCTATATAGATCTTGATGCTCAATGTGTAAGCAGCTTCACCGAGGTCTTGCTTTGAAAAACTCTTATTCAAGTATCCTTTCATGCTATCCAGAATTTCCATATCATTTCCAATTAACAATATGTCATCCACATATAATTTTAGAAATGCTCTGAGCTCCCACTCACTTTCTTGTAAATCTGAAGCTTCTTCAAAAGTCTCAGATAAAACCATATGCTTTGATCAACTCATCAAAGCGTATATTCCAACTCCGAGATGCTTGCACCAGTCCATAGATGGATCATTGAGCTTGCACACTTTGTTAGCATCTTTAGGATTGACAAAAACTTTCTGGGTGAATCATATACAACACTTCTTTAATAAATTCATTAAGGAATGAAGTTATGACATACATTTGACAGAGTTCAAAAAATGTGGAAATTGCTAACATGATTCGTATTGTACTTAAGCTTCAATACGAAAGTGAGAAAATCTCATCGTATTCAACACCTTGAACTTGTTGAAAACCTTTTGCAACAAGTCGAGCTTAGTAGATAGTAACACTACTATCGATGTCCGCCTTCCTCTTGAAGATCCATTTATTTAACATGGCTTGGTCGATCATCGAGCAAGTCAATCAAAGTCCACACTTTGTTCTCATACATGGATCCCATCTCAGATTTCATGGCCTCAAACCATTTTATGAATCGCTCATCATCGCTTCCTCATAGTTTGTAGGTTCATCATGGTCTAGTAACATGATTTCCGTAATAAGATTACCGCATTCACTGCAAAGCGGATCTTAACTGGAAGATCTACAAAGTTTGGTAGTAACTTGATCTGAAGTTTCATGATCATCATCATTAGCTTCCTCACTAATTGGTGTAGGAATCATCGGAACTGATTTACGTGATTAACTACTTTCCAATTCGGGAGAAGGTACAAATTACCTCATCAAGCTCTTACTTTCCTCCCACTCACTTCTTTCGAGAGAAACTCCTTCTCTAGAAAGGATCCATTCTTAGCAACAAATGTTTTTCCTTTGGATCTGTGATAGAAGGAGTACCCAACAGTTTCCTTTGGGTATTCTATGAAGACGCACTTCTCCGATTTGGGTTCGAGCTTATTAGGTTGAAAACCTTTTTCATATAAGCATCGCAACTCCAAACTTTAAGAAACGACAGCTAAGGTTTGCTGCTAAACCATAGTTCATACGGTGTCGTCTCAACGGATTTAGATGGTGCCCTTTTAAACGTGAATGCAGCTGTCTCTAATGCATAACCCCAAAATGATAGTGGTAAACTTATAAGAGATATCATAGATCGCACCATATCTAGTAAAGTACGACATTTATCGCTCGGACACACCATTACATTGTATGCGTTCTGTGGCGTGAGTTTGTGAAACTATTTCACATTGTTTTAATTGAAGACCAAACTCAGAATCTCAAATATTCATCTCCACGATTTATCGATCGCGAAACTTTATTTTCTTGTTACGATGATTTTCCACTTCACTCTGAAATTCTTTGAACTTTTCAACTATTTCAGACTTATGTTTCATCAAGAAGATATACGCATATCTGCTCAAATCATCTGTGAAGGTCAGAAAATAATGATACTTGCCACGGGCATCAACACTCATTGGATCGCAAACATCAGTATGTATGATTTCCAACAAATCAGTTGCTCGCTCCATTGTTCCGGAGAACGGAGTTTTAGTCATCTTGCCCAAAAGGCACAGTTCGCAAGCATCAAATGATTCATAACCAAGTGATTCCAAAAATCCATCTTTATGGAGTTTCTTCATGCGCTTTACAACGATATGACTCCAAACGGCAAAGGCCACAAAAAAGTTGCAATATCATTATTAACTTTTCATCTTTTGTCATCAATATTATGAATATGTGTATCATCACGATCGAGATCCAACAAACTATTTTCATTGGGTGTATGACCATTGAAGGCTTTATTCATGTAAAATGTAACAACAATTATTCTCCGACTTTAAATGAATAACCGTATTGCAATAAACATGATCAAATCATATTCATGCTCAACGTAAACACCAAATAACATTTATTTAGGTTTAACACTAATCCCGAGAGTATAGGGAGTGTGCGATGATGATCATATCAATCTTGGAACTACTTCCAACACTCATCGTCACTTCCCCTTCAACTAGTCTCTGCTTATTCTCAGAACTCCTTTTCGAATTACTAATCTTAGCAACCTAACAAGTATCAAATACTCAAGGGTTACTATAAACACTAGTAAGGCACACATCAATAACATGTATATCAAATATACCCTTGTTCACTTTGCCATCCTTCTTATCCACCAAATATTCAAGGCATTTCCGCTTCCAAAGGACCATTTCTTTTGCGGTAAAGTACTTTCGGGCTTTCAGGCTTTGGTCCAGCTTTGGGCTTCTTTGTGGGAGTGACAACTTGCTTGTCATTCTACTTGAAGTTCCCTTTCTTTCCCTTTGCCCTTTTCTTGAAACTAGTGATCTTGTCAACCATCAACACTTGATGCTCTTTCTTGCTTTCTACCTTCACGATTTCAACATCACGAAGAGCTCGGGAATCGCTCTCGCCATCCCTTGCATACTATAGTTCATCACGAAGTTCTAGTAACTTAGTGATGGTGACTAGAGAATTCTCACAATCACTATCTTATCTCGGAAGATTAACTCCCACTTGATTCAAGCGATTGAAGTACCTGCATTAACTGAGCACATGCTCACTAGTTGAGCGATTCTCCTCCATCCTTTAGCTATAGAACTTGTTGGAGACTTCATATCTCTCAACTCGGGTATTTGCTTGAAATATTAACTTCAACTCTTGGAACATCTCATATGGTCCATGACGTTCAAAAAATCTTTGAAGTCCCGATTCTAAGCCGTTAAGCATGGTGCACTAAACTATCAAGTAGTCATCATATTGAGCTAGCCAAACGTTCATAACGCCCGTGATTCGCTCATATTGAGCTAGCCAAACGCTCATAACGCCCGTGATTCGCTTCCCTCGCATTAGGTCCGCTACCTAGCGGTGCATTAAGGACATAATTCTTTTGTGCAGCAATGAGGATAAACCTCAGATCACGGATCCAATCCGCATCATTGCTACTAACATCTTTCAACACAGTTTTCTAGGAACATATTAAAATAAACATATGAAAGCAACAAACATAGGGAAGCAACAACGCGAGCTATTGATCTACAACATAATTTGCAAAATACTACCAGGACTAAGCTCATGATAAATTTAAGTTCAATTAATCATATTACTTAAGAACTCCCACTTAGATGCACATCTCTAGTCATCTAAGTGATCACGTGATCCAAATCAACTAAACCATAATCGATCATCACGTGAGATGGAGTAGTTTTCAATGGTGAACATCATTATGTTGATCATATCTACTATATGATTCACGCCGACCTTCGGTCTCCGTGTTCCGAGGCCATATCTCGCATATGCTAGGCTCACAAGTTTAACTCGAGTATTCCGCGTGTGCAAACTGGCTTGCACCCGCTGTAGATGGATCGAGAGCTTATCACACCCGATTATCACGTGGTGTCCGGGCACGACGAACTTTGGCAACGGTGCATACTCGTGGAGAACACGTCCTGATAATTTTAGTGAGAGATCATCTTAAAATGCTACCGCCAATCAAAGCAAGATAAGATGCATAAAGGATAAACATCACATGCAATCAATATAAGTGATATGATATGGCCATCATCATCTTGTGCTTGTGATCTCCATCTCCGGCACCGCTGCGTGATCACCATCGTCACCGGGCGCCGACACCTTGATCTCCATCGTAGCATCGTTGTCGCCTCGCCAACTATTGCTTCTACGACTATCGCTACCGCTTAGTGATAAAGTAAAGCAATTACATGGCGCTTGCATTTCATACAATAAAGCGACAACCATATGGCTCTCGGGCCATTGCCGATAACTCGGTTACAAAACATGATCATCTCATACAATAAAATATAGCATCACGTCAAAACCATATCACATCACAACATGCCCTGCAAAAACAAGTTAGACGTCCTCTACTTTGTTGTTGCAACTTTTACGTGGCTGCTACGGGCTGAGCAAGAACCGTTCTTACCTACGCATCAAAACCACAACGATAGTTTGTCAAGTTGGTGCTGTTTTAACTCTTCGCAAGGACCGGGCGAAGCCACACTGTTCAACTAAAGTGAGAGAGATGACACCCGCCACCACCTTTAAGCAACGAGTGCTCGCAGCGGTGAAATCAGTCTCAGAAGCGCTGGCGTAATGTCGGTCCGGGCCGCTTCATCTCACAATACCGCCGAACCAAAGTATGACATGTCGGTAAGCAAGATGACTTGTATCGCCAACAACTCACTTGTGTTCTACTCGTGCATATAACATCAACGCATAAAACCAGGCTCGGATGCCATGTTGGGGAACGAGTAATTTCAAAAATTTCCTACGCACACGCAAGATCATGGTGATGGTATAGCAACGAGAGGGGAGAGTGTTGTCCACGCACTTCGTGAGACCGTAAGCGGAAGCGTTATGACAATGCGGTTGATGTAGTCGACGCCTTCACGATCCGACCGATCCAAGTACCGAACGACGGCACCTCCGAAGTTCAGCACACGCTCAGCTCGATGACGATCCCGGACTCCGATCCAAAGCAAAGTGTCGGGATGAGTTCCACAAGACGACGGCGTGCAGACGATGATGATGATGCTCATCGCGCAGGGCTTCGCCTAAACTCCGCGACGATATGACCGAGGTGGAATATGGTGGAGGGGGCACCGCACACGGCTAAGGAACGATCCGTAGATCAACTTGTGTGTCCATGGGGTGCCCCTGCCCCGTGATATAAAGGAGTGGAGGAGGGAGGGCTGCCCACTCTATGGCGCTGGCCAGGGGAGTCCTACTCCCACCGGGAGTAGGATTCCCCTTCCTAGTCCAACTAGGAACCCTTCCATGTAGTAGGAGTAGGAGAGAAGGAAAGGGAAGAGAGAAGGAGAAGGAAGGAAGGGTGCGCCTCCCTAGTCCAATTCGGACTAGTCCAAGGGGAGGTGCGCCACTCATTTGTCCCTTTCTCCTTTCCCGTATGGCCCAAAGAGGCCCAATACGAATTCCCTCAGAACTCTCCCAGACTCCCAAAAATACCCGAATCACTCAGAAACCTTCCGAACTCCGAATATAGTCATCCAATATATCGATCTTTACGCCTCGACCATTTCGAGACTCCTTGTCATGTCCCCGGTCTCATCAGGGACTCCGAACTCCTTCGGTACATCAAAACTCATAAACTCATAATAAAACTGCCATCGTAACGTTGTTGCGTGGACCCTACGGGTTCGAGAACTATGTAGACATGACCTAGAACTATTCTCGGTCAATAACCAATAGCGGAACCTGGATGCCCATATTGGCTCCTACATATTCTATGAAGATCTTTATCGTCAAACCGCATAACAACATACGTTGTTCCCTTTGTCATCGGTATATTACTTGCCCGAGATTCGATCGTTGTATCCAATACCTAGTTCAATCTCGTTACCGGCAAGTCTCTTTACTCGCTCCGTAATGCATCATTCCGTAACTCAACTCATTAGCTACATTGCTTGCAAGGCTTATAGTGATGTGCATTACCGAGAGGGCCCAGAGATACCTCTCCGACAATCGGAGTGACAAAACCTAATCTCAAATACGCCAACCCAACATGTACCTTTGGAGACACCTGTAGTACTCCTTTATAATCACCCAGCTACGCCAGGACGCTTTGGTAGCACCTAAAGTGTTCCTCCGTAAACGGGAGTTGCATAATCTCATAGTTACAGGAACATGTATGAGTCATGAAGAAAGCAATAGCAATATACTAAACGATCAAGTGCTAGGCTAACGGAATGGGTCATGTCAATCACATCATTCTCCTAATGATGTGATCCCATTAATCAAATAACAACACATGTCTATGGTTAGGAAACATAACCATCTTTGATTAATGAGCTAGTCAAGTAGAGGCATACTAGTGACTATATGTTTGTCTATGTATTCACACATGTATCATGTTTCCGGTTAATACAATTCTAGCATGAATAATAAACATTTATCATGAAATAAGGAAATAAATAATAACTTTATTATTGCCTCTAGGGTATATTTCCTTCAGTTACAACCAGCAGCAGCAATCGGGTTATCAGAGCAATCCAAAGCAGTTGAATAGTGGGCAATATCATGTATTCACCACTAGCTTGGATAAACGAGACCTGAAGCTTCACAAGCGAGCAAAGTGAATTTCGCTGAACCGGCTGTGCCTCGTTATTTACGCTTGGTCCAAACAACCAATCATATGGAGCAGAGGATCACCCTCCCGGGTTGACAATCCGGTCAATAGCCGGTGGTGGCACCTCGGGTGGGATGTTATAAGTTCACCAAGGTGCTCATGGATGGAGGAAGCAGCATTAATATCTTATACTATGAGACCTTCCGCCGTATGGGGCTAACAGACAAGAATCTTAAACCGTCCAATACGGTATTCCATGGTGTGGTACTGTAAGTCAAGCATATCCCGCCGCAAGATAGCTCTGGAGGTGGCCTTTGGAGATGATCATGATTCTAGGTCAAAAACATTGGTTTTGAGGTGGTTAAGATCCGGAGCCTGCATTTCACGCTTTATTTGGGCGGGCGGCTTATGCCAAGTTTATGGCACGGCCCTGTTATATTTATCTGCAGCTCAAGATGCCGGGTCACAAGGGGACCATAACCGTTCATGGAAGTCGCAAGATTGCCTTGGAGTGTGAAGAAGTTGATGCGGCCTATGCAGAGTCGGTTTGTGCCACGGAAGAGTTAAAGTACTACAAGGATAATGTTGATCCGACGGACATGACTCGCTGAAGAAGCCAACCACAGAGCATGATCCGCTTTAAAGTTCAAATCGGCAGCCGAGACTAAGCTTGTTGAGTTTGTACCGGCGATTCGCCCAAGAAGTTTAGTATCGGCACCAACTTGGATCCAAAATAGGAAAGCGCGCCATCGAAGTTCATCCGTGAGAACCGGGACATTTTTGCATGGAAGCCTTCCGACATGCCCGGTGTACCGAGGGAACTCACCGAGCACACTCTTAATGTTGATCCTAAGTACAAACCGTGAAGCAATTTCTCCGCCGGTTCAACAAAGAAAGGCGCAGCTATTGGAGAGGAAGTGGCTGTGCTCTTAGCGGCTGGCTTTATTGTTGAAGTGTTCCATCCCGAACGGTCGGGCTAATCCGGTGCTGGTCCTTAAGAAAATGGCACTGGCGATGTGTGTGGATTACATGATCTTAACAAAGCTTGTCCAACAGATCCTTTTGCCTCCCCGCATCGATCGATTATTGATGCTATGGCGGGTTGTGAGCGCTTGAGTTTTCTCGGATGCATATTCTGGTTATCATCGATCAAGATGGCGCTAGGACCGTGGAGAATACGGCGCTCATAACTCCCTTTGGAGCCTTCGCTATGTATCTATGCCCTTTGGGCTCAAGAGTGCCTGTGCAACTTATCAACGGTGTGTATGAAATTGCCTTCATAAGCAGATCGGCCGCAATGTGCATGCTTATGTGGATGATATTGTGGTTAAGTCAAGGGAGAAGGAGACTCGTTGATGATCCAAGGAAACCTTTGATAACCTACGGACATACAAGATGATGCTCAACCCGCCAAGTGTGTTTTTGGTGTACCGCGTGCAAGTTATTGGGTTTTCGTGTCCAACAGGAATTGAGGCTAATCCGGAGAAGATTACAGCTATCACCTCCCTGGCTAAACCGAAATGTATCAATGATGTCCAGGCTTGGCAGGCCGGATTGCCGTGTTGAGCCGGTTTATCACCGCCTCGGAGAAGGCGATCCTTTGTATCGATGTCAAGAAAGCGTATCCTTTGTCTCGAGTCCGCCGCCGATAAAGCGTTGGAGGATTTAAAGCGGCAGCTAGCCAATCCGCCTGTTCTTGCTGCTCTGATTGACAAGGAACCATTGCTATTATATGTGGCAGCTGATGCTCGTGCAGTCAGCGTAGCTATCATGGTGGAGTGCAAGGAGGCGGGCAAGGAATATCCGGTTCATCGTCCGATTTACTATATCAGCGAGGTGCTTATTGAGTCCAAGCAAATATACCCGCATTGGCAGAAGCTGGTGTATGGAGTTTTCATGGCAAGCCGGAAGCTTAAGCAATACTTTCAGGGGCATCCCATCACAGTGGTCAGCTCTGCTCCTTTGGGAGACATAATTCAGAACAGGGAGGCAACTGGCCGGATTGCCAAGTGGGCTATAGAGCTTGGGCCGCACGGTTTGAAATACGTGCCTCGGACGGCGATCAAATCTCAAGCACTTGTGGATTTCATCAATGATTGGACGGAGTTGCAAGCACCTGAAGAAAAGCCGGATCACACCTATTGGACTATTCATTTTGATGGGTCCAGCAATTGAGGGCTCGGGGCTGGAGTCGTGTTAACTTCCCCACGAGGTGATAAGTTCTGTTACGTTCTCCGCTTAATGTTCCCTTTGTACTAACAATGCAGCTGAGTACGGCTTTACTCCATGGTCTCCGGATGGCTAAGGAGATGAATCTCACCGAGTTAAGTGCTTTTGACTCGGACCTGGTGGCCCAACAAGTTTCTGGTACTTGGGACTCTAAGGACCCGCTCATGGTAGCATACCATCGTGAGGTGGATATTATTGCCGGCCACTTTAAGGGATATCAGGTGGATCACATGGACAGATGGAAGAACGAAGCGGCGGACGCTTTAAGCCGGCTGGGCTCTCAGCGTAAACGGGTCCCGCCTAATGTCTTCTTGGATGTCCTGCATAACCCGTCGGTCAAGCTCCCTGGCGAAGAGGATTTAGCTATTCCTGATCCGGAGGCTCAGTTGGTGGCGGCTTTGCATGTCATTCCGGATTGGACGGTTCCTTATCTTGCGTACATGAACCGGGCGAAGTTACCGAAGGATGAGACGGCGTCAGCAGATAATCCGGCGATCCAAGTCCATGACTATTGTCAATGGCGAGTTGCATCATTGCAGCTTGTCAGGAGCGTTTCAACATTGTGTGTCGCCGGAGGAAGGTTGTGAGATCTTGCGCGAAATCCACGAAGGAGATTGTGGTCACCACGCCGTTCAAAATCTCCGGTGGCTAAGGCGTTCGTCACGGTTTTATTGGTTGATCGCTCATGCCGATGCGGAGGACCTGGTTAGGCGATGTGACTACTGTCGAAGTTCTCAAGACGCTCATGTGCCGGGCTCAAGAATTGAGGATGATTCCAATTACTTGGCCGCTTACATTTGGGGCTGGATATGGTTGGGCCTTTCAAACGGTCCAAGGACAAGAAGACCCACCTTTTGGTGGCGGTTGACAAGTTTAACAAGTGGGTGGAAGCGGAGCCCGTCAGCAAGTGTGATGCAGCCACGGCGGTTCAATTCATTAAAAAGGTGATTTTCCGGTTTGGCTTTCCACACAGTATCATTACTGATAACGGTACCAATCTATCCAAGGGTGCTATGAAGGAGTTCTGTGAACGTGAACACATCCGGCTTGACGTTTCATCAGTGGCTCACCCACAGTCCAATGGCCAGGCAGAGAGAGCTAACCAAGAGATCTTACGAGGCATCAAACCCCGGCTTATGGTTCCTTTGCAGCGGACGCCGGGTTGTTGGGTTGAGGAGTTACCATCTGTTATGGAGCATCAACACTACACCCAACAGATCGACAGATACACACCGCTCTTCATGGTCTACGGAGCGGAGGCAGTTCTCCCCAGTGATATCCGTCATGATTCACCTCGTGTGGCAGCTTATGTTGAAGCGGACAACGAGGTAGCACGGCAAGACGCTTTGGACTTGTTGGATGAGGAGCGTGACATTGCAGCTGCCCGTTCGGCGATCTACCAGCAGGATCTGCGTCGCTATCACAACGCCGAAGTTAGAACCAGGACCTTCCAAGAAGGAGATTTGGTGCTCCGGCTCATCCAAGACTGCATCGATATGCACAAGCTATCCCCACCTTTGGGAGGGACCTTTCATGGTCAAGAAGAATCTGCACAACGGGTCGCATTTATCTCGATTGATATTCGAGAGCATAAAGACTCACGTGACGCCGAGGGGAGACCAACAGGCCGTGGAACATAGCTCATCTTCGGCCCTACTATACTTGGAGCCATAGGCTCTACTTATGTACATATTATGACAATGTATATATTATGATCAATACAATAAACCGGAGCCTTAGCTAAAGCGGGGTCTCTGTTATTTTTACATCATGAGTGGTTACACGGAGTTTTTATCTTAAAGCGGTCTCCGGTTTACCCCTTGAGTAGCTTTTTAACAAAGCTTTATATCATGTCACTTGGGGGCTTGGTCGTCTCCGAACCAATGCAACACCTTTTGATAGGCGAAAGCCACGAGATCACTTGGGGACTTGGTCACGTCTAAACCAGTCACACCTCTTGATCGGCCTAAGGCCACAGAATCACTTGGGGGCTTTGGTCGAACCCGAACCATCGCTACACCTCTTGATAGGCGAAAGCCACGAGATCACTTGGGGACTTGGTCACGTCTGAACCAGTCACGCCTCTTGATCGGCCTAAGGCCACAGAATCACTTGGGGGCTTTGGTCGAACCCGAACCATCGCTACACCTCTTGATCGGGCGTAATGCCATCTGCGTCATTTGGGGACCTGGCTGACATGAGCCATAGCTACGCCTATTGGGAGCTTGGTCGTGTCCGACCATGGTAATGCCACTTGATCGGTTCAAACAGCCTCTTTTCGCAAAAGATTTTGTCTTTGCCTTTGCTTGAGATTTGTTTGTCTTTTTGCATATTTCTCTTGTTGTGTTCTTAAACCGACACTTATTAAACCGATTCGACTGTCAGTTGACGGGACACGGTTTGTTTTTCATCCGGAGATACTTTTGCCCGGTTTGATGTTTGATAAACATCCTATTATGGAGTAACGCCGGTGTTCATCGTAACCCGGAACGGTTTACCTGATAAACCGACCATATTTGAACAGGAGCTGTTTTTCTCCTTCAACAGAGCGGGTTTCTTACAGCTCCGCTTCCAGATTGGCACAGCCAACTTCATGCCCAACGATGGCAGATATCATACATTCCCATATTTTATCATGTGTTTAATCTAAGGTATTATCTCTGATTTCACATACATAGATATGATGACCCGCCTGGTTATACAACCACAATGGTGTTTTAAGCTTTTTTGCTACAGACAACAGTTTAGCATTGGCGATTCAACGGAAGCATAAGTTGTAATAAATATGCACGAAGGCATATCAACACAAAGTGTGACAGCTAGTCTATTACAAAACAACACGGCGCCCAGATAAGATAATTGTTTTTCTGCATAACATAAGGAAGCAGTAATATAAACCGCCTCCGGTTCATGCTTGGTCGCCAGCTTGGCACGATGGTTGCGGTCATCTGCCGCTTCAGCTTCCGATTCCCTACCCAAATGGTTGAAATCAACAGTTGTCCAGTCGATTCCCATTAATGCTTGGAATACAACTTCATCATTGATCAGCAACGACGGGTCAATATCAGGGCGTAAGTATGCTTACGAATTGGAGGTATAAGGTTCTCCGCTTCAGGAATCGGTGCAGACACTCGTTTATTTTCTCCGTCATACTGGGCTTGATAGTGAGACAGATTTGCCTCTTCAACCAGCTGACAAGCCAAAGGGCGCACTTCCCGGTTTATAGCTCGAAGGTCCTCTTCGCTGAATTCTGTCCCGCCTTCCTTCAAGCTTGGGAAGCCTTGGGCCGCTTCATCAGATCAAAATCCGCACCCACGCTTTGGCCCGGATTATATGCGTTTATGGCACCGGTTCTAGCAGCAGATTTCTTTAATTCTTCGCATCAAGGTGAAGCATTGACAACCTTTTAAGGGTATCCTGGATCAAGGTCGATGTCGGGTTGTTATGAGAAGCGGTGCTGATGATCCGCTGTGCACCAGTATAGAGTTGTTCTATCAATGTATAAGAGGCCTTCAATTTCTTCCGCACATCTGATCCCAAGTGGCCAATACGTGTCCCTATATCATTCAAAGGGTTAATAAACCGCAATTACATGAGAAAGCTTCATTATGTCGTAAATCAAAAAGGCTTACTAAA
Source organism: Aegilops bicornis (assembly GCA_021605145.1). Classification (NCBI taxonomy): domain Eukaryota; kingdom Viridiplantae; phylum Streptophyta; class Magnoliopsida; order Poales; family Poaceae; genus Aegilops; species Aegilops bicornis. The sequence continues at coordinate 134,025 of JAHIAL010000094.1, forward strand.
GACAACAAGCGGTCATGGCATGCACTTTGCCGCTTACACTCGTCAGTTCATCCACCACCGGTTTGAGGGCAGCTTCAGATTTTCTTCCCTGCTCAGTTAAAGCGGCCTTTTAGTGGCCCAATCCGCCTGGGCTTCCTTGTTGAAACCTTCTTTAAGCTTTTCCATGATGCTTAAAGCGCTGGTTAATTCATCCTTTGCTTTGGAGGTTTCAGCTTGTTGGGATTTCAGGTTTTCTTGAAGATCAGTGATTTGATTTTCTTTCTTGCTCAGATTAGCCTACATACAGATAATCATTGGATAAATATTAAGGAGCAGAGTTGAATTACCAACCCCGTAACAAGTTATGCCCTTGGTACTTGGGGGCTAATGCATATTTGCTTTTCATCCTACAATTTCAATATAAAGTCCCAAGCTCAATACAAGTATTCAGTTTGGCACTTGGGGGCTAATGCCTATTTGCTTTGTCCTTGAGGGATACTGGATTTCTTATGATATAAAAGTCCCGGTTTAACTACATTAAGTTGAACCAGCCCTTGGGGGCTACTTTCCCAAAAGTACAACTCAGGATTATATTGGGAAGTCCCGGTTTAAGTTCACATCTTAAAACCGTCACTTGGGGGCTATTAGCGTTGACAGATTGAAGTATACAAGCGAGAGAATCATATGGAATTTACCTCATATTTGTCTTTCACTATATTTACTGCATCGGCTTCATAATCACGGCTGGTATATAACCGGTTCAGATAACCGGAATGGAGATCTTAGGGATTCAAAGCGGCATAAGTTGCCAAATCGGTATTCCACTTGCCTTTGCCAAACGCAGTAAATTCATCCTTTGCAGTGTGCTTGGACAAGGCGACAGGATTACCTGGCTCGGAATGGCCAAAGCCAGTAATAACAACATCGTCATTCTTGGCTTCGCTGGTTCGTACTGGGGTCGCCGTTTTCTCCATATGCTTTGGTGGACTTGCTGTCTTGTCGGTTTGACCAGGGCTTGTGGGTTGATTTGAAGGGCCTGTGGTATCAACATGTGCCTCTTCAAATGGTAATATCATGATCTTGCAAAGGGTGGGTCGTTCAAAGATATCATCCTGGATGTGTTCTTCGTGATTGGGTGTATTGGTCAGTTCAGAGCATCGCCTTTCCGCCGCTTTGTCCGCATTTAGCTTGCTTGGCCTAGGCTTGGCCCTGAAAAGAAAAAGACGGAACAGTCCAATGAACATTGAAAGTGGCATATCAAACAGCATTATCACGAATATAGCTCACCCAAGCATCTTGAGTGGTGGGAGTTGGGTGCCTGTTGACTCGCCAGAGGAAGAATGAGAAGTCACCTGATAATCGGAGTCAGGTGGATTAAGAGGTTGACGAATACAACCCGCTTTAGGATAAGCATTGACGAAATAGTTAGAGACCTCTGAACGGCGTTTCTGAACCGGACTGTTCGGTAAACCGGCGGAGGTAACTACCTGGCCGTTGTGCCGGGTTGCGCGACGAGCTTCATGCTGTTGTGTCTTCATAAGAAAGTTTCGGTCCAAATAAGCAAGAGGATGAGAAAATTTAACTTTCCGGTTTGCCCGATGGATTTTTACTGAAGGTAAAGGGTTTGAATCGGAAGAAAGAGCGATTACCTCTACAACATCAGCATGACTGACTTCAGCATCATCCTGGCAATAATCATTATCAATAAGGCGTGTGAAAAATAAACCAAGTGAGTCAAGTTCTACCTCAAAATCCGGATTACCCACATCATCGTCAGCTGGAGGATCGGAGGAGGCAGTGGTTTTCTTTCTATTGGCTGGTTTTTTCAACCCTCTTGTCTTGGGCCGGATTATTTTCTCCGGTTTCTCTTGTGGAGTTTTCCTGCTCCAAAATGGATCATCACCCTGTTTGAAAGATGTTAATATCAACAAAGAGTACTTAAACATAGTCAGATTTTATAAAGGCATAAGATATAAGTCTTACGGCTAGCGGTTGTTTAATGGCAGAAAAGGGAGACAGACCGGTTTGGGCGCAAGCAGCTTCCGGTTCGTTTAACATCCTCTTAACAGCCTCAGTAACTTCATCGTTTGTCAGCTGGATGTCAATATGCCGTAGAGGATCTTTCACATCTTCTGTGTACTTGCACATCAAACCGGAGCGCAGGCTTAAGGGCAGTATACTCCAAGATATCCAGCAGCGAGCAAGATCAACTCCTGTCAACCCGTTGGCCATGAAGGCCCGGAGCTTGGATAGTTTATGTGCATATTTGCTTCTTTCCTTAGCAGTCGATCTGTGAGGAAGGGGATGTGTGTTCCTTAGTCAGCTCGGACGGTAACCCGATGAAGGGATTTTCCCCATCGAGAGGTATCTTGCAAAGAAACCATGTTGAATTCCACTCTTTGGGATGGCTGTGCAGTTTGGCGTGAGGGTAAGTGACCTCTTTCCGCTTTTGAATCGCCACACCACCCAACTCGGTGTTGGGACCGTGAGAAAATTCAGTGCGGCGGTTTAAATGGAAGCAGTCTCTGAACAATTCAACTGTGGGCTCCTCTTGAAAGAACACCTCACAGAGTACTTGAAAGTGACAGATATTGGTTATGGAGTTGGGGCCAATATCTGGACGCAGTTGGAAGTTGGCCAAGACATCCCGATAAAACTTTGAACCGGCGGATCAAGCCCCGGGCTAAATGGTCAAGAAAACAACAACTTCTCCATCCTTGGGTTCTGGAGAACTCTCCGGGCCAGGGACCCTCCAGTGAATGACGTCTTTTTTGCCTAAAGCGCCGGTGCATACTAAGTTATCTAGTTGAGTTTCAGTCACTCGAGAAGGGGCCCAATTACACTCACACACTTGCTTGGCCATGATGCAGTCTGCAAAGCAATAATTCCGTTTCAAGAATATGTTTGAAGGCTATATATTGATACATTCATTGTTAAACCGGAAGAAGTTGCTTGTAAACCGGAATTCTGCAAGGTGGCAATACGTAACTGGGAAACCCTGGCAGTTCAACAAGGGGACTAATGGTATATGCCGAGTTGTCAATTCTTCTACAAAGTTAAACCGCTCGGTCTCAAACATTGAAGAATCAAGAGTGGATGTGCGAAAACAGGTTTCACAAAAGTATTTCACAGTTTTGGATCTCGGAGCATGTTCAAAACAAATAAATATTCAAGATACAAAAGCGGAGCGGTACTAAGGCAATGAGCAAGGATGTAAATAAGATTTATGATCTTGAGATGCGTAAGTGAAAACGGAGGCTAAAGCTACCATTACACGTAATGTAGATTCAGGAGTTCTTTCGAGAACCATTATATGAACGAAGAACAAAGGATGAACACTGAAAAACCTAGAAACCCTAGAACAGATCTGGGGCGGAAAAAGCAGAAGATTTATCGGAGCTGAGGAAGAAGCGGAAGGTCGCCGCGATGCTCTGGTACGTTCAGGGTGATGCAGCGGCCGAGGTTGATGCAGAGACAATGGTTGACGGTGGCGGCGGAGCTCCGAAGCTGGGCGATGCGAGGAAGACGAATCAGAGGGGCACGAAGGGGAAAAAAGGAAATGACCCTTCGGTCTTATTTATAAAGCAAGGGATGTGTGTCAGGCGCGAGAATCAAGGAGCCGCAAGTTTGGAAGCGGAGCTGTTGCCTCGATTGTTGCAGACCCATTAATGAAAAGATGTTATATACAGTTCTTTATGACAGATGATGTCATGCCGGTTCACCACAATCTGAGAAGATGACGTCACGGCGGTTTAACCAAGAAGATGTTGAAGACAAAGCTTTTTACTAAGGATTGACATGAACCTGTTCAAATCAATCTGGGGCCTAATGTTGGGGATATTACTACCAGGCATAAACCGGCCAGGACAGGTCGGGTTAACTTCACCAGTAGTCAAGTATGCTTGAAGCCCGTGAGGATATTCTATAAGGGCCCATAGGCCCGTAATCGGTTTAAGGCTTGTAGCTGTAAACCGGCATTAGTATGTAGCTTGTGTTGTAAGTTAGAAATACTAGAGACCGAACCGACACGCCTATGAGCCGGTCTCGGGACTCTGCAAACCGACAAAGGCCACCCATGAATATAAGGGACGACCGGCGTGGTTCAGAGAACAGACAACAACTCGAGACTTAGGCGGCTTGTTTGCTCCCTAATCATCGAAACCCCCATCAATTCCATCACAACTAGACGTGAGGCTTTTACCTTCATCGAAGGGCGAACTAGTATAAACTCTCTTGCGTCCTTGTGTCCTCTTTAACCCCTTCAAGCTAACCCGTAGCGATGGCTCCATGACTAAGTCCTTTCATGAGGACATCTGCCGTGACAAAACCACGACAGCGCCCGAGCGCGCCGAGCGCCTCCGCCGCCTGTCCTCTTCGTCGCTTCGGCCGGCCGCTTCGCCTCGCCGTCGCCCAGATCCGGCGGGTCCCCGCCGCCCGCGCCTTCCCGGACCGTGCAAGCTCCGGCGAGCTCCCTCCGGATCCGGCGACCACAACCCCGGCGACCACCCTCCTCAGCTCCGGTTGCCGTCCCCGACGTTCTCTGGCGAGATCCGCCACCGCCTCGACATCCGTGCCAAAGTCAAACCCTAGATCCATTTCGGAGGGGTATATTTTCTCCAAGTCCCTTTTTCTGCAACTTCGCATGCCCCTGTTCAACGCATCATAACTCCATGACCGTAGCTCCGTTTCATGCGCACGATATGTCAAAATGTTCATTGTGAGATGCTATTCATTTGATTCCATTGTGACATGCTTGTTTGAGTCCATCTTGATGCCCTAATCATTGATGCAAGAGTGCTATAAAATGTTTCCTGCTGTTACTTATCAGTTTATGAGCATTTGTCATTTTTGTTGCATTTGATGCGTGAATCTTATGGGCATGAGCTCTACATGTGTATTGGACTATAACATGCCATCTTTACAATTTTGCCACGGTTGTTGCTAGTGATCCATGCATGCTATGAACTTGCTCTTGCCATGTTTAGCTTCATGAACATGTCATCTTGCTGTTAGTATGCTTGTTTTGTCATGCAAGGCCTTGTGATGAGTATTTTGAGCTCACAAAGTTGCCTTCATGATGATGTTTATGCCTTGCTCTGTCTTCTGCTAAGTCTGAAACTGTTAATAAAACTTGCTATGTTTATATGGGTGCCATCATATCTTCGGTGCCCTTTTGGCTCATGATCAGTAAGGGATATTGTTCTATGCCTTTAGTAGATTCATGCCATGCCTTTATTTGCTAGGATATGTTCCTGTAGCATGCTATTTGCTTGCTCTAAACATGGTTTCCTGATGTTATTTCTGGCATGTTAGTATTTTCACTAAGTCTTTGGAGCTGATATCTTTTGCACTTTTGCGATGCTTGTTTGAACCTGCTCTGGTGTGATTTAGCCGTAGCTCATTGCCCATGTTTTGTCAAGCATCTTGAGTAGATCACTGCCATATGTCTTGTTCATATGTTGGAGTACAGTAGCTTAGTTTCTTGTTGCATGCTAAGTGGCATCATGCTGTTAATCGCAGAATTGTGCCATCCTTGTTTTGCTTGCCATTTGCAAACCGTGCATCCGATTCCGGTGATCTTTATATCGATTTCAACCGATATCATCTCATTTTTTCAGCGGCATGCTTGGTTTGCCAAGTTGATGCCTTGTTCATCTTTTCCCTTCCGGAGCCCGCATATGCATTGCATATCACATCTCGCATATCATGCCATGTATTGCTTCATGTTGCTTGGGCATTGCCCGTGATTGATTGTTGGTCCTTTGCTTGTGTTCTTGCTTTGGGTAGAGCCGGGAGATGAGTACGTGAACGAGGAACCTGTTGAGAATGCTTACGAGGATCAAGCTTTCGACAACTCTGAGAACTTTGTAGGCAAGATGACCATACCCTCGAAATCACTTCTATCTTTGCTTGCTAGTTGCTCGCTCTTTTGCTATGCCGCAATACCTACCACTTGCTATATCATGCCTCCCATATTGCCATGTCAAGCCTCTAACCCACCTTTCCTAGCAAACCATTGTATGGCTATGTTACCGCTTTTGCTCAGCCCCTCTTATGGCGTTGCTAGTTGTAGGTGAAGATGAAGTTGGTTCCATGTTGGAACTTGGATATTTTGGGATATCACAATATCTCTTATTTAATTAATGCATCTATATACTTGGTAAAGGGTGGAAGGCTCGGCCTTATGCCCGGTGTTTCGCTCCACTCTTGCCGCCCTAGTTTCCGTCATACCGGTGTTATGTTCCTTGATTTTGCGTTCCTTACGCGGTTGGGTGATTTATGGGACCCCCTTGACAGTTCGCTTTGAATAAAACTCCTCCAGCAAGGCCCAACCTTGGTTTTACATTTGCCTACCTAAGCCTTTTCCCTTGGGTTTTCGCGAGCCCGAGGGTCGTCTTTATTTTAACCCCGCCGCTGCTCTTCGAGTGTCGGGCCCAACTCAAGCGATGTCCGGCGCCCTACTGGCAAACGTGGTCTTTATAACCCGACGTCTGGCCCATCCGGTGTGCCCTGAGAACAAGATACGTGCGACTCCTATCGGGATTTGTCGGCACATCAGGCGGCTTTGCTGGTCTTGATTTACCATTGTCGAAATGTCTTGTAACCGGGATTCGGAGTCTGATCGGGTCTTCCCAGGAGAAGGAATATTCTTCGTTGACCGTGAGAGCTTGTGATGGGCTAAGTTGGGACACCCCTGCAGGGTATAAACTTTCGAGAGCCGTGCCCACGGTTATGTGGCAGATGGGAATTTGTTAATGTCTGGTTGTAGAGAACTTGACACTTGACTTAATTAAAATACATCAACCGCGTGTGTAGCCGTGATGGTCTCTTTTCGGCGGAGCCCGTGAAGTGAACACGGTTTGGGTTATGTATGAACGTAAGTAGTTTCAGGATCACTTCTTGATCACTTCTAGCTTCGCGACCGTTGCGTTGCTCCTCTTCTCGCTCTTATTTGCGTATGTTAGTCACCATAATTGCTTAGTGCTTGCTGCAGCTCGACCTCATTACCCCATCCTTCCTATAAGCTTAAATAGTCTTGATCTCGCGGGTGTGAGATTGCTGAGTCCTCATGACTCACAGATTCTACCAAAGCAGTTGCAGGTGCCGACGATACCAGTGCAGGTGACGCAACCGAGCTCAAGTGGGAGTTTGACGAGGAACTTGGTCGTTACTATGTTTCATTTCCTGATGATCAGTAGCGGAGCCCAGTTGGGACGATCGGGGATCTAGCATTTGGGGTTGTCTTCTTTTATTTTGGTTCCGTACTCGGACCTTGATTGTACTCTGAATGATGTATGTTTAATTTATGTATTGTGTGAAGTGGCGATTGTAAGCCAACTCTTTATCCCATTCTTGTTCATTACATGGGATTTTGTGAAGATGACCCTTCTTGCGGCAAAACCACCATGCGGTTATGCCTCCAAGTCGTGCCTCGACACGTGGGAGATATAGCCGCATCATGGGCTTTACACTACCTCATAGACATCATTTCTGGTCGCGCACACAGTGGCGCCATGCCGCTGCCGCCATTCGGGGCCGACGCCCTGTCACCCATGGACCGTTTGACGAGTCCATCCGTGTCATGGTTCTCTCTTGTCACCAGGAGCATCACACACCACATCTTCATCACCGGAGATCATCGACAACGACGTGCACTGGCGCTCATCAACATCAATGTTTGCATCTCCGACTACTACTCAGTGACCCAAAATCAAGCCTAAACCTATAGGCCAATTTTGATGATACTGAGTACGAGTGCATGTTTTTACCTTCATTGTGTAAGTTTTGATTTGTGAGTTTTTTTATATCAAGTGCACATGAGGTTTTGTGCAAGTATAATGCAAAATTGTTTGCGTTCTATTTTGTCATGTCCAAGCATGCCTAGAGTATGTTCTAATTATTGTTATGATTCTAGGATTATTTTAGAATTCCGTAGAATTAGTTTGCATCTATTCAAATAGTGATGCATGACAATTCAATGTTTTTTTGTACTGTTCATGGACGCACTATATGCATGTGTACATATTTTGAACTTGCATTGCCATGTGTCAGGGATATACCCCGCGGTATAAACCGCCGGATGTATGACCCGGCTAGAGTTTGGCGATTCACCGGCAACCCACTTGGACCTGGCGGTTTACGATTCATTGGTAATCCGGCAGGCGGGTCAGAGGAGCGACAAGACCCGGTGGCCCGCGGGCGGTTTATGGAAGGCCGGATCACGCTATGGTGGGCCAATTTATGAGGAAAGCGTAAGGACTATTCTCCTACAAAGGAAGCAAGACTAGGACTCCACTTGTAATAGAGTAATCCTAATCCTACTAGGACTAGTCATGTAACCCGCCCTTTCAACATATATAAGGAGGGGCAGGGCTCCCCAAAGAGGGGAGGCTACAAGCAACAAGAAACAATATCTAGGGCTAGACACAAAGGGGGAGCCGGCTGATGCGGCCTCTCGATGAGCCTAATGAGATCTAGCCACAAACAAAGATGTAGGGCTATTACCGGATGATGTTTCCGGGGCCCGAAGCTGTCTAAATCCTTGTCTTGTGTATTATGCCTCGTCCCGATCAACCCCTCTCAAGCTACCACATAGATGCGTTGGCCTCGCGACTAAGTCCCCGACACTAAGGACATCTGCGGTGACAAATCCACGATAGTTGGCGCCAAGACTGTGGGGCTGGACGCACGGTGGTGATGAGTTCTTGGAGGGATCTTCCCAAGGATCGAGGAGTTTGCAATTTTCCGGATGAGGATTTTACAGTTCATGAGATCGAAGTCAAAAGAAGAGAAATTAGGGTTGCATGATGTGTGCTGCTATGATCAAACAATCCGTCGAAACCGGGTTAACTTTCATCAATTCTTTGAATGTCGATGCGGACGTAAGTTTTCCTGCTATATGCCTTACACGCAGCTACCAAGTCGCTTCAAGTCATATATATATTTTCTTTGGGAAGAAAAGAGAGACGATGACAATAGGGAGTCAATAACCATGACTCGGATTCACCGTGTTGAACCGCCGTGGGATCTCCACCGTTCTGATCCACCCGCCGTGAGCCGCTGCGGTCTTACGCCGAGACCAACCGACGACAAGCCACGAGCCACAGCGATCCAACATCAATCGCCATCGCCTTTCCCGCTCGCCAAAAGTTGTCATGGCCGCTGATACTAATTTTCAGATATGACAGCCGAATAAACAAGGTGCTACTGATTTTGATTACAGTTTTTGGCTCACCAATGCTACGTGTACACGTGAAGGACTCGAACCACAAGTCAGGAAACTACTCATCACAGCCGATGAGTCAGGACGCACATGACGCGTGCAGACACGGCTGAACTCAGGAACAGTCAACACAAGTGGCCTCGGATGTAGCCACCAGCCGGTTCATGCTCTTGTTCATTAACATAATCACCAAGGATTGCATACTAGGGTCAGACAAGTCACCTCGCATGAACCGGAGCCACATCAATCGCGCCGACTACGGGCTGTCTCCGGTGGTCTCGCTCTTCGCAAGTCGCCCGCCAGCCCGAGCCGCTCCGAGCCGCTGTCGCTGGCCCGCCTCCGCTGTTGACTTCGTCTCCACCGTCGGCCGTTAGCACGTCGCTTCCGACTGCCGGGCGCCGAGCTGCTCTCGCACCGCCTGTGAACCGACGCGCTTTTGTACAGCTCGAGCCATCGGTTCATTGGGCCGGCCCTGAGCCGTCCAGTGCCTCACGCTCCTATCGCCGTCTCGTTCCGGAGGAGAGCCGATGTACCATTGCGGCCTTGAGTGATGCCGTGAGTCGGCTTCACTTATTGCCGCTTTTGCCGTAACTCGCCTGCTGATTGTTCTGCCGCAAAGCCGCCCGCCTCCGCCAGATTCGCCATCGCATCCCCGGCTCAGGACTCCGCGTTGCTTGCGGTATCGCGACGCTTAAATCGATAGCTTGGCGCCGCACATCACGCTGCCCCGACGGTCTCGCTGGAGCGGCCGTTGAACCTCTGCTCTGACCCACTCCGGTTCGGCCTTGTCTTGTACGCGTGATTCGTCAGATCGCTTTCGGTTGCAAAACGAAGGAAGTTTTTTCCGCCATGGATTCAGTCCGAACTTGCGGCGGGTACTCTGATTGGGAGCGACAACACCGATCCACCAAAGACCTACCTATTTGTAAATTCAACGGCACATGCATCTGTCTTGGTTTCCAAGAGATCAATGAAGCTATGTGTTACACCTCGCATCAAGTAAACAAAATGGGTCTGCTAGAGCACTGCCAACAAATCAAGTCGCCGGGATGAATTAGGATGCACTGATGGCAGCTCGTCTTTTGAGGACTAAATAATTTTGGAGCTGCTCCTTCATGGGATAAAAGCCAACACCATCAATTGGGGCTTTCTAATTACTACTAGCAGTTGAAAAGAGGAGACGACCACGATCCGGACTCCTCGCTCCGAGCTCGCTGTTGATCCGCCCATCTCTGTCTCTGCCATGGGTCAGATCCGCTGCAAGCACCCTCCGCCTACCAGGTTACACCTCCGCGCCCTTTACCCCGGGTCGCCGTTTTTGTCAACCCGCCATGAGCTCGCGCTCGTCCCGCCCGCCAGGCGATTCTGATCCGCCACCGGCTGGTACGTCTATTACTGGAGTCGCCCGCTATTTGCTTCCAAACCGCCGTCATGCCTCGCCGCGCTGTAAACCGACGGGCCGCCCTGCGCGTTGCCCATCCTTTGGCTCCACTGCACCGGGCTGCCTCGCGCACTGCCGCATCCCAAACCGTTTCCGGCCGGCGCCGGTTCACCGTTGTTGCTCCCGAACCGGGTCATCCCTGCAAGCTTCGCTTACGTTCGCAACGGCGCGAGCCGCCATGTGATCGTGCACCTCAAACTTCGAGCCACCGGCTGCAGTCGCACTTAAAACCGCCTTCGCGCCAAGTCACTGTAAACCGCGTGGCCGCCTCACGTTGCTGATAAACCGCCACTTTTGATGATGAGCATACAAACATGTGCTGCTACTACTTGGTTCAAGAATGGCCAAGATCGTCAGAATAATGGAGCTCGCACTGCAGCGATGCCCATAGCCGGGAAGTGCAAAGGATTTCGTCCATGGAACCTGAGTTTCGGAGTTGCAACGCATCAAGACTAAGAAGGAGTTTGCGAGGCAAGTCAAACTTCAAAGGACCTTTGTAAAAAGTTATTAAGCACGGCATGCCAATTGCCATGTGCTACTTTGGACTTGCTAAAAAAAGGAGGGTCAAACATGACCCGGAGGGTCCGTCTGAGCCGACCGGTGCAGTGCGTTAAGCCGCCGCTTCGTTTGCGGTGAACGGATCATTCATCATCCAAAACCGTTTGCCATCTGCAAACATCAGGTGCTATCCATCTTAAATTTGTTTTATTAACCTATCTTATTTTTATCAAAGCACAAATTACTTTGATTTGTATATTTTTATATACAGGACCATTATTCACTATAAATGTGGTTTATTCCACGGATATGGAGCACAGATTGGTAATATTTTCCGCCTAGGGATAATCCAGGATATATCACATGATGAATGGACACACACAAGCTGCTGCCCTTGTGGACCGGATCACATCAGCTTGCTGGGATCACGCCCGCTCGCTGTCAATGGATCGCATGCGTAAATCGCCGCCCGAGGCCTGGTCTACATCAACACATCGGGCCGCATTCGTTTGCATGAGCTATTTTATTGAGTAAAAAGCCGATCCATCGCTTGGGTAGCCCGGTTTTCTTCCAAAGAATTGGAGGCAAGTTATCATCACCGTTGTTCAGGCCGGATGGTTCAATAGACATGCGCACCAATCGCCATTACTACAGCTTTGTTAACTTCAAATACCCAGCTTGAATGAACCATTGGCCGAAGTTGTCGACGGCTCATAACGGATCATTTATAACCCGCCGCAAATACCTCAACCTTCTCGTGGATTCACATCGCTATCAACACCAATGACATACAAGTTATGCTGGTTCATATCGCAACAAATATGAGAGTTTCAAGCCAACTCCTCGAGTCACCTTTGAGACTCGGGGCTACGATGACATGACTCAAAGAATCTTGCCAGCTTTAGCAAATTTAAGAACCCCAGACTGACGGAGGGAAGGATAACCCGGTCCCGGAGGCTACTGTTATATTCATGAAAATTTAAAGGCCGTCAGAAAATTTCCGGCTTAGAAAGTATATGACAGTTACAAAATCTCGGCTCAATGAAGAAGTTCCGGGTCATCAGAAAGTATTCCAGTTTAAAATCAGGTTCAAGGGAAGTCAGCCTCATCAAGTTTCTCAAATATCCGGGTTTACAATCCGGTTTAAGGGAAATATGTTCTCCCACAAAGCTTTGAAGCTCTCAATATCCGGTTCAAAATCCGGTTCAAGAAGGATTTATCTCTTGCAAAAGTTAAAGGGTGCCAAAGAGGACTGCTGCCATGATGCGCGGTTCAAACATGGGTATCATGCCTTATTGGTTTATTATATCATTGATCACTTGGGGCTTGGTCGATCCCAACCATAGCTACACCTCTTGATCGGCGTAATGCCACAAAGCATCACTTGGGAGCATGGTCGAACCCGAACCATGACTACGCCTCTTGATCGGGCGTAGCCACAGAATCACTTGGGGGCTTGGTCAGATCCGAACCATAGCCACGCCTCTTGATCGGCGTAATGCCACAAAGATCACTTGGGAGCATGGTCGAACCCGAACCATGACTATGCCTCTTGATCGCGTAAAAGCCACGTAATCACTTGGGGCTTGGTCGAACCCGAACCATAGCAATGCCTTTTGATCGGCGTAATGCCACGGCATCATTTGGGGGCTTGGTCGAACCCGAACCATAGCAACACCTCTTGATCAAATTTGGGGCCTGGCAGCCCGTGAAAAGCCTCGACTACAACGGTTTTATTTGCCTTTTGCTAAATTTCTTTTTCTTTTGCTAAGATTTGTGATGTTGTCAAACCGGCGTTCATCAATCCGGTTAAGCTGTCAATTACAAGTTGTCAGTGCATGATCAAGTTATAATCCGGAGACTATCAGCCCGGTCTGGTTTCGACTACAAGTCGCCAGTGTTATATACTTATATATGGATAATCCGGTGTTTATCACAGCCCGGTACGGTTTTATCATAAACCGGCACAATATGGAAGAAGTTATCATTACTCAAGTTTGGGGTTATCACTCTTACTACAAAAAGTTGGTAAGCCAACGATGTGATTCAATGTCACAGGTATGATATATTTCATATTTTATTATTTTTAAGTGCAGCCTTGGTTATTGACCCAGTTATATGTTGGGCATTATGACCGATTCAGCGGTAAACCGCAAGGACACTTTAAACTTGTTGTATGCAGAAACAGGTTGAATAAAGCATGATTATAAATCACAGGCGTTTATTAAACCGGCCTGGCTTTAAGACGATAAGTCGCTAGCATATGATGAGAAATTGTCCGGTGTTTATTAAACCGGCCTGGCTTTTGACTATAAGTCGCCAGTATATATTTGGATTGCGCCATTGGAATCATGCGATTATAAATCATTGGGTATATTATTCAAATCTTTAATAGCCAACATGGCTGGATTTTTATTATGGTTATCAATAACCAATATTATGATTGAGGTTTTCAAAGTCGCTTCAGCGCAATGGCTATTATTTTATCAATGGATATGATTTATTCTACAATGGAGGGAATAGTCTCGAGTCACCGCAGTGCTTAATAATTCTCGCACTTGGGGGCTACATTATTTAAGTTGAGATTACATCAAATACACAAGTCTCATGTCGCCGCAAGCATGCACCATGACACTTGGGGGCTAATGAAAAGTCATTTTTGCTCATCTTATTGAAGACCCGACTCATCATATTATAATGAGCCGGCCCTTAGGGGGCTACCAATTGCTCCCGCCAACAATTCAAGGTACAAAGCTTTTATCCATTATATTGAAGGGTCCATCGTCAGCTTGGTAAAGCACAAGGCTCTTAACCTTGTGGACGTGGATTCAAGCCCCATGATGGGGGTTACATCATATGATGTTATTTTCATTGAAGTATATATCAAGTCCCAGCTCATTATTGCATAATGACCCGGTCCTTGGAGGCTACACTGTTGAAGTTTTTATGAGTAAGATAATTACAAGTCCTGTGTTGTCGCAAGCATGACAACCCGCACTTGGGGGGCTACATAATATGGAGTATTCAGTTTTTACTAAGTGACTGGGATGAACAACATGGATTTCTTCTTAAGTGGTAGTATTTATATTGAATCAAGTCTTAAGCCATCACTTTGTTCTGCTCAAGACATGGGAGCTACAGATATTATATTATTATCGAAGAACTATTTTCAAAGTCTCTGTTTTGAGCAAACCGGATTGACCAAGGCGTCACCAATCATTACGACCACATGGTTCCGCAACCCAAGGTCACCAATCATTATGACCGTGTTCGCAACCCGTGTCATCAATAATCATGAACCGGCGTTGGCAACAATCATGACCCGGAATTATCAGTTTTATAACCCGACAATGATGGTAATCATAAACCGCAAGTTTTACATCTTCAAGCCGGCGGATATCGCTTGAATATTTCGGACTAATATTTTTGTCAAGTCGAGCATTGAAGGCCAATTCAAATGGATTCTTTATTTACAAAATATCTTCCGCAAGCAAATCGATTATGAAACCGGGTCTATTGACTCGGATCTTTTAGAAGGAAGAAATGACAAGGATTTAAGGATGATCAAGTGCTAGTTTACAAGAATATTTAAACCAGAGCACAACCCGACAAATTTGTTCTTGTGTTTATAGTTGCGAATCAGTTTAACATGGATGAATCCAAATTAAACTGGGGGCTAATGTCGGGGATATACCCCACGGTATAAACCGCCGGATGTATGACCCGGCTAGAGTTTGGCGATTCACCGGCAACCCACTTGGACCTGGCGGTTTACGATTCATTGGTAATCCGCAAAGCGGGTCGAGGAGCGACAAGACCCGGCGGCCCGACGGGCGGTTTATGGAAGGCCGGATCACGCTATGGTGGGCCGGTTTATGAGGAAAGCGTAAGGACTATTCTCCTACAAAGGAAGCAAGACTAGGACTCCACTTGTAATAGAGTAATGCTAATCCTACTAGGACTAGTCATGTAACCCGCCCCTTCAACATATATAAGGAGGCAGGGCTCCCCAAAGAGGGGAGGCTACAAGCAACAAGAAACAATATCTAGCTAGACACAAAGGGGGAGCCGGCTGATGCGGCGTCTCCCTAATGAGCCTAATGAGATCTAGCCACAAACAGCATGTAGGGCTATTACCGGATGATGTTTCCCGGGGCCCGAAGCTGTCTAAATACTTGTCTTGTGTATTGCGTCTCTCGTCCCGATCAACCCCTCTCAAGCTACCGCATAGATGCATTGGCCTCGCGACTAAGTCCTGACACTAAGGACATCTGCCGTGACAAATCCACGACACCATGTGTATAAATTTCTTGTTTAATATAATTTTAGTTTAATTCTTAGATGTATATCATAATTGTTGTTTGATTATTTTTATTGAGTCTAAGTTATGTTGTGATGCACAGCATATGAATGTTGTTACTCTATCATTTTTTATATCAAGTTGATCCTGGATTGACACACAGGAGAGTCTCGAAATAATTTCTTGGTTCTCACACATGTACAAAAGGTAGAGAGTAACAACATTCATATGTTATGCATCACAACATAACCTAGACTCTATCAAAATTATGAAACAACAATTATGATATACATCTAAGAATTTAACTAAGCTTAGATTAAACAAAAAATTTATACACATGGAAATATAGGTTCAAAATATGTACACATGCATATAGTGCATCTGTGAACAATACAAAAAAAAACACTGAATTATCATGCATCACTATTCAATAGATGCAAACTAATTCTACGGAATTCTAAATAATCCTAGAATCATAACAATAATTAGAACATACCCTAAGCATGCTATAGACATGACAAAATAGAACGCAAACAATTTTGCATTATACTTGCACAAAACATCATATGCACTTGATATAAAAAAACTGACAAATCAAAACCTACTCAATGAAAGTAAAATCACGCACTCGTTCTTAGTATCATCAAAATCGTCCTATAGGTTTAGGTTTGGTTTTGGGTCACCGAGTAGTAGTCGGAGATGGAAACATTGATGCAGGTGAGCGCTGGTGCGCGTCGTTGTCGACGATCTCCGGTGATGATGATGAGGTGTGTGATGCTCCTAGTGACGAGAGAGCATCAGGACACGGATGGACCTGCTTGACGGTCCATAGGTGACAGCGTCATGCCGGGCCCCGAATGGCGGCGGCTGACATGGCGCTATTGTGTGCGTGACTAACGATGGCAAACCGCTGGGAAATGATGTCCAGGAGGTAGAGTGAGGTGAAGGTATTTTGCTGGTGAAAGCAATCGGACCGGAGCACTCACCTACAAAGAACGGTATAGGAAAAACAGGCAGACGGGGCTGTGTTGCAGGGAGGATTGTGAGGGCTTCGAAAGGAATTGAACGAGACGATAGGACTTTTATAGAGGAGGTCCTGGCGCACACCGTGACGTAAATGGTCTGAAGAAGGATAGCCGGAGGAGGGAGATAAATATTTTTTGAAAGAAAAAGGTGGCAGAGTGCCAACCTTATATTTCAAAACAGGCAAAGCCTGATGAAGTAACAAGTACAAAGCAATACTTGGCCATTGCACCAAGGTGCAAAGCACAAGTGTAGTAACAGAGAGCAGAGAACAGAGAGCAGAAAGCAGAAAGGGGAGGCAGATTACATCATGTCTAAAACATACTTAGATTGTAATTTTCTGGCACCAGAACTGTAGATCCTCCTTTACTGCTTGAGTACGGGCTCTATTGCTCCAGAGATTGAGCATGTTTGCTGCATAGAAGTGAAGGTAAGTCTCAGTCCAAACCTTGCAGTTGAAAACCCGGTCATTCCTAGCATGCCATAGAGTGAGAGCACATGCTGCAAACACTACATTCCAGTGTCGTTTGAAACTGAGCTGGTGCTGTGCTTGTTGGACGAAAGCTAAGATGTCAGGCACAGAGCAAGCTAAAGAACCCAAAGGCCGCTTACTCCAAAGAATGTAGCATGAGCACATCGCAGCAGCAGATGATCAACGGACTCCACCGCAGGGCAGGTGTCGCAGTGTGCAAACGGTGCAACGGCTGACCATCCCTTCTTAACCATGTTGTCCCTGGTGTTTAGACGGCCTTTGAAAGCAAGCCAGAGGAAAATTCTATGCTTTAGAGGAATCAACGAATCCCAGACCCATGGGCTGAAAGAAGCGAAAACCCCCCGGAAGGTAAGCAGATCAGAGAAGTGTCTTGTCTTTGAGCTGTCCAAAGACCGGAGACAAGGGTGCGTTTGTCTTCATTGTGTGGATTAGGGGCAGCATCAGACAACAGTTCATGCAAGGCCATAAGCTCAACCGCTGCCGTTTGGGAGAGATTAGGATGTAGTTGTATGGCCCATGATCCATTAGCATACTGTGAGAGCACGGAACAAGCTGGTTGAGACGCGAAGGAAAACAGTGTGGGGTACAGCAGACAGAGGCGACCTGCATCCAGCCATTGATCCGTCCAGAAGGAGACCAAAGTGCCAGGACCCAGGACACATCTAGAGGAGTTAATTACCAGAGGGATAAGATCCTTGAAGCCTTTCCAGATGGCTGTATCTCTGCATTGGGCACCATGAGGGATAGCAGGCTGACAATATTGTGTGGCAAACCATCTATAGCAAGGGATGTCAGAGCTTTGCAGGATCTTGGAAACAAACTTGCACATCAAGGCTTGATTGTGAGCTTGCAGCTGCCGAACACCTAAGCCACCATTGATACGAGGTAGAGAGATAGTATCCCAAGCTACCAGACATTGACCACCTTTGACTTTGTTCTTTCCTTGCCAGAAAAAGCACGCAACAGCCCCTCCAAATTTCCAATGGATTCCATAGGCCAGGAGAAACAGGCCATGAAGTAACTTGGAATACCCGCCAGCACCGAGTTAATGAGGGTTAGCCGCCCCCCTAGAGATAGGTAAGTGGCTAACCATCCAGAGAGGCGACGATCAACCTTGTGAATGACAGGCAGCAACATGACATGGGTTATTTTGTGCAAGGATAGAGGCAGACCCAAATATGTGCAAGGAAAGGAGGAAACCGGGCAGCCAAGGATCTGAGAAATAGCGGTAGGCAAGAGTTTGTATCCATAGAAACAAGCACTAGAGTGCTTTTGTGAAAGTTTATAGTGAGCCCAGAAAAACCAGAGAAAGCTGTGAGAACTGACTTGACGACTTCCGCTTGCTGCGTGCTGCCATGAAAAAGAATCAGTGTGTCGTCTGCGTACTGTAGAACCGGGAAGAAGCTGTCTGAACGAAGTGGGTGCAGTAAGGAGCCAGCTTGAAACCTCTGGCAGCACATCCTCTGCAGCACATCAGCGACAAGGATGAAAAGGTAAGGGGATAGAGAATCCCCTTGTCGAAAACCTTTCTTTGCCATGATGGGAGGGCCCAACTCCCCATTGAGTAGAACTCTAGAGCTGCCAGTAGACAAGAGGGCGTGTATCCAGTTTTTCCACACATGTGGGAAGCCCCTGGCATCAAGGTTCTTGCGGAGGCAGCACCAACTCACGCTGTCGAAGGCCTTATGAAAATCCAGCTTCAAAGCAATGACTGGCATTTTCCTTTTATGAGCATACTGGATCATTTCAGCAGCTAAGGCAAAGTTCTCAATGATTGATCTGCCCTTCAAGAAGCCGGACTGAAGTGTGTGGATCAAGTGAGGAATCCATACTTTGAGCCGGCTAGCCAGAACCTTAGAGGCCAGCTTAGGCAAGCTATGCACAAGAGAAATCGGCCTGAAGTCACGTATTTCCAGAGGTGTATCTTTTTTAGGCAGCAGTGTGATGAAAGCAGAGTTGATGCCCGAGAGGTCCACTTCGTTCTTATGGAAAGCAGCAAAGAATCTTAACAGATCATCCTTAATCAGCAACTTGAAAGTCCTGTAGAACTCGTTGGTAAAGCCATCAGGGCCCGGACTCCGGTTATTTGGCGAGCAGTTGATAGCTTGCACGATCTCAGCCCAGGAGAAATCCGTTGTGAGCTCTGACAGGTCAAGCGGAGTATATAGAGAGGCGACATCAACAGTATCCATCGAGGTTGCAGGCTGCCCTAAGATATCCTTGAAATAATCCGTAGCCAGACGCAGCTTCTGAGAGGTGTCAAAATGTTCCACTCCTTCCTGAACAAGCACTCTGATCTTATTGTGACGAGCTTGGCAATTGGCTGCTGCATGAAAGAACTGGTTGTTCTCGTCCCCGGACACACACCATCGCAGCTTGGCCCTTCTGCGACAAGCAGCAGTTTGCCAGAGGATCAGATGCTCGGCCTTGGCAGCCGCAGAAACCCTGAGCTCTGCTTCAATAGAAGAAATCGGTCTCAACTCTTCAACAGCGTTTAGATAAGCCACAACATGCTTATTATTGTCCACGAGGATCCGTAGACTGGGCTTCGAACGGCACCACTGCCGCAAAGCGGCACGTACACGCCTCATTTTGAAACTGATCAAAGAAGCAGCAGAACTGATCTCACGAGTGCCCCGAGACCAAGCCTGGGAAATGATGTTGCGGGGCTCCTCCGACTCCAGCCAGTGATTCTCCATACGAAACAGCTTACTCCTTGGCATGTTTGTGGAGAAAGAAAGGAGCAAGGGCGCGTGATCAGACGTCGTTGTGGGGATGCATGAGACAGTTGATTGCAGAAAGCTGAGGTTCCAGGCTGCATTGACAAGCACCCGATCCAAACGGACAAGAGTAGGCTGCTCTCTCTTGTTAGACCAAGTAAACAGTCTATTATCGATCTGAACATCGTCCAAAGCATGGTCCCGGATCCAAGAATTAAAAATTTCCATCAAACTCCAGTTGATCTGACCTCGAGATTTCTCATGTGCATATCTGTACATATTGAAGTCTTCTAACACCACCCAGGACATGTCAGGAGGACTGGCAACACTGCTGACAGCCTCGAAGAAGCTCGATCTCTCATGGTGCAGATATGGTGCATAGACAGCAGTGAGGAAGAACGTCTTGTTTGTTGATGTAGAAACCAACTTCAGAGTTACATGAAACTTGTGCAGCGCTACCACCTGACCGAGAAACACAGCAGGGTCCCAAGCAACCAGGATGCCTCCGGCCGCACCATCAGACAGAGTAACAGCATGTTCCTTGAGATTTGTGGGCAAGAACGCTCGTAACTTGAAGGTGGAAATGGACGGCAGCTTTGTTTCCTGCAAGCAAACAACACTAGGACAGCAGGAGGTTATAGTATCACGGACCAACGAGCACTTGTCGTCCTCGCCGAGTCCACGGACATTCCAGTTCAGAATCTTCATAGTGCAGTAAGGAACACACAGCCCAGAGCAAGGAAAAACAAGTGCATATGCAATATGATCATGGAGAGATAAACAGAACATAGAACTAGGATTGATAACTTGGAGGAACAGCATACAGTCTCAGGACCGATTGACCATAGCAAGCTACGGGCCTTGAAGAAAGGCAAAGCCAGACTAACTAGAGGCCCTAGGTAAAGGAGAAACAAAAGAGGACTACATAACATTATGCAAGACAGATAACTGAGACCAACAACTGCAGACAACACTGCCCGAAGGCCCGGACTAGAGGCACCCAACCTAATCATTGAAGGAACTGAAGACACATGCAGGAGAAACAGGGGCTGCACCAGCGGAGGCAGAGGTGTCGTCTGACGAAACAGGAACGGCATGGATCTTGGCTTGTTCCAGGATGGCGGAAGCATTGAGGTCGCAGTACCGTGCAATCTTCTTCAGCTTGCCACGGGTCATAGGTGACGGCGTGTTCAGCAGAGGCAGCTCAAGCAGGCTGGCCACTACCGCGGTCTTCGTCTTCTTGCGACGGCGAGAGGAACCAGGGCGTCGTGACGGCCCTGAACTGGAGTCGGATCCAGCCGCCACCGCCTTCCTCTTAGCCGCACGCTCGACAGAGCCGAGGCGCACGCCGTCGTATGCACGACTGATGCGCGGGCTGCGTCGGGGCGAAGCAGTGAGCACTGGCGGCAGCACCTCCTCCGCTGCCTGCAGATCGAGGCCAGGCTCACTGCCCGATCCCTTCGGAGTGCGGCACCATCCACCCCCGATCCACTCCCACCCCTCTCCTCCGCCCCCACGATCTCACGATCTCCTTTCTCTCCCCCATTCGCGTCGCCTCTCCTCCTCCTCCCCCTCCACCTCCCAGTGTCGCGAGAAACCCTCCCATGGTGGAGTCGCCCGAGAACTCCGCTGCGGTGCCCGCGCCACCCGCCGCTCCCTCTCTGGCCCCGGCGCCGGCGCCGAAGCCGTCCTCACCCACCAGGCCTGGGATCCCGCCGCGGTACGACCTGGACGCCAAGTGGTACGCCTGCCTCGACCTCTCCATCCGCCGCGTCGCTACTCCTCCCTCGCCGGCGCCTTCGGGGGCCTCATCCTCTTCCGTAAGCTCCCCAATCCCCACCTCTCCCTTCCGCTCGGTGCATCGCGAGATCTGTTCGCCGCGTGCCCCGCAAGGAGCAAGAAGAGATTAGGTTATCGTTTTTGAGGAATTTTATATTGTGTTGCGATACTGAAATTTGAGACTTAGTATATACTAAGAAAGTACAGCCTAGAGTTTCTCTTTGGTGGATGATGATGTGCTTTCTTTAGTTTCAGATCTCTACTTTGTATATAATGAGAACATGCAGCCTAGAGTTTCATTGTGGCGGATGCTGATGATGTGCTTTCTGTAGTTCCAGACCTCTCAAGATATGTAGTACTTGAACGGCTAAGATTTATGTATGCTATAAATCAAATCAAGCGATTCGATTCACCAAAGGCATGTGGACGTACTTCTGCACAGCTAACTCAAGCACCACTTCTAATTTTGTTTGAAATTGGATAGGTCGCTTTGGAGCATTAGACGATTTGTTCAGTATACTTCTCTACGTTTCTTATATGCAAAAAGTATGGGTTTGTTTGGATCGGATCTTCCAATTTTATGCTCTCCCACTGATCCACATCTTAGAAGTAGAAACTTCTCTGTTCTGATGGAATTTATTTGATAGTGTTCTTGCAGACTTGGAGTTGGAGGTATATGCATTCAGGAGGTCAAGAAGGTGACACCATAATGGTATTTATTTCAAGCGACACGGGAGATAAAAAATGATATGCTCAAGTTAACCTCTTAGGTAGTTTTTCTTCATTTGTTTCTGCTTGGTTAGTTTTAGTGTCCTTTTGTTAGGTGTACTATATAATTACGAACATAACTGTGTTGATTTTTTTACAGTTAATGTATCTGTTGTATGGAGCTGGAACTTGCTTAGGAAGAGCTAGCTTTTACTCCCTCCGTCCCATAATATAAGAATGTTTTTGACACTATGTAGTGTCAAAAACGTTCTTATATTATGGGACAGAGGGAGTATGTAATTAAGATCAGATTTTTGTAATTCGTTGACTGAATCCATCATACTAAATTGTAATTTATACATGTTATACATACACGTGCAGTCACTAGGAAAAGAAGCACAAATATAACCTTGCATACATGTATTTCTATTCTAATGGAATATATACTAAAAGAAAGAATCATGTTACATGCTTCAGATTCAGGTTGAAAGTGTGTAACCTCTTTGCCGCACCTGCGCGTGCCCAGGCCGACGAGCAGTACGGGGATTGGCCGTGGACGGAGACAAGTGCAGGCGCGGCAGCAGGAGAAGCTGTGGCAGCGACAGATCTGGTGACCGCCGGGTCGGCTCGTCGTTCGTGGCCGGCCGGAGTTGCGGTGAGGCACTATCGTCCGTGGGTTCCGGTGGCTGGCTGACGGGCAATTGCTCTTGGACGCCGCTGCAGCTGCTCGTTTCTGAATTTTCAGTAATGCGGCTAGCTATGCCAAGTGCGTTTTCTGAATTTTCGTAAGTGCAACAGCCAAGTTCAGTTTTAGTTAAGTGTAGTACTACTGTAGGCTTTGGAATATCAGTTATAGTTCAGTGTAGTACTAGTGTATGACAAACAAATTAGATGTTAGCAGATAGATGCACAATTAGTTCAGGAATGTCAAGTTCAGTTTTCGTCCATTGTAGTGCTGCTCAAGTTGAGTTTAGTTCAGGTATTAAATTTTCTATTCATGCCTATGTTGCAGCAGTCCGCGCGATTGTGATTCTCGTGTCGCTGATAGCTTGGAGCAGTCGGTTCCGGTCCGTCTACTAGTGACTGGGAAGGAAGGATCATGTCGCTGATAGTTCAGGTATAAAACTGTATCTTCTCATATAGCATTATTTCTAACGGCAAGTGTATTTTGGTCTACAATATATCAATCCACAGAAAGAATGTTATGCGATTCAGCTTCCCAGTAAGGCCTTACTGCAAAAAAATAATACCAACTACAATGCTGCAGTCCTACAGTTTTATCCATCAAACTTTGTTTCTATGGTTACTATTTTTATTATTTCAACAACTGGTAGTGAAGTTAAGGTGAGCATTGGAACATTGATTGTTGATAGCTTAGTTTTTTTGGATGGTCCTCTATCTGTATAGCATTACAAGCAACAACCACTGAGCCAATGAGTCTTTCTAGATGGTACTCTATCTACACTCTTACAAGAAACAACCAACGAGTTATGGTATATAATTCCAGGATTTGTTAGTTCCTAGTAGGGAACACATGGACATGAAGCTACGGCGGCGACGAAGACGATATCGACATGGGGCTGCGGCGACGATGATGACGACGACATCGACATCGACACAGGGCTACGGCGGCGATGAAGACGACGACATCTTCATGGTGCTGCAGCGGCGGCGACGACGACGACATCAACACCATCAACACGGCCTTGTGGAGGCGCCGACGCCGATGACATCGAGGCAGTGGCATATATTGTGTGTGTGTGCGCGCGCGCGCGTGCATGTGTGCGTGTGCGTGTGCGTGTGTTAATTATCTACATCAGATATGTATGATTGATGATTGACTGTATGCATAACATGTACGTACTGTGAAATGCATGTCTAAACTGAAATAGGTAGACTTTTATTTTATTTTTTAATTCTAATTTGTTACTAGTAGCGTGGGTGTATATAGAAGCGCTACTGCTATTCCTTTACTAGTAGCGTGGGTGTGGAATACTAGTAGCGTGGGGCATCAGCGCTACTGGTATGTCTGTTTAGCAGTAGCGTGCACGCTACTGGTAAGGTTTTTCCTAGTAGTGCCCGCACCCAGAGAAGGAGCGGGGAAGAGTGGGAGCAGAGTCTTGGGCAGGAGCTCGCCGGCGCCCGGCTCGCAGGGCGGCTCGCGGCAGCCGCAGAACACGGTGGCGACCTGAGGAGGAAGCGCAGCACAAGCCCCGTGTTGTAGATCGGTGGAGACGACTGGAGATGGTTGACCGCACAGCAGGACCCAGGCTCGGGTCGAGGGATGCGATGAAAAGGCCTGGAGCAGATAGGCCGGGCCACAAGGATCTGATGGGCCCGGTAGTGCTGCTGGGCCGGGAACTGGACTTCCGCATGAGGCCCACCACCAGAAAGGACAAGCGCAGGCCCAACTGCAGGGAGCAGCCCAACAGGCACATTTGGTTTGGGTGGGTGTCTACATTCGACTGAAGGAAGCAGCGGAAGCGTGCGGGGACACGGCCCACCCGACAGCAGCTTAGGCAGAAAGTTGAAAAAGAGAGAGCGAGAATTTTCCCGCGCAAGAACCCCCTTGGTGTAGTCAAAACAAGGATCATCCATCGACAGCAGGTGG
This sequence comes from Aegilops bicornis, assembly GCA_021605145.1. NCBI lineage: Eukaryota > Viridiplantae > Streptophyta > Magnoliopsida > Poales > Poaceae > Aegilops > Aegilops bicornis. Next base: position 158,800 of record JAHIAL010000094.1, read on the forward strand.
ACTGGGATTGAGCCCGAAGCGATCCTGCCGTTGTTGAGCTCGAGCTTGAAGGAGAAACACAGGCCCTCGGTGTCGAAGGCGACCGAGACCCGCGGCGTGCGCACCTCCACCGCCCACAACGAGGAGTGAAGGCATAGCCGTAGCTCGTCCTCGTGCAGGATTTGAGCTTCAGATGGCAAGGAGAAAGCGGATCCTCTGATTAGCTTGGGTTTGGCCGCCAGCTTGAGCATGGCCAGAAAGTCGGCCGGAGAGGCCGTCTCCGGGTACAGGAATGCGCGGAAAGCGCAGTCCGCCATGCCCTCTCCAGCGCTCGCATGCCCGCGGCCCGCGGAGGACCCGGGGTGTGCACGCCCACGACGAGGGGAGGGCGGAGCAGGGGGCGGGGGTCGGCACCTCCCTCCTCGAGCCGACCGGGCGGACGCGGCGTGACCGTGGGAGCGCCAAGGGAGCGAGCGAGGTCCCAGATTTCATTGATGATGACATCGGCATAGATGCCATTGCCGTCGACGTGATGAAAGGTGATATGGTGGGGAATGTGGTGCAGAGCCTCGACTTTGACGAGGACGAAGATGCTAGAGAACTCGCTGCCGTGGAGGCAAGCGTGCTCTAGGCGGAAGAGGCTGGCAAAACCGGCGACGCACGCCGCAACCCCCCGCCGGTTCCACAGCTCCAGGGGCAACTTCTCGAGCGAGAGGTCGACGACGTGATTTGGTAGGGCGGCGGAAAGCATTGTCGCCTGCGTTGTGCGGGAGGATCCAGACGGTGCGGTCGCCCACCTCCATCGGGCTTGCACGCAGAGCAACGACCTGCTCGGACTCGCGCTGGAACACAACGAAAGTCGTGCCCACAGCAGAGCCGGCGAAGCGAACCGCAGTGATACCGAGCCGGTGGCGAATGACCCTGCGGAGCCAGGGAAGGAAAGAGGCCTTTGGTGGAGAGATGGTGACAAGGCACACAAGGGAGTTCTGATCTGGCACGAGAGGGTAGTGGACATCCAACGAAGAAGGACGGCTGTGCACTACTGGCTCCATGGCGAGGAGAGGCAGGGGGGCTATGCTCAGAGGGGGTGGAGGAGTAGAGAGAACAGGTGAAGAGGCCTGTGTGGGAGAGAACGGTTCCGGGGAAGCCGAACTTATAGGTGGGCGAGCACGCCGAAACTTAGGGCAAAGAAACCTATAGCTGCAACAGGCGCGAGTGTGACCCACTGAACGGCAAAGCCAACAGACCACCGGATCCCTGCAATCCCGTCGCCAGTGTCTATAGGAAAGGCATCAGTAGCAACGGCTAAGCAGGTTTTTAGGCTTTCCAAACCACAGCGGCAGCAGCAGCAGCTGGGAGGGAGAGCAGCGCATCTCTGTAGGGAGTAGGGGTATGATCTGGCGACAGCGTAGGCATAGGACGGGCAGCTGGAGCGTCGCCAACCTCACCAGAGGAATCCGCGCGCGGACCGGCCAGCGGTTGGTCAGCAGAAGGCGGCAACGGCGTAATGCAAGGGGTTGGGGGGATAAGCACGAAACTAATTGATTGCATGGTGCCTCAAACCCGCATGCGGCAGAGCGCCCGTCCTGCGAGCTCATCACAAAATCCCCGGAAACCGGGGCACGCGGGGCCGTGACAGTCAAAGGCTTGCTATCAAACGACGGGGGTGCAGAGTGTGGAGGGCGGGATCCGAGTATAGACGGAAAAAGGGAGTTAGCCTCCCACGTACGTCGACGTGCATGCACCCATGCATGAGGCGGCTCGCGACAGACAGAAGAGTCCAGAGCAGAAAAAGACATGGCAACAGCGATAAAGCCTGACCGCCAAGGATCGCGGAGCACGATCTCCTTAGCAATGCACTCATGAGCCACCTGGAATCGAAAGGAGCCCCTCTGACACGGTTGGACTCGGAAGCCACTAGCACAGCCCCCAAACCAGGAAACCAGGAGGGAAGCAAACACATCAAGGGAGAAAACAACACGGTCGTTGAGGACGACGGCGAGAAGGCCGGCCAGCCGGCTACGGCCAGCAATGACTGAAATAGTGCCGCATCCATACTTGGACAACATGGCATCCTCAAACCAAGATCCATCCATGGAACAAGCCGGAAGCCCAGAACCCAGAAACCCTAACTAGACCTCAAAGGGAACGACAGCGCCTGAACGACAAGCATGCATCAAGGAAGGGCTGTAGTCCAAAACAAGCACTACGGAGAACTGACCTGAGAGCCGGAAAATATTCTGTAGAGCTTAGGCTCAGGTGCACCCCCCTATCTAGCCATCCATCTTTGCATTGCGATTCGTGCAAGAACTTTTCTCTTTTTTGTTTCTACCAAATAAAACAACATATGAACTTCACACTTTGCTGCACAACAAAACATTCTAACTAGAATGTGGGAAAAAACTTTCAGATTTTTTCGTGCATCATACGGACTAAAAATAACATTTTTGAATAAAGAAAATCTCATTTTGTATATTTATGTTGGTCAAAAAAATCTGCAAGTTTTTTCTCTCATTGTAGTAAGAATGTTTTGCTATCTTGCAAAGTTAAAAGTTCATATGTTGTTTTATTTGGAAACAACAAAAAAAAGAAAATTTCACGCAGTAAGTTAGTTGTCTTGCACGAATTTCAAAGCTATACTAAATGATCTGGATAGAAGGTGTCCATGAGCCTAAACTCTAAAAATCCGCGTCCCCTGAGAGCCCATGGAGAGCAGAGGACGAAGAACGTTGATCCTGAGCTAGACCTCAAGCAGCACAGCGGGGCTCGGGGGGGTGGACGCCGAGCCCGGGTGGTGCACGGCGGAGTAGCAGTCAGCGATGAGCCCACGCCTCCTAGCAGCTGCGGTAGAAGGTGGACGCCGTGCCCGGGTGGCACACGGCGGTAGGGAGCGGAGGCCGGTAGGTGGACGCCATGCCCGGGGCGGCACACGGCGGTGCGGCGAGCGCCACTAGCTCAGAGCCCGCTCGCCAGTCTCCCTTTTTAAGGTTTTGCCCAGGAGGGACTGAGGGAGATAAATGAACGAATGCTAATGGTCATCCTTATGTTCATCAGTTGTGTCCGATTAAGACCACCGTGAGTGGAGAAATGTGTCTACATTAACTCTTCGTTAGAGGGGCTCTAACTTTTGTGTTGATGACAAATGGAAACGGCAAAAGGAATTGACGAGGAGACTACAGAAAAGATGGGGCAACCATGAACAACTAGTTTCTGTAACATGGATGCGTGCGACTGCCTGAGGAAGACGACGCTTCGCTCGGTGGTTGCATGGGCCATGGCTGCTACCCTAAGCTAGGATGGGCCTTGGGCCAGGTTGTTTTGGTGGCTAATAGAATAAACAAAAAGAAAAGAGAAGGACGTGAGACATGCCACCATTGGCATGGCTTGAACGTGTCCATTGGTCCATGGACCAAATGAGAATAGGGAAGAAATCAATAGTAATATTGATTTTGGAATTAAATAGCTAGATAGGAAATAATAGGAACATAAAAACCAAATGGCTTCCAAAGAATCCGAGAATCCCAAGTAAGAAAATAGACAAGAAGAATTTAAATGAAATACTACGAGTGAATAAATCAACTCAGGATATTATGGAAATTATTTTCCACCTAACATGTGCTAAATTAATTCCAAACAACTTGGTATTAATTTAAGCAAACTCCAAAACAAAATACAATAATGTAAGCTTACATTGCAACATTACTTAGCTTTAAAAAAATTGAATTCTCGAAAAATCATGAACAACTAAGAGAAAAGATTCAGAAACTCCTCCCTAAGGTCATCTTGTCGCTCCCACATTGCTTCCTTCTCGTGATTACTCCACTGCACCTTGCAAAGTTTGATCACCTTTCTCCTAGTTGTTCGCAACTTCTCATCAAGAATCTTGATAGCATACTCTTTGTATGTCGGGTCACCCTTGACCTCTATGTTTTCCAGTGAAGTCTTATATATGCACCACTTCCTCGGGTTTCTTAAAACACTTCTTCAACTATGACACGTGGAAAACATTGTGCACATTTGACAACTTCTCTGGTAGTACCAATTGATAGGCTACATCTCCACATCGAGCGGTAATCCCAAACGGACTAACGTATCAGGGTGCTAGCTTACCCTTGATTCCAAATCAATGCATTCCACGTAATTGAGATACCTTCAGGTACACATCATCTCCTATCTTGAATGGTATGTCATGGCGACATTTATTCGAATAAGCCTTCTGTCTAGACTGAGCTACCTTCAACCTTACTTGGATCATTTTCACTTGCTTATCCGCCTCTTCCAATTGGATTGGACCGAACACCTGATTTTCACTTACTTCATGCCGCTTAAGAGGTGTACGCCACTTCTATCCATATGAAGCCTCAAATGGAGCCATCTTTATACTTGGTTGATAATTGTTGTTATAAGAAAACTCTGGATAAGGAAGACTCTTTTCCCAACTACACTGATATGTCAAAGCACAAGCTCGAGGCATGTCTTCAAGAATTTGGTTTACCCGCTCAATCTGTCCATCAGTCTGTCGGTGATATCATGTACTGAAATCCAACTGAGTTCCCAGAACCTCATGTATTTTCTTCCAGAATCTCGACGTAAATTGAGCACCTCTATCTCACACTATCCTCTTGGAACTCCATGTGCGCAAATAATTCTTGCCTTATATAACCCATCGAGTTTCTCTCCACTATAGGTAGTCTTTGCTAGAATGAAATGAGCTGACTTGGTCAATCTATCCACTATGACCCAAATAGAATCAAATCCAGAAGATATTCTTGGAAGGCCTGTGATAAAGTATTCCAATCTCTTCCCGTTTCCGACCGAATCTTAAGTTGTTGCAGTAATCCTGCGGGCTTCGATGCTCTGCCTTAACCCTCCGGCATACATCACCTTTGTGAAACATACTCGGTGATTTCTTGCTTCATACTAAGCGACCAAAAACTACCTCAAGATCATTATACATCTTTCTCGCTCTGTGGTGTATCGAGTATGCTGACTCATGAGCTTCCTTCATGATCATGTCCTTAATCTCCTTTCGGTATGGCACCAAAGAAACGATCTCGTAACCATATGCTTCCAATCTCATCTTACCTATATTTGGGTGCTTCACCCAATTTGATTTTCTCTCAAATATCTCGAATGCCCTTGTCTTCTTTACGTGGTTCTCGTGACTTGATCTTGGAGAGTAAACTTAACCTCTAACATTTCACCATTTTCTGCAATGCTCAAATACAGGTTCATCTTCCTAATTTCCTCATAAAGCCTCGTGCTTCCTTCTAATCATCACATTGTTGACGTAGACCTTCCTCGCCAAAGGCATCGGCCATTTACATTGGCTTTACCAGTGTGGTAATTAATCATAAGGTTGTAGTCCTTGATTAAGTCTAGCCACCTTCTCCGCCTGTGTTGGTGGGAAACGACACCTATGGGATCACATGAATCCCTACTACGGTTGCCGAGGCACAGGGTTGTGAGAAGAGCAGGATTAATAGTCAAGACAAGGATCGCTTACCTGTGTTCAGCCGCGAGGATGCGTAATACCCTAGTCCTGCTTTGGTGGATGTATTGAGTGTTCTTGAGCTCTCGAACTAGCTATCGTGGCTGTGTCGTTCAAAAGAGCCGAATCCCTCTCCAGTACGCCAAGGGCCTCCTTTTATAGTCGAAAGGGGCTGCCACAGTGGCACACAGGAGGTGGAGTGGCATACAGTACTGCGAGCATATCGCCCAGACATGTGACAAGACGATTTAATGCGTCCGCTTAGGTGTCCCCTAGCTTTATCGGGGACGGGGCGAGGCCCGTCCCGTCTGGTCGCCGCTTCCCTTCGCCGACACGCCTTGGCCGCTGATGCATGCGGCGCCATGTAGGCAAAAGTGCAGGCTGAGGTGGCGCGGTGGTAGGGTCTTCACGAAGATCTGCATGCCGCCACGCAGCGCTTTGCCGATCCGGCTCGAAGTCGATGTTGTCACGCAAGTGCCTGCCCAGCTGGTCGGACAGGCAGCTGCATGCTAATGGTGGTGGAAACTTGTCTGGTGCGGGCCTGGCTGTGGCCCCACTGATGTCCTCGGCAAGGGCCTTGTCGGGGGCCTGGCAAGGGTCTTGCCGTGGCGCGCAGTCGTCCTCGACAAGGATCTTGCCGGGGGTCTTGTGGCTTTCCTCGGCAAGGATCCCTCCGAGGGTCGCCGTCTTCTGGTCCTCGTCTGATCTCATATATCCATGGTCTTGACAAAGATCTCAGATGCCACCACAGAGGTGCCTCCCGAGCCCTGGTCCAATCAGTAGTTGGTTGGGTTGGAACTCAGGGCTCAAGGCGGCTCGCCTGCTGGTGTTTGGCGAAGCTGCCCGGCAAGGGTCTTGCCGGGGAACCTGCTCCGCCCCTCTCGCTTCTTTGTGTTCTTGGCCTTGGCGTTGTCTTGGGCTTCGGCTTCTCTCGGCTCCCTCCTCTGCCTTGCTTAGTGTGGCCGTGGCCTTGCTCCGATCGCCTGCGTGCACAAGTAAAGGGTACAAAGGCACCCTGCTTTTGTATACCGACAGGAGCCCCGGGCCTGGGCCACACATCAGCGCGACACGTTGTTGGGCCAGGCCCAAAATGGTGCGAGGGCAGCAGGGATGGATTCTACCGTAGTAATTTTTCGTCTGCTGTGCTTTCCCACGACCCGCGTTGAACGCGCAACGTGGGGGTCGTATGTGACGTGGGGGCATGCGTGGGGCGGTTCCCGCACGCATGCGTCACATCGCAGTTAATGGGAAAGGAGGCGGCCCGCGCCTTCCTCGTAAAAAGGAATAACCGCGGGCGCGCTGCTCACTTTACCCCCCTCCCTGCGTCTTCTCCAATCTCAGAGCCGACGCCCCCTTTCTTCTTCCTTGAGCTCTTGCCTTCGCTTGCCGCCGCTGCGCCTTCGCCATCCTCCGCCCCTTGCTTCCCGTAGCTGCCATGGCTCCTAAATCCACCAAGGGCAAGGGAGTTGCCAAAGATGCCAAGGCGACGGAGCCACCGGAGAGTGAGCAGGCGGCGCGACGGACGCAGCTCGCCTACTTCCTCGGGGATTACCGACGCTGACGAATCGCTGGATTACTTCAAGCCCCTGTGGGGGGTGAAGACGGGGGGAGAGATGACGGGGCATCCAGCCACGCGCGTTATCCCCGCCAATTGTGCCGAGGCCGCCCCAAATCGGTACCCTTTCTTCGTCAACTACTTCTCCTGCGGGCTCTGTCCCCCCTTCTCCGATTTTTCCAACGACGTCATGCACACCTAAGGCTTCCATCTTTTGGATTTTACTCCGAATGTCGTAGCGTGCATGGCTCTTTCCGCGCACCTCTGCGAGGGCTTCGCCGGCGTGCACCCCAACACGGCGCTCTTCTGCCACTACTTCTTCCCTCGGATCCAACCGGGGGGCGCCATCTCCGGGTGCGTCGCTTGGATCCCAAGGGCCAAGGGGGCGTACCCGGAGGGCGCCATGAAGGAGAGGTGGGACGAATGGTGGGGCCGGTGGTGCTGGATTGAAGAGAAAAACCCGCCGGACTTTTGCCGGGTCCGCAGCGCACCGCTGGTTCGCCGGGCGATCGAGCGACGTTGATGCCGACGACGCCGAAGCTTACGGCCGCCACCACCGTGATCCTTCGCCTCACCGGGCCGGCTCACTCGAGATGATCGGGGCGGATTTCATCCGCCGCCGAATCGCTCCGCTGCACAACAAGGGGAGGTCGGCCTGGTTCTTCACGAACGCCGCCGACATCATGAGGCTCCGCCCCGGCCTCGACCACAACCTCACGGTGATGAGGCACGCCCATCTCTGCCAACGGCTCTTCCAGCTTGACGTGAACCGCGATGGCGAGGTCGAGCGGTCCGGCAAGGCCGCGAGGGCCGCCGCGAAGGCCGGCAAGGTCGCCAAGGGCCCTCGCTCAAAGGTTGCCGGCGAGTGGTCCCGCTGAGCAACAACTCTCGCCGGACCGACATCATCGCCATGATGCCGGACTTCAACGCGGATGGCCTCGACCCGAGCTGGGCCGAGCCGGGGGAACTTCAGGTGCAGGAGTTCTTCGACACTTTGCACGAGGGGTATGTCACCGCTGAGCCACGGCTCATCCAGGACACCTCCAGGTGGAGCTGGATTACATTGCCGCCAGGGCGGCGGAGGTGAAGCTCGCCGAGGAGGCCGGCAGCGCTGGCGGCGTGGAGGACAAGGCCGCGGCGGAAGCGGAGGAGAAAGAGCTCGCCCAGTGGGCGAAGGCCGCCGGGGAGGCCAGCAGCACCGGCACCGGGGCTCCTCTCGTCGAAGACGTGGTCGGCGAGTCGTCGGAGGAGGAGGCTGATGAGGAGGAGGCCCTGGCCGTCGACCCTCCAGTCACGGGGAGAGGACGGGTTCTGCGGCGGGCCACCTCCGGCGAGCCGGTCTGACTGGCAGGGGCCAAGCAACCTGGCAGGCCAGAGACGTCCAGCGTGCGGGCGAGGGCGAAGTGGTGAAGAAGAACGCATCCGCTTCTTCTTCGTCCAAACGCGTTCAGACGCCGCCTCCTTCCCCTCCTCCGGCAGATGTTGACGCGGAGGTCACTTTTGACTTTGGATCCCTCAGCCCGAGGAGGAAGAGGAAGACGGCAGAGGAGGAGGAGGAGGAGGAGTAAGCTCTTTATTCCCCCCTTCTTTTTGTCATCTCCGTTTCCTCGAACAGTGCCGCTTATCTTGGATTATCGTCATTTGCAGGGAGGTGGAGACGCTGGCCCAGAGGGTCAAGAGGGCCAGGACCTCGACGAGTGGCCAGCCCCCGGCAGGTGCCTTTGGCACACCGCTGGTGGTGTTGAGCAGCCCGGACAGCAGCCCCCGACACAGCCCCCAGCGTAAGTTCACAGTCACCCCTCGTCAACGTGTGTCAGGGGTAGGATACTTTGGCGCTGACCTTACCATGTATGCAGGAGGAGAGCAGCAGCAGGAGGAGCCACAGAGGGCTACTCTCAACATGCCGCCCCCATCAACCATGCCGCCCCGAGGGACGTCCCCGGCAAGGGCGCCAAGCACCGAGCCCACGCACATGGAGGAGGAGGAGGAGGAGAACTTGGGCGTCGGTGGCTTCGCCACGACACCGAATGTTGGCGGAGAGGGGGCTTCTGCTTCCCAGCCCGGTGCTGGTAAGTTTCTGGCCTTCCGCCCCTGTTCTTTCTCTTCTTTTTGAATCTTGGTCTTGGCTTCACCTCGCCCTCTTCTTGATATCCAGATCCTCTCTCGGCGGACCGGGAGGACCTGGACACCGTCATCGAGGACGTTGCCAAGGACTCCGTGGCAGAGGCCGAGAAGGTCGCTGCCGAGGAGTCCGCCAAGGGTGATGACGAAGATGCCACCAAGGGGCCTGCCGGGGAGCCCGACAAGGGGTCTGCCGGAGAGGCCGGCAAGGCCGCCACCGAGGAGGAGGTGGTCGATGACCAGCCCTCCTTCTCTGCTGCCTCCGGCTTCGGCAGGTATCTGAGGGTGACCGACGACCTCTTCATCCACCTCCCAGTGGCGTCCAGCTCCAGGGTGCCCGTCGAGGGAGAGGTGTTCGACGAAGAGGTGCTTGCCGCCGCCGGGCTCGAGGTCGTCGACGAGCCGAGCGCCGGTGGCGACGGCTCTCAGGAGGAGCGGCTTCTCCAGGCCATGGGCGCCAATTTCCGGAAGCTCCAGGCGCTCCACCGCGCCCGCCTGGACAAGGCCAAGTCCAGGATGGCAACGGTGGACAAGGCGGAGGCGGACCTCAAGGTGCGCGTCGCCCGGCGCGAACTTGGTTCCGCCAAGCTAGCGAAGAGCTGAAGGTCGCCCAGGGCGAGCTGGCCAAGCGCGACGTGGAGCTCACCATGAAGTTAGCCAACATTGAGAAGGCCCAAGAGACGACGGAGAACTTGGCCGCCGCCGCCGAGGCCGCCCGGACCCAGCACGAGGCCGCGCTGAACTTCCAGGAGGAGGATCTTGCCACACGCGAGGCGGACATCGACGCCAAACTCCGCGCCAAGGACGAGGAGGTGGAAAAACTTGTCGTGCAGCGGACCCAAGAGCTGGAGCAGAGGCACAGGGAGGCACTCGATGCCCAGGCTCTGGTTCACGCCGGCAAGGTGAATGAGCTGGAGGTGGAGCGGGACGGGCTAAAGGAGCAGGCCACTGGCTGTCCCGAGAGAAGGACACGCTCAATCGGCGCCTGACGGAGGCGAGGGCGCAGCCCGTCGGCAAGATGGCGGGGAGCTCTCCGAAGCCAACAACTCCATCAGAGACCTGAAGCTGAAGCTGGAGGGTCTTGAGGTAACGCTGTCGGAGGCCCAGGCCCGGGAAGGGACCCTGGCCAAGAACTTGGAGGCCGAGAAGCAGCTGTGGACGAACAACGCCCTCAACTTCAAGGAGCACGTGGAGGGCGAGAACCACTGGCTCGATCACCTCGCCACCGTCGCCAACCAGGCCGCCGCGCAGCTGGTCACCATGGGGATGCCGGACGTGAAGTACGCCCTGGAGCGGAACGTGAGCGCCAACTACAGCCTGACCATGTTCTTTGAGAGGGTCGTCGGTGCTTTGGAGCGGCTTCACGCCAACCGGGCGGCCTCACTGGCCAATGAGGCCGAAGGCTTTGCCAGGTGCCATGACCAAGGTTCTCACCAAGGTGGCGTCTTTGGAACCCCAACCTCGACTTCGACGCTACTTGTTGGACAGCTTCTTGCCGGCGGGTGTGGACCTCGTGGGCGCTCAAGGAGCGTATCAAGCCCATCATCGATCGCGCCAGTGAGTCGAGAGGATAGAGGGCCAGCGCCGAGATTAGGCACCCTGTCTCCCACCGTCGCTGCAGGTTCATGACCAAGACAGTTTTTATCTTTAGTTAGAACCGCAGCAAGAAATGGTGTAATATAACTGCAGTACTTTTGATATTATGCATGTTATTTTCCTGTTCGATTTTCCTGTGTATGTCCACCCCTCGCTATCGGGTAGGCTTGCCCGGTAGCGTAAACCTGTGGCGGCGCCTTGAGGACGGATCCCCATTGGCTCGCCGGTGTGCTTGCCGCCGGGCAAACCACCTTACCGCCCCACGCGGCCGCCGAATCGCGAGTTTGACTCGAGTCGTAATCGAGAGCGCTCCCAAGTTGCGGAAGACTACCCTGCCACTCTCGACGCGGTCACTTGAGCTGTTGAGCAGACTCGTAACAGAACAAGGGTGTTGCCAATTGCGGGAGGGCCCCTTCGCGTGCAGGTTTTCCATACATAGGCAGGATCTCCGAGGACGATAACCTTATGTATAAAAGGAAATAGCTCAAGGCTCGGAATGACTTAGCTTTTCTGTTGCCGCGCTGGCATCCTTCGCGATCGCGGGCAGCGCCGTTTTCTCCTGGCCGTCTTCTTCTTTAGAAGCCATGGCGATGAAGAACCGCTAGGCTAGATACTAGACCAGATTCTCACAATTGCGCCCCCTACCTGGCGCGCCAAATATGTCGGTGGGAAACGACACCTATGGGATCACATGAATCCCTACTACGGTTGCCGAGGCACAGGGTTGTGAGAAGAGCAGGATTAATAGTCAGCACAAGGATCGTTTACCCAGGTTCAGGCCGCGAGGATGCGTAATACCCTAGTCCTGCTTTGGTGGATGTATTGAGTGTTCTTGAGCTCTCGAACTAGCTATCGTGGCTGTGTCGTTCAAAAGAGCCGAATCCCTCTCCAGTACGCCAAGGGCCTCCTTTTATAGTCGAAAGGGGCTGCCACGATTGGCAATACAGAGGTGGAAAGGCATACAAGATCGCAAGCTTATCGCCCGTATTACAGGACAAGATGCATTTAATGCGTCGCTTAGGTGTCCCCTAGCTTTATCGGGGACGGGAGTGAGGCCCGTCCCGTCCGTCGCCGCTTCCCTTCGCTTCGACACGTGCCTGATGTCTACTACGCAACCTTCCTCTTGTAGACGTTGTTGGGCCTCCAAGTGCAGAGGTTTGTAGGACAGTAGCAAATTTCCATCAAGTGGATGACCTAAGGTTTATCAATCCGTGGGAGGCGTAGGATGAAGATGGTCTCTCTCAAGCAACCCCGCAACCAAATAACAAAGAGTCTCTTGTGTCCCAACACACCCAATACAATGGTAAATTGTATAGGTGCACTAGTTCGGCGAAGAGATGGTGATACAAGTGCGATACGTATGTTAGATATAGGTTTTTGTAATCTGAAAATATAAAAACAGCAAGGTAGCAAGTGGTAAAAGTGAGCATAAACGGTATTGCATGTTGGAAATATGCCCTAGAGGCAATAATAAAAGGATTATTATTATATTTCCTTGTTCATGATAATTGTCTTTTATTCATGCTATAATTGTATTATCCGGAAATCGTAATACACGTGTGAATACATAGACCACAATATGTCCCTAGTGAGCCTCTAGTTGACTAGCTCGTTGATCAATGATAGTCATGGTTTCTGGCTATGGACATTGGATGTCATTGATAACAGGATCACATCATTAGGAGAATGATGTGATGGACAAGACCCAATCCTAAGCATAGCACAAGATCGTGTAGTTCGTTTTGCTAGAGCTTTTCCAATGTCAAGTATATTTTCCTTAGACCATGAGATCGTGTAACTCCTGGATACCGTAGGAGTGCTTTAGGTGTACCAAACTCACAACGTAACTGGGTGACTATAAAGGTGCACTACAGGTACCTCCGAAAGTGTCTTTTGGGTTGACACGGATCGAGACTGGGATTTGTCACTCCGTATGACGGAGAGGCATCTCTGGGCCCACTCGATAATGCATCATCATAATGAGCTCAAAGTGACCAAGTGTCTGGTCACGGGATCATGCATTACTGATGCGAGTAAAGTGACTTGCCGGTAACGAGATTGAACGAGGTATTGGGATACCGACGATCGAGTCTCGGGCAAGTAACGTACCGTTTGACAAAGGGAATTGTATACGGGGTTGATTGAATCCTCGACATCGTGGTTCATCCGATGAGATCATCGAGGAGCATGCGGGATCCAACATGGGTATCCAGATCCCTCTGTTGGTTATTGACCGGAGAGCCGTCTCGGTCATGTACAAGATGTCTCCCGAACCCGTAGGGTCTACACACTTAAGGTCTTGGACGCTTAGGGTTGTATGAATATGAGTATGCAGCAAACCGAAAGTTGTTCGAGTCCGGATGAGATCTCGGATGTCACGAGGAGTTAGGAATGGTCAGGAGGTAAAGAATTATATATAGGAAGTGCTATTTCGCCATCGGGTGAGTTTGGGTCACCGGTATTGTCTGGGACCACCGGAAGGTCGAGGTCCACCGGTGGGGCCACCTATCCCGGAGGCCCGTGGGCTGAAGTGGGGAGGAACCAGCCCCTGGTGGCTGGTGCCTTCATGGGCCCCCTCATGCGCCTAGGGTTGGGAACCCTAGGGAGGCGCCCAGCTGCCTTGAGGGGCAAGTCTCCCCCTTGGCCGCCGCCCCCATCTAGATAAGATCTAGAGGGGCGGCGCCCCAGGGGCCTATATAAAGGGGAGGGAGGAAGCCGCACCTGCATCTTGGCGCCTCCCTCTCCCTGCTACACCTCTCCCTCTCGCAGGCTTCGTGAAGCCTGGCTGCAGTGGCTGATCGCATCCACCACCACGCCCGTCGTCTTTGCTGGATCTTCATCAACCTCTCCTTCCCCCTTGCTGGATCAAGAAGGAGGAGACGCGTCACGTTGACCGTCGTGTGTTGAACGCGGAGGTGCCGTCCGTTCGGCGCTAGGATCTCCGGTGATTTGGATCACGACGAGTCACTGACTCCCTCAACCCCGTTCTCTTGAACGCTTCCGCTCGCGATCTACAAAGGTATGTAGATGCACTCCGATCACTCATTGCTAGATGAACTCATAGATGGATCTTGGTGAAACCGTAGGAAAAATTTTATTTTCTGCAACGTTCCCCAACAGTGGCATCATGAGCTAGGTCTATGCGTAGTTCTCTATTGCACGAGTAGAACACAATTTGTTGTGGGCGTAGATGTTGTCAACTTTCTTGCCGCTACTAGTCTTATCTTGCTTCAGCGGTATTGTGGGATGAAGCGGCCCGGACCGACCTTACACGTACGCTTACATGAGACTGGTTCCACCGACTGACATGCACTAGTTGCATAAGGTGGCTAGCGGGTGTCTGTCTCTCCCACTTTAGTTGGAGCGGATTCAATGAAAAGGGTCCTTATGAAGGGTAAATAGAAGTTGACAAATCATGTTGTGGCTTTCACGTAGGTAAGAAAACGTTCTTGTTAGAACCCTATTGCAGCCACGTAAAACTTGGAACAACAATTAGAGGACGTCTAACTTGTTTTTGCAGCAAGTGTTTTGTGATGTGATATGGCCAAAGTTGTGATGAATGATGAATGATATATATGTGATGTATGAGATCATGTTCTTGTAATAGGAATCACGACTTGCATGTCGATGAGTATGACAACGGCAGGAGCCATAGGAGTTGTCTTAATTATTGTATGACATGCGTGTCATTGATTCAACGCCATGTAATTACTTTGCTTTATTGCTAAACCGTTAGCTATAGTAGTAGAAGTAATAGTTGGCGAGCAACTTCATGGAGACACGATGATGGAGATCATGATGATGGAGATCATGGTGTCATGCCGGTGACAAGATGATCATGGAGCCCCGAAGATGGAGATCAAAGGACCTATATGATATTGGCCATATCATGTCACTACTATATAATTGCATGTGATGTTTATTATGTTTATGCATCTTGTTTACTTAGAACGACGGTAGTAAATAAGATGATCCCTTATAATAATTTCAAGAAAGTGTTCTCCCTAAGCATGCGCCGTTGCTAAAGTTTGTCGTTTCGAAGCACCACGTGATGATCGGGTGTGATAGATCCTTACGTTCACATACAACGGGTGTAAGACAGTTTTACACATGCAAAACACTTAGGTTAACTTGACGAGCCTAGCATGTACAGACATGGCCTCGGAACACAAGAGACCGAAAGGTCGAACATGAGTCGTATGGAAGATACGATCAACATGGAGATGTTCACCGACGATGACTAGTCCGTCTCACGTGACGATCGGACACGGCCTAGTCGACTCGGATCATGTAACACTTAGATGACTAGAGGGATGTCAAATCTGAGTGGGAGTTCATTAAATAATTTGATTAGATGAACTTTATTATCATGAACATTAGTCTAAAATCTTTGCAAAATGTCTTGTAGATCAAATGGCCAACGCTCATGTCACCATGAACTTCA
Source organism: Aegilops bicornis (assembly GCA_021605145.1). Lineage (NCBI taxonomy): Eukaryota > Viridiplantae > Streptophyta > Magnoliopsida > Poales > Poaceae > Aegilops > Aegilops bicornis. The sequence goes on from JAHIAL010000094.1 coordinate 173,986, forward strand.
ACGCGTTCCTAGAAAACCAAGCTGAAAGATGATGGCAGCAACTATTCGGACTGGGTCCGGAACACGAGATCATCCTCATAGCTGCCAAGAAACAATATGTCCTAGAAGCACCGCTAGGTGAAGCACCCATCGAGAGAACCAAGGCGTTATGAACGCTTGGCAGTCTGTGTTGATGATTACTCCCTCGTTCGGTCAAGGCATGCTTTACAACTTACAACCGGGGCTCCAAAAGCGTTTTGAGCAACACCGAGCATATGAGATGTTCAAGAGCTGAAACTAGTTTTCCAAGCTCATGCCCGGTCGAGAGATATGAAGTCTCCGACAAGTTCTACGATTGTAAGATGGAGGAAAATAGTTACGTCCGTGAGCACATACTCAAAATGTAGGTTGCACAACCGCCTTTGTCCCACTGGACATTAACCTCCCGGATGAGGCGGTCATTGACGAATCCTTGATCGCTCCCCACCGAGCTACAAGAGCTTTGTGATGAACTACAATATGCAGGGATGGTGAAAACTATTCCTGAAGTATTTTCAATGCTGAAGTCGTGAGAGGTAGAAATCAAGGAGGAGCATCAAGTGTTGATGGTCAATAAAACCACTAAGTTCAAGAAGGGCAAGGGTAAGAAGAACTTCAAGAAGGACGGCAAGGATGTTGCCGCGCCCGGTAAGCCAGTTGTCGGGAAGAAGTCAAAGAATGGACCCAAGCACGAGACCGAGTGCTTTTATTGCAAAGGGAAGGAGTCCTTTGGAAGCGGAACTGCCCCAAATACTTAGCGGAACAAGAAGGCCGGCAACACTAAAGGTATATTTGATATACATGTAATTGATGTGTACCTTACCGATTACTCGTAGTAACTCCTGGGTATTTGATACCGTGTCGTTGCTCATATATGTAGCTCACAGCAGGAGCTACGGAATAAGCGGAGGCCAGCGAAGGGCGAGGTGACGATCTTGGCGTCGGGAATGGTTCCAAGGTCGATGTGATCGCCCGTCGCACGCTACCTCTACATTTACCCTACGGGATTAGTTTTAAACCTCAATAATTGTTATTTAGTGCCAAGTTTGAGCATGAACATTGTATCGTAATCTCGTTTAATCTGAGATGGCTACTCATTTAAATCCGAGAATAATGGTTGTTCTATTTATATGAGAGATATGTTTTATGGTCATGCTCCGATGGTCAATGGTTTATTCTTAATGAATCTCGAGCGTAATGTTACACATATTCATAGTGTGAATACCAAAAGATGTAAAGTTGATAACGATAGTCCCACATACTTGTGGCACCGCCGCCTTTGGTCACATTGGTGTCAAGCGCATGAAGAAGCTCCATGCTGATGGACTTTTAGAGTCTCTCGATTATGAATCATTTGACACATGCGAACCATGCCTTATGGGCAAAATGACCAAGACTCCGTTCTCGGAACAATGGAGCGGCGACCAACTTATTGAAAATCATACATACCGATGTATGCGGTCCAATGAGCGTTGAGGCTCATGGAGGATATCGTTATGTTCTCACTCTCACACGACTTAAGTAGATATGGGTATGTCTACTTGATGAAACACAATTCTGAGACCTTTGAAAAGTTCAAGGAATTTCAGAATGAGGTAGAGAGTCAACGTGACCGAAAAATAAAGTTCTTACGATCAGATCGTGGAGGAGAATATTGAAGTCACGAATTTGGTACACACTTAAGGAAATGTGGAATCGTTTCACAACTCACGCCGCTGGAACACCTCGGTAATAACGGTGTGTCCGAGCGTCGTGTCGCACTCTATTGGATATGGTGCGATCTATGATGTCTCTTCTTGATTTACCGCTATCATTTTGGGGATACGCTCTAGAGACGGCTACATTCACTTTAAATAGGGCACCGTCTAAATCCGTTGAGACGACACCGTATGAATTATGGTTTGGGAAGAAACCCTAAGTTATCGTTTCTAAAAGTTTGGGGATGCGATGCTTATGTCAAGAAACTTCAACCTGAAAAGCTTCGAACCCAAGTCGGAAAAATGCGTCTTCATAGGATACCCTAAAGGAAACCATTGGGTATACCTTCTACCTTGGATCCGAAGGCAAGATCTTTGTTGCCAAGAACGGATCCTTTCTCGGAAAAGGAGTTTCTCTCGAAGGAGTAAGTGGGAGGAAAGTAGAACTTCGATGAAGTACTACCTCTTGAACCGGAAAGTAGTGCAGCTCGGAAAATGTTCTGTGGTGCCTACATCAACTAGAGAGGAAATTAATGATGATGATCAAGGTACTTGGGATCAAGTTGCTACTGAACTTCGTGGGTCCACAAGGACACGTTCCACACCGAGTGGTATGGCAACCCTGTCACGGAAATCATGTTGTTGAACAACGGTGAACCTTCGAACTATGAAGAAGCGATGGCGGGCCCAGATTCCAACAAATGGCTTGAAGCCATGCAATCCGAGATAGGATCCATGTATGAAAACAAAGTATGGACTTTGTGAGACTTGCCCGATGATCGTGACGATAGAAAACAAATGGATCTTTAAGAAGAAGGCAGACGCGGATGGTAATGTTACCATCTATAAAGCTCGACTTATTAAGCTAAGGGTTATCGGCAAGTTCAAGGGATTGACTACGATGAGACTTTCTCTCCCGTGGCGAAGCTGAAGTCCGTCCGAATCATGTTAGCAATTGCCGCATACTATGATTATGAGATATGGCAAATGGACGTCAAAAGCGGCATTCCTTAACGGCTATCTTAATGAAGAACTGTATATGATGCAGCGGAAGGTTTTGTCGACCCTAAGAATGCTAACAAGGTATGCAAGCTCCAGCGATCCATTTATGGGCTGGTGCAAGCATCTCGAATTGGAACATTCGCTTTGATGAGATGATCAAAGCGTTTGGGTTCATCTTGAGACTTATGGAGAAGCCTGCGTTTACAAGAAAGTGAGTGGGAGCTCAGTAGCATTTCTCATATTATATGTAGATGACATACTTTTGATGGGAAATGATATAGAACTTTTGGACAGCATTAAGGCCTACTTGAATAAGAGTTTTTCAATGAAGGACCTTGGAGAAGCTGCTTACATATTAGGCATCAAGATCTATAGGGATAGATCGAGACGCCTCATAGGTCTTTCACAAAGCACATACCTTGATAAGATATTGAAGAAGTTCAAAATGGATCAGTCCAAGAAAGGGTTCTTGCCTCTATGACCAGGTGTGAAATAGAGCTCGGCTCAATGTCCGACCCTGGCAGAAGATAGAGAAGAGATGAGTGTCATCCCCTATGCCTCGACCATAGGGTCTATTATGTATGCCATCTTGTGTACCGCACTGATGTAAACCTTGCCGTAAGTTTGGTAGGAAGGTACCAAAGTAATCCGGCAAGGAACACCGGACAAATGGGTCAAGAGTATCCTGAAGTACACGAAAAGGACTAAGGGCGTGTTTCTTGTTTATGGAGGTGACGAAGAGCTAAATCGTAAAGGGTTACATCGATGCTAGCTTCGACACGAATCTGGATGACTCTAAGTCACAAACCCGATACGTGTATATGTTGAATGGTGGAGCGATGGCTGGTGCAATTTGCAAGCAAAGCGTCGTGGAGGGATCTACATGTGAAGCGGAGTACATGGCAGCCTCGGAGGCAGCACATGAAACAATTTGGGTGAAGGAGTTCATCACCGACCTAGGAGTCATACCCAATGCGTCGGGGCCGATCAAACTCTTCTGTGACAACACTGCAGCTATTGCACTTACCAAGGAGCCCAGGTTCCACAAAAAGACCAGGCACATCAAGCGTCGCTTCAACTCCATTCGTGAAAATGTTCAAGATGGAGACATAGAAATTTGCAAAGTGCACACGGATCTGAATGTCGCAGATCCGTTGACTAAACCTCTTCCGCGAGCAAAACATGATCAACACCAGAACTCTATGGGTGTTCAATTCATCACAATGTAACTAGATTATTGACTCTAGTGCAAGTGGGAGACTGTTGGAAATATGCCCTAGAGGCAATAATAAAAGGATTATTATTATATTTCCTTGTTCATGATAATTGTCTTTTATTCATGCTATAATTGTATTATCCGAAATCGTAATACACGTGTGAATACATAGACCACAATATGTCCCTAGTGAGCCTCTAGTTGACTAGCTCGTTGATCAACAGATAGTCATGGTTTCCTGACTATGGACATTGGATGTCATTGATAACAGGATCATATCATTAGGAGAATGATGTGATTTTGCTAGAGCTTTTCCAATGTCAAGTATCTTTTCCTTAGACCATGAGATCGTGTAACTCCCGGATACCGTAGGAGTGCTTTGGGTGTACCAAACGTCACAACGTAACTGGGTGACTATAAAGGTGCACTACAGGTACCTCCGAAAGTGTCGGTTGGGTTGACACGGATCGAGACTGGGATTTGTCACTCCGTATGACGGAGAGGTATCTCTGGGCCCACTCGGTAATGCATCATCATAATGAGCTCAAAGTGACCAAGTGTCTGGTCACGGGATCATGCATTACGGTATGAGTAAAGTGACTTTCCGTAGCGAGATTGAGCGAGGTATTGGGATACCGACGATCGAAGTCTCGGGCAAGTAACGTCCGTTTGACAAAGGCAATTGTATCTGAGGTTGATTGAATCCACGACATCGTGGTTCATCCGATGAGATCATCGAAGAGCATGCGAGAGCCAACATGGTTATCCAGATCCCGGCTGTTGGTTATTGACCGGAGAGCCGTCTCGGTCATATGCGCATGTCTCCCGAACCGTCTGATCTACACACTTAAGGTTCGGTGGCGCTAGGGTTGTATGAATATGAGTATGCAGCAAACCGAAAATTGTTGAGTCCCGGATGAGATCCCGGACGTCACGAGGAGTTCGGAATGGTCCGGAGGTAAAGAATTATATATAGGAAGTGCTATTTCGCCATCGGGTGAGTTTCGGGTCACGGTATTGTACCGGACCACGGAAGGGTCCCGAGGTCCACCGGTAGGGCCACCTACCGGAGGGCCCGTGGGCTGAAGTGGGAGGAACCAGCCTGGTGGGCTGGTCGCCCCATGGGCCCCTCATGCGCCTAGGGTTGGGAACCCTAGGGGAGGCGCCTCACTTGCCTTGGGGGCAAGTCTCCCCCTGCCCCCCCATCTAGATGAGATCTAGAGGGCGGCGCCCCCAGGGGGCCTATATAAAGGGGGAGGGAGGCAGCCGCACCACATCTTGGCGCCTCCTCTCCCTGCTACACCTCTCCCTCTCATGAGCTTCGGCGAAGCCCCTGCTGCAGGATGGCTGCACATCCACCACCACGCCGTCGTCTTTCTGGATCTTCATCAACCTCTCCTTCCCGCTTCTTTGGATCAAGAAGGAGGAGGCGTCACGCCTTGACATCGTGTGTGTTGAACGCGGAGGTGCCGTCCGTTCGGCGCTAGGATCTCCGGTAATTTGGATCACGACGAGTACGACTCCCTCAACCCCGTTCTCTTGAACGCTTCCACTCGCGATCTACAAAGGTATGTAGATGCACTCCGATCACTCGTTGCTAGATGAACTCATAGATGGATCTTGGTGAAACCGTAGGAAAAAATTTATTTTCTGCAACGTTCCCCAATATTGCAATGCTAGGAAACAAGGCCTAGGGTTCATACTTTCACTAGTGCAAGTTCTCTGAACAATAATAACATAATTGGATCATATAACTATCCCTCAACATGCAACAAAGAGTCACTCCAAAGTCACTAATAGTGGAGAACGAATCGAAGAGATTATGGTAGGGCACGAAACCACCTCAAAGTTATTCTTTCCAATCAATCCGTTGGGCTATTACTATAAGTGTCACAAACAGCCCTAGAGTTCGTACTAGAATAACACCTTAAGACACAAATTACATTACCGTTGGGGTCTTGTGGCTTTCCTCGGCAAGGATCCCGCCGAGGGTCGCCGTCTTCTGGTCCTCATCTGATCTCATATATCCATGGTCTTGACAAAGATCTGCATGCCACCACAGAGGTGCCTCCCGAGCCCTGGTCCAATAGTAGTTGGTTGGGTTGGAACCTGTGGGCTCAAGGGCGACTCGCTCTGTTGGTATTTGGGCGAGCTACCGCGGCAAGGGTCTTGCCGGGGGAACCTGCTCTGTCCCTCTGCTTCTTTGTGTTCTTGGCCTTGGCATTGTCTTGGGCTTAGGCTTCTCTCCGGCTCCCCTCCTCTGCCCTGCTTAGTGTGGCCGTGGCGTGCAGCTCCGACTGCCCGTGCACAAGTAAAGGGGTACAAAGGTGCACCCCTACTTTTGTACACCGACAGCCTGAGATTCGGATATGGTTGTGTGAAAGTGTACTTCAAACTCTTATGATCTGAATATATCTCACACCGATTTCCAATAATGTAATGCCTCCAAGTTTTCAAGGCATGCACTACAGCGGCTAACTCCAAATCATGTGTGGGATATATAGTTAACTTCATGAGGGCATAATTGTCTCGATGAATACGCTACAACCTTCCCTTGTTGCATAAGGACGCATCCCAAACCTTGCTGAGAAGCATCACAATAAACCTCAAAATCTTCTTTGAATATCTCGCAGCATACCAATCTTGAACCGGTTGTCAACCTCCTCTTGAGTTCTTGGAAACTCGCTCCACAAGCTTGTGACCACTCGAACATTTTATCCTTCTTTAACAACTGAGTCATAGGCCTTGCGGTCCAGGAAAAATCTTCTATGAACCGACAATAATACCTCGCTACGCATTTTATTTTCCGTTGTGTTTCTGAATATATTAAATGTCATGAGACATTTCACTATATATGCCTTGTGGCAAGAGTTATTAAACTTGTACTTGTTTTAAATATTCTGCAATGATACCATTCCGATGTGTTGTCAATCCTGGATTGACAATTATACACAGGGGTCTGGAAATAATTTACGGGTTCTCCCAGAAGTGGTATTGTAACAACCCAGATTTGATAGAATCCAAGTCTCTGTGCTTACTGTGCTATCCCTGGATCGTAGCTAGCACACACAGTAAAAAGAATGAATATTAGTAAGACATACATCATTTTACTACAACAATAGATCCAGAGTTAAGAAAATAGATATCATTGGCACAGCTCAACGTTGGCACAAACGGTGGAATAATACGTAGTTGCCAAGTTAGGGCTCCATCAACGCCACTGGGCTCGTTGAGTGTAGACCATAACCCTATCGTCTCTTAGTCTGTCAAGATTTGTACATGACAGATGCAGATGAGTACATGGAATGTACTACTTAAAGTTACAAAAGGAAGATATAACAGCATATACATGCAAGGTAAGTATGGGTGGAGGTTTGGTTTGCATAAAGCCAATTTTTTCCTATACTATTTTTTATAAACTTTCTTTATAGTCAAAAATAATTTTTAGTATAAAAGATAGGAGTGAGACATTCGGATATATGAACGAAAGCTCATTCTCCATATTAGGTAAAAACATACATAGGGTTGGGTGAAACACATTCCATGTGCTCAATCCTCAACCTAAACCCTTAAAACAGATTTCTAGAAAAGAGAGGGGAGATTCCTCTTTAGGCCAAGTTATCAGTTTCTCAAATTTGCCCGTAACTGGGGGCGCGGCTAATCGATTAGGTTTAACCCTCTACAGAGGTCGTACACATTCCCCGCATGACACAATCACCTCATTTATCGTTACACACGAAGTCCTCTCTCTAATGGCGGTCCTGGGGTAGAGTTTCCCTTCTGTACTAAACTACCATAGTAGCATGCAGTTGTACTGGAAGCTACATCAAACTATACTTGGAAGATCTTGGTCTCCTGGACGGTTGTCCCCACCAAAAACATGTGTGCAAGACCTTAGTCAGACGCATTCACTACAAGACCCCGATTGGGCGCAATCACTTGTAGACACTCCCATCAATACCATTCCGCCTAGAGAGAAGTAAAATAGTATATAGTTTTTTTAAGTTTTCAAAAAAAGGTTGCCCCAAAGTGGACAAGTTTATTCGTTTAAAATTTGCTTGATTCCCAATCCCCAAGTTTATTTGTTTAAAATTTGCTTGATTCCCAATCCCTTTCTCTGTAAGCATGGCTAAGCATAGCTACAAGTTCCTAAGGCTTTAGATAGCAATAGTTTCTTGCAAAACTTTTCAGTAAAACATGCATAATAATAGTAAAAAAAAGGTTCATGCATATTATAAAAATATAGGACAAGGTATGATTAACTGCAACTTGCCTGAATTCTGGAATATGAGATATTCTACTCGTAGTCATCTCTCCTTCTCATTATGATATATCTAATGATATAAGAAAGTACTTTAACACACAACAACCAAATAAAAGGTACAAAATTTACAATATAAATATTAAATTATTATTAAGTTAATTATTTGGTATGGCTATAGGTTTGAATATGGTCAAGGTTGTCTCAAATGGAAGTAGATATAAGTCATCCCTAAAGTTCGATCTAGTTGATTTAAACTAAGATCATGAGTATGGTCCGGAGATTTGTTTTTTGCATATGACAAAATTGTCATGTTGGGTTCGTTTACTGGATAAATTGGTATGAAAATATAATCAAACTCCACCTGGTTTGAACATATGAGAATATGTAAGATTGTTCATGGCTTAGAACTATATGGAATTTGATTAAGAAGTCGGATGGTATTTATGTTGAAGGAGTTTAACAAAAATCGAAGTCCAAGTTTTTCAACCTGAGGACATATGTTGAGATGAGATTTGCTGCTCTAATGATGATGATTGGATCATCTTAACCAAGTGGCAATTTAAATTGGTAAATGAAATGAATTTTGACCAAACACTACTAGGGAAAACCTTATACACATAAGCTTACCAGTAGCGAGGGCTAAAAGGAGGCGCTACTGCTCATTAGCAGTAGCGCATGTATACAAAGAACGCTGCTGCTATGTATGTAGCGATGGCGGTAGGAAACAAGCAGCGCTACCACTATACATGCCACACGGTTGCCAACAGGCTACGTTTAGTAGTAGCGCCTGTGTGGAAACCACGCTACTACTAACTACTCCCTCCGTTCCAAATTACTTGACCCATATTTATCTACATACGGATGTATCTAGACACTAAACAAGTATAGATACATCCGTATTTGGACGAATTCAAGTCAAATAATTTGGAACGGAGGGAGTAGATAGTAGTAGCACTGGGCCTTGGCCCGCGCTGCAGCTAACCCGGCCTTATCCCCGCCCCGGCCCGCCCGTTTCCTCGCTCTCCCCAGCCTCACTGTCACCGTCGCGGCCGTCCTCATCCTACCATCGCCGTCGTCGCCGCATTGTCGCCGCCGTTGCCGCATTGCTGCCGGCGTCGCCACCATCCCCCGGCCTCGGTAAGCCTCCTCCTTCTCCTCTTCCTCATCCTCCTCCCTCCTCCGCCTCACCTCCTCTCCCTCCTCCGCCCCTCCTCCCTCCTCCTCTAGCCTCCTCCTCCCCTCATCCCTCCCCATGTTACTCCCTCCTACAGCCGCCCTCCTCCTCCATCAATAGCCCCTCCTCCCTCCACAACCCCTCCTCCCTCCCCTCCTCCATCCACACAGACATCCTCCTCCCTCCTCCATCCACACGGTTAGGGTGTAGTTGATAGCTTATTGTGTTTAGATTTAGTTGGTATGTAACACTTCGATTTAGTATGCTTCTACGGTTTAGTTGATAGCATATAGTTTTTAGAGTGAATTAGTAAAAATTCAAACATAGTTAATATATTTAGTTGATATGTAACACTCTGATTGTAGAATGTAGGTTTTTTGAATAGTACAGGTAGGTAGAATTTTGTTGTAGAAGGTAGATATAAATTTTTAGTAATACAAAATTTTAGTAAAAAGATAGTAATATACATTTTTAGGTATATAACTTTTGAATTATAGAAATGTATTAGAATGCTATATGACAAATTTTTAGGTATCAAATTTAGTAATAGGAATTTCAGCAATCAAACTCTAAGTTATATTGTGAAATTAGGGCATTTTTCTATGGTTCAATAAGTAGACAGTAAGTTATATTCAAATTGGATATTTACTTGATAGCTTATAGGGTTTCACTAAGTCCTAAAATGAGCATAATAATGTTTTTGTTTATATTGTTTTTTGCAGAAATCAAGGAGCCCTGCATCATCCCCGCCGTCCTCCCCGTCACCGACCACCTCCAACCTCGAGGTGAGACCAGCCAAATCCCCATTTTGATGATGATGTAGATGTTTTGATAGATGTAGTAGAGTAGTAGATGAGTAGCTGTGACAATTTCCATGGAATAGAAAATTTTCAATGTAGGTCTTTCAAATATGATGGAGATTTAGACATGTCATATGTAAAGTTGTGTACTACTAGTGCTTGCCCAAGTGGCCTATGTTTGCAGGGAACACCTCAGAGTGGCCTATGTTTTGCCGGAGTGTTGATTCATTTCCGTTCCGGCAAATTTCAGGCGCTCGATATGTCCTATTTTAGCAAAGGTCATGCCGGATTTTTCCATGAATTTAAGCATGGCTTGTGCTAGAATATGTAGGAAATATCGAGTGCCCCGGATTTGCAAGAAAGAGAATCAAACGACATTTCGAGTTGACTTTAAGTCTGACGGGGCTCCATACATAACAGTCAAAAAATCGATGAGGGAGAGTCTCCACCATATATGAGAGAAGAATGCCGACTGTTGTCATGGGGATCGCTTCTCCTTCTTCTCTTTGTGCTAGACCTTTGTTATGCACTAGGGGAAGAAGGAGTAGCGACCATCATCAACGGTCCAAAAATCGGTGAGAGAGTGCCCACCATATATGAGAGAAGAAGAATGTCGACTGTTGTCGTGGGGTCGCTTCTCTTTCTTTTCCTTGCGCTAGATATTTGTAATGCACTAGGGAAAGGTGGAGTAGCGACCATCACCGATGGTCGCGATATCAGAGAGAAAGTGCCCATCATATACGTGAGATGAGAGTTTAGGAAGGAAGACTCGACAGACCTAAAGTCAAGCCGTTGCATATTGAGTAATAGTGATCTGTGTGTTGAGTTTCCTGATAGTTGCCTTCGATCGATTTTCAATTAATGTTTCAACTATCAACATAGGAAATGTCTAGCAATGAAAAGGATTTCGGTATGTGCGAATCTGCGAAGACGAGTGCACTTTGTCTGACAGGCCTCACCTAGTTGGTGGTAGGCGCTTGACATCAAAATTTGGATGAGACCTTGAAGTGGATCTGATGAAGTCACAACGACAAGTCTTTTTTCATAATTAAGCATGACTTCTGCTTCTTTTGCTTCAACTTATAATTTTAATTTTTTACTAGCGTATCCCCTGCCATGCAAGAATGTATGTCTTGGATAAGGTTGGTTTCAGTATATGGAAACTATGGAGGTAAAGAGAGTTCACACATGGACCGAGCATGGTTATTCTTTTGCCATAAAATTGTACAATGCAGACACCTACACCTATTTTGAATGCAAAAATTGGAGAGCACTATGCTAGGCTTATGCATTTGAGCCTAATATGCTTATCACCTTTGATATTCATCCGGAAGATGAAGTTGAAGGTAATATCGACATCTGGGTCGATGTGCGAGCGCCTCAGTTCTACCATTATGTGAGTTTCTCAACCATATTTATGTCTTGGATATTGTTTATTAAAAAATAGTTGACAACTAATTTCTATTGACAGCTTATTTTCATTCAAGCATACATGTCCGGCGCTTGGTAGACATGACCTACTACTGTCCTAGGGCTGAACTAAACTGCAAGGAGATAAGTCATTATGTTTCATGGCTTGAGGATCTTCATACTGTCAAGACAGGTTATTTTCCTGGACTTCAAAATATTAGTACTCAAAATGTGCGACCACTAGCGTGCATATTGAACTACGGTCACATCTATTTAGGAAAGATGGTAAGACTTTTACTATTTGTCCTCAGTGCATCTTTTGCATACATTATTTTTTAAGCTAAACTTCATTGCTAAGTATGTTACTATGATGTTTTTCAACAGGGACTCCCGATGATAGTTGTGCCTCATTGGATCGAGGCTAAAGGTCGGATGAAAATGGTTAGCTTACGGCCAAGACATCCTACATTGCACATTAGTGCATTCAGGATTTCTAAAAGCGAGCAAGTCTTAATAGTCAAAGACCGGAGCAAAATTGTGAAGGATCGCAGAGAAGTACTAGGGGGCAGCAATCAGAAGCACGGCCCACAATTAGGAGACAGTTTCATCTGCATGCTCCAATATGATGAAGCAGGAGTGCTACACATGTTCTATGCTATTTTACCTGAGAGAGAGAGAGCAGCAAGAGTGATTAGCTAGCTAGAATGAGTTTGAAGATGATGATGTGCTACACTATGACTATGATGATTAAATAACTAGTGTTGGTGGTAATAACTATGATGATTATTATTAACTAGTGTTGGTTGTGATTAGATAGCTACAATATGACTATGATGATTAAATAGTGTTGGTGGTAATGACTATGATGATTATTAGCTAGTGTTGTTGGTGATGATACGATGCAAGAGTTTTTATATTAATATGATGATGATGATGATGATGATGATGATGATGATGATGATGATGATGATGATGATGAGTTATTATATCATTAGGTGAAAGAACCGCGGATCAGTTTCAAGTGGGTGGATCCTAAGTGACCAAGTCATGGATGATCTCTAAATTGCTACTGTGTGAGTATAGAGGTGTATGAATACGACATAAAATATGAAAAAAATAGAATACGGAATAATAGTAGTAGCGCGGGCAGTGAGACGCGCTACTAGTAATTACCAGTAGCACCTTTTGCAGGAAGCGCTACTACTAACCTTTAGCTGTAGCGTCGTAGCAGTAGTGAGAAGGAAGGCCAAATTCAAGGTTTGTATTCCACAACGGGACCAAACTTGATTTGCAAACTATGAGAAGTGTTCTAATTGAAATGTAGGGTTCTGAGGACCAATTTTAGTATAAGAAACTTTTTCATATGAATTATAGATTAACAGTTATAGCAAAAATACTCAAATTAACATATTAAATTTGGATCAAATTTTAAATCACCAAAATTGAAATATTTTAACCCTATAATAAAACTGCATGTTCCAACGAATCAGGGGATATAAAATTTAATGAATTCTGACATACTTTTTAGGAGATATGATTTACCAAAGTTTGGGTATTTTGCTGAAAATGAATTACGGGATTTAACATTAGCTGCCACATGTCGCATTTACATTGGTGATACCTCTTTTTTAGCAACACACGGTGGGAAGGCCCCCATCAGTAACTCATTTTCTATTAATATGAAGGACAGTTACAAGAATTTAAAAAGAGTTCAAAACAAGGTTGCTTCACAAATAGTCAAGCCAGGATTGCATTCCTTCTTTCAAACTAGGCCTAGCTTTTTTGATAATCATGTCATAGTGCTCTTTGAAGGTAGCAATACATTGGTTGATATTTACATGTCTGTGGTCAAATATGATGCCATTCCGTGTTTCCAAAATTAGGCATTCATTAAAGTAACAAATGTTGTTATGCTTCTTCCCTTCCACAAGCATCTCCATCAGGTTTAGATCAGTGTTCCATCGAAATCCAATAGATAACCAGAAATTGTGGCTAAAATCATAGTTGAAGAATAAGTTTATGAATTGCTCACTGGGCTCATCATCACATAGGACACATCTGCTGCTTTTGATATGGAAACTCTTCCTCATAAGGAGATATCTGGTGTTGAGTCTGTCTTGTAGGAGCAACCAGAAGAAGAAAATTTGTTTAGGGAGGGAGCAAGATTTCCAGGTCCAATGAAAAGGCTTCGGAGCATCTGGTGGATTACCAATATATTCCAGATAAATCCTTTTATTGGAATACTTTGAGCCACCCCAATAGAACTGCCATATGTCAGCAGATTGAATTTCAGATCTATTGTTAATCAACTCTCTAACAACGACATTACTCTGCTGGACAGCAATAGAAGACATAGGAAGATAGAACATATCATAGAAGCTATCAACATCAAAATTTGTTGCTTGAGCAAGAGTAATATGCTTGTTCTTAGCATAAGAGTGGAGGTGGGGCATAGTGTTCTCTAGGATATCATCATCCCATTTGTCAGACCACAAGGCAATGGTGTCTCCCTTTCCAGCCTTACATACTACCATCTGTTTAAAATTTTCAAGGATGGAGCAGCAGTCTCTCCACCAGAATGAGCCAACCTTAGTTGGAAAACTGGGAAGATCACCATTAGCATAATATGAGTTCCATATTAGTTTAACCAAAGGCGTGTCAACTCTGTTAAAAAACTTGTATAAGAATTTAGTAAGCAGGGCTTTGTTTTAAACTCTGAGGTCTAGAACACCTAAACTGCCTGCCTTTTTTGGTAAACAAACCTTCTCCCATTTCACTAGACATTTCCCACTCTTATTAATACCTTTTCCATACCATAAGAAGTTCCTTCCAGATTTTTCAAAGTGGTCGGGATGGTAAAAGGCACTCGATCTTGCACATGGCAAATATTGGAAGAGCATATATGATGGCCTTCGGATGGATGAGCCTACACAGGTATGTCATCATGGAGGCAATACCAGATAATCTAGAATCTAGTCTAGAAACCATGGGCATAAGATCTTCTATTTTTGGCCTAGTAGAGCCCATAGGCAAACCCAGATAGGTGAAAGGCATATACTTTTTCTTGCAGTTCAAAATATTGGCCAGTTGTTGTGCCCTGTCATCAGAGATGTTTATGGGAACCAACGAAGATTTATTGAAGTTAACCACTAAACCAGTAAATTTGGAGGACTCCAGAATATTCATGAAACTAATAATCTGGTCCTCAATGGCAGGCAGAATGATAAGTGTATCATCAGCATATTGTATAATTGGGTAGCTTTCAGTGAATGCACTGTCAATGAGGAGTTTTAGGATATCATTCTTCCATGCCTCATTAACCAATATTTGCAACAGTTCCCCAACCAATACATAAAGGAGGGGAGAGAAAGGATCTCCCTGCCTAACACCACATTTGCAATGTATTGTTTTTCCAGGTACTCCATTTAGCACTACTGATGCAGATGCTGAAGATAGAATCATTTTAACCCACCTGATCCATTTGCTACTAAATCCCATGTGCTTTAACATGTGCAAGATAGCATTATACTCCACCTTATCAAAAGCTTTCGCAAAGTCTATTTTGAGAATAATGATTTCTTTTTTAGATTTGTGGCACATGTGGAGGTATTCAAAACTCCAAGCAAGGCAGTCCTAAATATTCCTGGATTTAATAAAGCCATACTGGTGATTGCTGGCCCTAGGAATGATGATAGGCTGGACCCAGTTAGCCAGAAGTTTAGTAAGTATCTTAATGGGCATACTTACTAAAGAGATAGGTCTGAAGTCATTGGGAGATTCTGGTTGATCATTCTTTGGGATGAGGGTAATATAAGCAGTATTTATTGGCTCCAGATTGGCTTTCTCATTATAGAAATCATCAATGAATTTGTAGAAGCTATCCTTGATTATATGCTAGCATTTCTTCATAAACAAACCATTAAAACCAACAGGACCTGGTGATCTGTCATTGGGCATTTGCTTGATAATATCATCAATCTCATCTTTAGAAAAAACATCCAAGTCACCTGTAGATCATTCTCCATTGCAAGATGGGATATATCAAAGTTAAGAGAAGTATCACTAGATGTACCAATTCTTTCTTTAAATGAGGCCCATAAGATAGCAGCTTTATGATCATGTTCATACACATAGAAATTATCACAGGTTTTAAGAAAAGTGATGTAATTATGTCTGAAGACCTGAGTGGCAATGGCATGAAAAAATTTAGTATTTTCATCCCCCAAATTAGCCCATCTAATATTAGCTCTAATCCTCCAATAAATTCTTTTTGCCTCAAGGAGTTTATTGGTATGTGCTATCAGGATTTTCCTGAAATTATACTCCATGATGGAGAGAGCTCTCTAGTCTTCACATCTAATATAAACATCTAATATAAACAGAGGACGCCGTGGGCTGTTGGATCTAGATCCAGCGGTCAAGAAAAGAGGAGGAGGAGGCTCACCGGAGTTGGACGACTAGGTCGCCAGAGACGGGCGGCGTGGCTCGGACGTGGGGAAGATCCAACGATGGGGCTGGTTTCGGTGTCCGGTGAGAGCATTATGGCGTAGAGGGCGCGAGGCAGTCACGCAGGACGGGGAGAGGTGCTCGTCCACGTCCTCGAGCGTCGTGAAGATGCCGCTGGAGTTGCTTGGAGCTCCGATCGGTCGCGATCTTTGCAGAGGTCGTGCTCCGGCTGGATCTTTGAGGGAAGAACTTGTTACAGAATTCGCACGGAAATAACTCGCCCAGGGAAGAAGTTTGAGCGCGAGGGGCTTACTGGAGAGGTCGCGAGCTTCAACAGAAGAAGGCGGCCCTCCGACGAGCAAATTGCTCGGGAGTCGGAGGGCTTTGGACAGGGGTTCGCGGAATGGGAGGTTCTGGGTGGAGAGGGGTTCCTCGAGCACCCTTTCATAGGGGCGAGGAAGGTCGGGAAATGGAGATCGGGCTATAAATGTCAACGGTTAGTGCTCAGTTCATCCATTTCTTGTGGGGCGTTAAGTTGAATAAACGTGAAATGAAAGGGCTGAAAGGATCCGTCGTTTCATGGAGAATAACGGTGACAGAATTCATGGGCACGAGAAGAAAACGGCAGCCATGGCGTTCTGTTTATGTGCCTGTATGTTTCCGTGTGTACGCTTTTTTCTTTAGCGAATTTCCGTGTGTACGCTGGAGGTGGAAGACGAGCAAGGCTCGTTCGGCCTGGTTTGGGCCTGCTCGGCCGGCCCATGTAGAAAGAAGGTTAGGGAAAAATAGAGAGAGATAGAAAAACAAACCAGATTGGCTAGGAAATCAAGGCCATAGCCTGCTAGAGAGGGAGAAAAAATTATTTTCCTTTGATAAAGCACAACTAAATAAAAATATTTTGTCTCAACAAAAAACTAAATAAAAATATTATTTCTAAATAAAAATATTAGACTGGAATGATAATAGAGAAAAAATGCCGATCTCTAGGAATTATTATTTAGACTTGAGGAAAACTGTTCGCTTTTCCTCTTTAATTATTTATAGCCTAGAAAAAATGGTTTCATAAATAAGTAAGTAATAATTTTGTGTACGTACATGTTTTAATAATGCATTATGGGCTTCATAATTTTACCAACATATTCCTTAGGATCTTATGAATGCCCAATATTCCAAACAAGAAATCATAAATATTTCCAATAATAGTTTTGGAGAAGCCATATTATCTCCTCTCATATTTATTTGGAATATTTAAATAATCTCTAAAAGCTAATAAGTGTCAACTTCAAAAAGAATCTCGAAATTCCAAAGAACTACTAATATTTAATTAGATCCTTTATGAAACATTTGTCCGCCGTATTTGAGAAAGTCATTTTATTCTCACTCCATATTTTTGTTTCAAAATATTTCAAAAGGATCAAGAAAAAAAGAATGACTTTTGGATTTTGAATAAACCCTTCAACCAAGATTTTCCTCTTTGGATTAAAGTATCCAAATATTTATATCATGGTTTGAAAAGGTTTAAACAATGACTCGAAAACTTTTAATTTTCCCTGAAATCATATCAATTCACTCAATATACTTATTTATTAACATTCCAAAATTTAAAAAATGTTGGGATGTTACAGGTGGTGCATATATGTGCAACTCCGGCGCACGGCTTAAATAGCCACGGCGAGGACCAAGCGAAGGGCCGATCAGTAGCTTCAATGTGGCGCAGCGGCCGAAGTAGGTTCCTCGGGAACCTGCGTCCGCATAGAAGCGGCGGCTGTCGAGAGGTCGCATCGGCCAGCGCCGCCCTCCCTCCCCCTCCCTCACATCGCGAAATCAATGTAGGCGAATGCAGAGTACTGAATGTTTCAAAAAGTATGCAAAAGAAATTTTTCCTACTATATACTACGTACTACCCTAGCTAATCTTCATTGTCAGAGATGTCCACAACATTGGTGACGGGCGCCGGGTGGACGGGCGCATAGGAGGGCTCCGGCTCCTCCTCCTCCTGCTCGACATCATCCATGTAAGCGAACATCTCCTCCTCCACGGCGTGTTGCACCTCCATTTACTGCCGGTGAAGCCATCTCGCCTCTGCATCCGACTCCGAGCGAAGGGAATCGAGGATGGCATGCTGCTCCGCCTTCAGATCTGCGTCCCCAGTGTCCCCCACGTCCTCCTCCGGCTCTTCCTCCTCCTCCTCCTCCTCCTCCACCTCCACCTCCTCCTCCTCCACCACCTCCTCATCCTCCTCCAACTCCTTCTTCGGATCCACTGCATACTGAGGTAGCCCCGCGACGATTCAGGCTTCGCGCCTTGCTCGGATCTGCTCAAGGAGTTGCAGCCTGCGCTCCAACGATAGAATCAGGGGCACCTTATCCGATAGCGTGGGGTCATGGCTACTAGTGTTGGCGGACGAGGAGTGGAAAATGGCGGCTGTAGATGGGCAGAGGAAAATGCGGAGGGGTCTGGTCTCGGTGTCGGCGGACGGCTTAAATAGCCGGGGTAGACACTACGCAGCCAGCCGGTGCGGCGCCACGCGGCGACATTGGTCCGAGAGGAGATGAGCTTCGGACCGCCGGGTTTTCGAGCGATTCCATGTGAGACCCCGACGTCAGTTCGACGTGGCGGGCGCACCAGGGCGCCCCATACCTGTCCCATGTTTGGGTTGGCGGACATTTGAGGCCCATTTAAGACGCCCCGCTGGGTCGAAATTTCATGACCGGGTGGCCCGCCCAGGCGTATGAGGCGGGTTTGAGGCGCCCAGCTATAGTGGGCACCCAAACCCGTCTCAAACGTCCGAGCGGGCCTCCCAGTCATTGACGGGTCACGTTTTTTTCAACCCAGACGGACGCCTCAAACGGGCCTCAAACACCCGTGCTAACTGGCACTCCTCATATCCAGCCCAAATCTAGGATGGATATGGGGGCCCGGTCACGCCTGCCACGTCGGACCTGACCCATGCTGTTCCACCCGACCCCACATATATTCGTCCCCATCCGCTCGCCGGAGCAAACCCTAGCCACTTCGCTCCACTCCCCTCCGCCACCCGATCTCACCTCCGGCGATTACCGGCCTTCTCTCCCACGGCAGGCAGCGGATCGGACTCCGACTAGTCCAGATCCGTCGACTGGAGTGTCATTCCATGTGGGTTCGAGGAGGCAATGGCAGTCCGCATTGCACTACATGGCATTTTGTTCCGAACAAAAATATTTTCTGTCACTTCCATGACAATAGTAGTGACAAAAACATGTATTATCATGAATGTGGTGAGCAACTATTTTTATGATAAATAATTACGACTGGAAATGAATTTTTGTCCTGTCTTGACTGTGGCGCACCTACATGATCTTTGGTCTTCCATGACGTAAAAATTATGGTAAAAGTAAGGATGGAAATTTCGATGATTTCTCAAACATATTTTGCCATGAAAATTTACTGAGATGTAGTAGACATCTGTAGGGTCATGTGTATTTTCTTTTCAGGTTTTTGAAACTTCAAATATACTTATGATTTTCGGATTTTTCAGAAAAAAATGAGCTCCATGGAGCTCGAGCTCGAAAAATCCACTCTCTGCATGTACTCTGTACAATATATACTGCTACTCCAGTATATATGCTCCGTCCCTTGTTGTGTTGTCAGGAAGACACGACAGGTCCACTCCTTGCCTTGCCGGTGGCCACCATCTCGATCTCGGTCTCCATTGCGCCGTTGTCCTCCAAGAACTCTCTCTTGTACTTGTACCTCATGGCCACCCACACCAAGAGCGCCATGTTGGCCATGGTGAGGAGCAGCAGGACCCTAGAGGGGGCGCCCGACCTCTCCTGGTTACAAGGGAAAGTGTGAGGGGCGTACAGCCTCTTAGTGGGCTGGTTTGCCCCCTTTCCTTGGCCCATGGGCCCCCCAACACTTGTCGGGGCCTCTCGAAACCCCTTTCGGTCAATGCTGGTCATCACACGATACCCCCGGAACAATTCCATACTCCAATATCCTTCGTCCAATATATCAATCTTCACCTCCGGACCATTCCAGAGTTCCTCGTCACTTTGGGATCTCATCCGGGACTCCAAACAACCTTCGGTAACCACCATAATGACTCAACTATACTTATACTATCACCAAACGTTAAGTGTGTACACCCTGCGGGAAACTATGCAGACATGAACGGACACCTCTATGGTCAATAACCAATAGCAGGACCTGGATTCCCACTGGTTCCTACATATTCTACGAAGATCTTATTGGTCGAACCTCGATGTCAAGGATTTAGCTAATCCTGTATGCAGTTCCCTTTGTCTATCGGTATGTTACTTGCCCGAGATTCGATCGTCGGTATCTCCATAATAGTTCAATCTTGTTACCAGCAAGTCTCTTTACTCGTTCCATAATACAGGATCCCGTGGCTAACCCATTAGTCACATTGCTTGCAAGCTTCTTGTGATGTTGTATTACCGAGTGGGCCTTGAGATACCTCTCCATCATACGGAGTGACAAATCCCAGTCTTGATCCATGCCAACTCAACAGATACCCTCGAAGATACCTGTAGAGCATCTTTATAGTCACCCGATTCACGTTGCGGCGTTTGGTACACACAAGGTACTCCTCGGTGTCGATGAGTTGCATGATCTCATGGTCATAGGAACATATACTTGACATGCAGAAAACGATAGCAATAAACTTGACACAATCATATGCTACGTTTATAGTTTGGGTCTTGTCCATCACATCATTCTCCTAATGATGCGATCCCGTTATTAAATGACAACTCATGTCCATGACTAGGAAACCATAGCAATCTTTGATCAACGAGCTAGTCCGGTAGAGGCTTACTAGGGACATGGTGTGGTCTATGTATCCACACATGCATTTGAGTTTCCGGTCAATACAGTTATAGCATGGATAATAAAAGATTATCATGAACAAGAAAATATAATAATAACCACTTTATTATTGCCTTTAGGGCATATTTCCAACACAGGATACGAGAGTCGATCATCCAATCATGTCCCTCAAATAAGCATCAAATCCGGATAGCAAAGGTGGGCCAAGCGGACCTAAAGGACAAAGCACATGGAATGTGAGAACATGTGGTCCAACGAATAGTGGGCCAAGCGGACCTCCGCATGATGTCCGGACTCCTACAAAGCTCACCTCCTTCCCCAAGGTTGGTTCTGGTATGGGGCAGGGGGGGGACAGACATGCAAAGTGGTCCATGAATGTTTAGGAGACTGCATTGGATGGCAAAATGTGTACGGACCACGTGATATCACTACAAGAAATATGTCAACTAGTGACCTTCTGTCAGTGACCCTGGAAGAATTGGTCATACATCTATGACCATTTCAGACCAATTGGTCAAAAGCTGTTCGGGGGGCTCCAAACCCTAAACCATTGCGACCATTTTGGTCGGAAAGGTCGTAATTTCCTTACACGAAATGGTCACAAAGCAAAGCAGTGCTAGTCCGCTGCCTTATTTCTAGTTGTTAATGACCAATATAGATGGTCATAGCCTTGTAGATTGTGGTGGGTTGTGATGACTAGGCGCCATCTCATCAGTTTTGCCTATGTGTCATGTCCATGTGGCGAGTTTTGCCCTAGGTTGTGAAGCAACCTATATTTCTGTTATTCCCAAAATTCCCAAAAAATCTCATAAATGTTTTGGATCATATCTTCATCAAATATGTCAAAACATTCCTTGCCTAGTTCAAAAATAATTCGAAAATATTCATTTTCCTATTCTGTTCAAAGCGACACTTTGTGAAGGAAGTACCACTTTGGCATGTCCAAATAGTATCCATTTTCTACTGGTGCTTTCCTATGCCCAAATAACCATCCTCCACCAAATGCCAGCTCAATCCATTCATTATTTTGAGCCGAGCTTCAACATTCAGATTTATGTCGATGTGGTACTTTGTAAAGCAAGTACCACCTAGGCTCCTCCTTTTGAGGTGAAAATTTTGAAGACGGTCTTCTTAGTAACCCAGTCATCCTCGGCCAAAACTCACGCCCATTAGCCATGTGCATTTCCGTGCCATAAATCAAACACTTGGCTGCTTATTCATGTTTGAGCATCGATCGGTCTCCTCGTGAGAATCTTATGTTGTGATTTTCTTCCTAGCACCTACCGGGAGTGCCCAACCCACTAGACATACCTAGGCCGCCTGAACACATGGCAACGCCCAGTCACGCGGTGACCACGCCAGCGAAACATGCGAGTTCTGGCGCTCTAGAGTTGGGGCCCTCGGCCACCGCCCAAACCTCGACGTATCGCCACCAAACCATGTATTTATGATTAAATAGATACTTATGTAACTAGAAATGATTTTTGGAAAAATAAATAGCAAACTATGAGGCAACTGCAGTTCAAATTTGACCGCTTCGGTGAATTGGTGGAAATTTGTCTTTTTCACGAGAGTGGATCATAACTTTTTGCACCCAACCATTTTGCCAATTGTGCATTAAATATGTCCTAGTATTTTAGAAAATTGATTTGGTCCAATTTTGCAACAATTATTTGGGAGGTCCTTCACAAAAAAACCTCCTTTTGGGCACTCGGAAAATGAAAAATGGTTTTTTCGTCCAAAGAAAATGAAAACTTCCTTAGGCAACATTGTTTGCCATTCCAATATGCACCCTTGTGCACAATATGAGATCATTTGAACAAACTATGCCACGAATGTGGCCATAAGATTGATCATTTGGCTTGAAAGCCATGAATCTTCGTAGATAATGACTCATTTACGAGAACACTTTTTTAAAATAATTGATGTATTACAAGTTTGTTATTTTTCCTGGTAACTTGGCCACATATAATGACACAATGCGAAGGTTTCCCAATTTTTTGATTTTTTTTGAATTTTTTATGCCCGTTCCAAAATGCGGTCAAAACGGCGGGAATGACCGTTCCTAACTAGTGGTTGAATCTTGGAATTTTTTTTGGTGTTTCTCTAATTAAATAGGTACTTATGTAACTAGAAATGATTTTTGGAAAAAATAAATAGCAAACTATGAGGCAGCTGCAGTTCAAATTTGACCCGCTTCTAGCTGAATCGGTGGAAATTTGTCTTTTTCACGAGAGGTGGATCAAAACTTTTTGCACCCAACCATTTTGTCAATTGTGCATTAAATATGTCCTAGTGTTTTAGAAAATTGATTAGGTCCAATTTTGCAACAATTATTTGGGAGGTCCTTCACAAAAAAACCTCCTTTTAGGCACTCGGAAAATGAAAAATGATTTTTTCGTCCAAAGAAAATGAAAAATTCCTTAGGCAACATTGTTTGCCATTCCAATATGCACCCTTGTGCACAATATGATATCATTTGAACAAACTATGCCATGAATGTGGCCATAAGATTGATCATTTGGCTTGAAAGCCATGAATCTTCACACTTGATAGCTCATTTCTGAGAACACTTTTTTAAAATAATTATCGTATTACAAGTTTATTATTTTTCCTGGAAACTTGGTCACATATAATGACGCAATGCGAAGGTTTTCCAATTTTTTGATTTTTTTTTGAATTTTTTATGCCCGTTTCAATATGCGGTCAAAACGGCGGGCTTGACCGTTCCTAGCTAGTGGTTGAATATTGGAATTTTTTGGTGTTTCTCTGATTAAATAGATACTTATGTACCTAGAAATGATTTTTGGAAAAAATAAATAACAAACTATGAGGCAGCTTCAGTTCAAATTTGACCCACTTCCAGCTGAATCGGCGGGAACTTGTCTTTTTCACCAGAGGTGGATCAAAACTTTTTACACCCAACAATTTGGTTAATTATGCATTAAATATGTCCTAGTATTTTATAAAATTGATTTGGTCCAATTTTGCAATAAATATATGGTAGGTCCTTCACAAAAAAAAAACTCATTTCAGGCACTCGAAAAATACAAAATTAATTTTCCGTGCAAAAAAAATGAAAACTTCCTTAGGCAACATTGTTTGCCATTCCAATATGCACCCTTGTGCACGATATGAGATCATTTGAACAAACTATGCCATGAATGTGGCCATAAGATTGATCATTTGGCTTGAAAGCCATGAATCTTCATGCATGATAGCTCATTTCTGAGAACACTTTTTTTAAATAATTGCCATATTACAAGTTTATTATTTTTCCTGGAAACTTGGTCACATCTAATAACACAATGCGAAGGTTTTCCAATTTTTTGATTTTTTTTGAATTTTTATGCCCGTTTCAAAATGCGGTCAAAACGGCGGGCTTGACCGTTCCTAACTAGTGGTTGAATCTTGGAAAACTTTTGATGTTTCTCTGATTAAATAGATACTTATGTACCTAGAAATGATTTTTGGAAAAAATAAAGAGCAAACTATGAGGTAGCTGCAGTTCAAATTTGACCCGCTTTCAACTGAACCGGCGGGAATTTGTCTTTTTCACGAGAGGTGGATCAAAGATTTTGACACCCAACCATTTGGTCAATTGTATATTAAATATGGACTAGTATTTGATAAAATTGATTTGGTCCAATTTTGCAACAAATATTTGGTAGGTTCTTCACAAAAAAATTCATTTTTGCCACTCGAAAAATGATTAAAAAAAGCTAGAAAGATCAGAAATGCATACAAATTGGTCCTTATCCATAAAATGTGGTCTAACTCTAGTGAAAATTTGTGTGGTGCTCTTTTGCAATTTTTTTGATAGCTACTTCACAAAATCCCTTTGTTTTTAGTACTTGAAAACTATTTTGAGTCACTGATTTTCTGAACCAATCAGAACTCTTCTCACGGATTGATGACATGGCGTCCATCCATCCATCTCTCCATCCCACATCCATCCATCCATCTTTCTACAGAAAAAAAGAAAAAAAAAGAAAAGATACCCCCACCCGCAGCCCAAACCCTAGCTCAGATCCATCCCCCGTCACACCCTTCTCCCCCCATCTCCTCGCCGCCGCCGCCCCCCTCCCGATCCACTCCTCTCCCCGCCTCATCCTTCCCACAGCTCGCCGTCGACGGCCTCTCCTCTCCCATTCGCTTCCGTCCCACAGCACGCGAAACGCCTCCACCTTGATCCAACGCGCCGCCGCCTCCTCCCCGATCCAGATCCTAACACAACCCGCCCTCTTCCTCCCTCAGATCTCGATCCGCCGCCGCCCCCCCCCCCCACCACGACGACCCTCACCCCAGATGAGATCGCCGCGTCTCCACCTCCCCTCTCCCGCGTCCCACCCAGCACCCACGGCCGCCGCTTTCCACAGCGCGCCTCTGGCGCTTCCCGACCATGGACGCCTTGGCGCCGCTAGGCTACTACGGCGCCGCGTCGGCAGCGACTACGAAACGGAGGAGGAGGGCGTCAGTGGAAGCCCGTCGAGCTCGTGCCGGGACTACATCCTGCTCCACCACGCCAGCGGCCGCTTCCTCCGCGCCAACGGGAAGTACCTCCCCTGGAACAACGACGCCAGCGTTGACGACTTCGACACCGTCAGCACGATGATTCACTGGGTCGTGGAGCGCATCCCGGCTAGGGAGGGCATGCCTGAGGTGAGCCCGCTTCTTGATTCTTCCCGAATTTGCGTGAATTTGATTGTGATGGGTTCGTTCTGTTCTCTTGGTGCTTGACCAGACAGCGTGTCCCAGGCCAGCACCGGATCACCGGGAGGAGCTTGCTGCAGAACAAGATGGGTACGTTGTCTCCTTTCTTATTCTTGCTCAGTTTAATCCCCTGACAGTTTCGGGGTAGGTGCAAAGGGTGAAGGGATTTGGTCTGATCTTATATACCACTCCTGTAGTCCTGTGTTACCTGAATTTGAGATAGGTATGTGACAGATTGCCTGGGTGGATTTTTTCCTTGTTAATGTGTAAGGGATTTTGCCTGCGTATGCCTGTTCTGCAATCAGCCGCATTTGATGGTGCGCATACTGAACATACCTGTTTCCAATTCCATACATCATATGCCTGTTAACTGAATATAAGATCCCGTTTATGGAGTTTCTGAACTGGTGAGAAACAAAGTTAAGCGGTTTACTACTGGTCGATGCATCTTCGGTTTTGTTTTAATGGAGTGTTATTCAGCTTGTGTAATGAAACATTAATTAATCCCAAAAACAGTTCTTGAAACTTACGCTACTCTGGTTCAGTTAAGACTTGGGAGTTTGTCTGAACTGTTGTGTTTGATATAAGTAGAAGTAGTTGAATGCTATACAGTGGTCTGAAGCTAATTAGTTGATTTGAAAATTATTGGTTTTGAACTGTCCATGATTTGGTTGAATCCAGTTCTTCAATTTAATCTAGTAGGTGTGTACAGAACGTGGTCTGAAGCTTGTTGGTAGAAAACGTGGTCTGAAGCTTGTTGGTAGAAAATCATTACATAAGGCACATATTCACACTAAACCTTGACACAGAAATTATTGGTTTCATACTACTGTCCTTGATACAGATAGTATTAATAATCTTTGACATTTTGTACTACTTCTCCTGCTAGGGTTTCGGTGGTGGGGGTGGACCTTTTCGTTGCGCACGGCTGAGATGAACGTCCTCGGCGGTGGTGGCGGCGCGTGTGAGATCCTCCTCCATGACAAGGCCGCCACCAGATCAGCTCCTCTCCGCCGATGGATCCTCGCCTCTCCGACAAGGCCGCCACGGATCCCTCCTCTCCGATATAGCCTCCGGATCCACTCGTCCTCGACAACGATGGCACCGAGGAGCACCAGGAGCTTCGGATCCGGTAACTTATTTTCTCCCTCTCTCCCTCCCGCAGTACCCACTATGTATCATGCTTATTGTTTACTGCATTGAGGCATGTGGGCACCAGAATTTGTAATCAGATTTGTTACCGCTTATGAATATGGCGATGTTCATGACTGATGGATGTGGCTGGGGGTTGAGGTATACAGTGCTATAGAATGCCATCTAGGATATCTGTTAAGCCACTTGGTCAGTTAGTTTCTTTTAGTACAAATACCATGAATCCAAGTTTGATGCTAGGCTAGACGTCTCTAGTACCCATGCGTATTGCCATGTCTCTCTATATTTATAAGTTGAATCCAGCACTAACATGTGAACAACACTTGCACTGCCTTATGTATTTACACATAAGGACTTAAACTACATGTCTGCTATTGCGGGGCAGATTAGATGTATATCATTAGTTTCTTTGTTGATTTCTTGATAAGTTACCATCCAATCCAGCCGACAACATGTTTGTGTTATTGTGGTGCTGGTTTGACTCCTTGTCATCTTACAATTTGTTCTTTCTGTATGCAGCTCGCCAGAAGAAGGCTGTGAAGATCTTCCCCCGCCCTACCTCTGGACCTCTTCGCCCAATCCTGCAATGCCAGACCCGCAAGTACAACATGAAGGCCAAGGCTGGCAGGGGCTTTACCCTTGAGGAGCTTAAGGTGATTATCATTCCTTTGCTCTATTTCCTTGTCTCTGAAGAGCCTATCCTGAATTTGGGCATGTATGTATAATTTTAGTCTCTTGAATGAATAATAATTCTTTAGGTGTAATGTGTCCGTGTTACTACATACATTGTTGAACTAGTTGTAGCAGGATAATGAATAATATTTCTTCATTAACTATGCCAACCTTTGCATCTTGTTGTACTAGTAATAGTAGGATAATGCAGCTTGTTGTGCTAATGATGCTGCTATGCCTTTCACATTCATTCATTCATTCTCTGATTGTTCTAGGAGTCGGTCATCATTCATTCATTCCCTTGTATTGCTTTGTTTGTCTGATCCTCACAAGTTAATGCTTCGCTCGTCCGGGTGTGTGATAATGCCATGTGTCTTGTGCAATCAGATTACATTTCTGCTTGTTATGGTAATATAAAAATATTCGTCTTTGTCAAAATTTTCATAGTGCGTGCCTTTCATTTCTTTAGTTTGATTGTTTCCCTTGTATTCAATATGCTTCTAGTGGCTGATCCTTCCATTTTTTTTTGTGGCATCTTTATTTTCACAGGTGTTGTGTGTTCTGGAAGATGGAAGAGGAAGAAAACCTATTTTTGTTGAACTAAATTTCCTGTATTCTGTTTTGTTGTACAAGGGAATGGTTTGTATTATGTATTCAGTATTCTGTATTCTGTATTCTGTTTTGTTGTACTTTTGTGTGTGCTGATCATTTGATAGTTTTGTATAGGAACAAGTGATACTATTTTGTAGGGCTTTATGGCCTGTGATGTAAACATATTTAGTGCCGAAATATGAAATTATATGCAAAATTTGTCAAAAAGGTGGATCATATGTATGAATATATTAATGGGCTGAAAAGAGTACTCGACCAACTCCAGGATTGAATTAATATTTGAATGTATAAAAAGGCCGAATATAAACCAGAAATGGGCTGAACAAAATTTTACATATATTCTTGAAAGGCCAAACATGCATAAAAATTGATGGGCTGACCAGTTGGGCTTGGCCCATGTAGCAAACAAAAATTAATGTAAATAAATATACCAAATGGGCGAATTGTTGGGCTAGGCCCATTTAGAAAACCGAATTGGACCGGGCTGAATCTTGTGCCACATCACCACTTGCCACTGGATGCCTACGTGGCACAGGGAGGTTGCTAGTGACCAAAACGCATACAGTGGACATATTTTGGTCATAAACGTCTTCGACCATTTCGGAAGAAAGGTCGCTATAGTCGATTCGACCGCCAGCTTTTGACCTTCTCTTTTTGTCACAAAAAGGTCGCAAATGAAAAACCATGACCTTTCAGTGACCAATAGTGGTGGTCATAAGTTGACATATTTCTTGTAATGGATGTGCACCTTCACAGGAGCTTTCTAGTGCCGCTTGGGCCATGCCCTTAGAATGTACTCCCTAAGTTCCAAAATAGATGACTCAACTTTGTACTAACTTTAGTACAAAGTTGAGTTATCTATTTTGGAACGGAGGGAGTATCATTTTTGCAGAGACAACCCTTCACTTTATAAAAATCAACCAACACTTCACATCTCTCACTCCCAGTCTCCCACTAGCAAACCTGTATGCTTATAATTTTTGGCTAAAACATAAAAAAGGTAATATATTTGAATTGAATGTTCAATTATGAATCTGTTTTGACTATCATCTTTGTCTTGATGAGATCTTTGAACCAAAATCATTGTTGAATATATTTTTGAAAAATATTTTTCTTGCTTTAAACTCTACTCAAAACTTGATGTACTGGCCATAAGCACGTACATGTCGGGGGAGGGAAGGCAGATATTTATCACCAACAAGCTACAAAGCATACAAATCTTATAAATGTTGTAGTCAAGTTTTAAAATAATAATAATAATAATTTTGGATGATCGGCGTGGGACTCAAAAATCCAAAATTTCCACATGGCGCGCCTCCTTCCTCTCCAAAGAACAATACAAAACTTTCCACGTGGCGCGCCTCCTTCCTCTCCAAAGGTGATCGCCTCGCCCTTGTCCATCACGTCTTGTGCGCCATCCCCACTCACTTCCTCAGCGACATCGCCTTCAACCAATCCATTCTCAAGAAGGAGAATCGGATCATCCGTGGTTTCCTTTGGGGCGGAAGTAAGGATGCTAAGGGCGGCCAGTGCCTAGTCAACTGGCAAAGAGTGTGTCACCCGCTATCCCTTGGCGGCCTCGGTGTCCGCGACCTACAACGTGTCGGCATTGCTCCGAGGACTCGCTGGCTTTGGCTCAAGCATATAGATCCCACGCGGCCATGGAGCCACCTGCACATTCCCTAAGACCCGGCCGTCAGCACCATTTTCCGCGTGTCCACTACCTGGCTTCTTGGCGACGGAAGCACCTGCAAGTTACGGAGTGACCACTGGATCAATGGTCGATCTGTGCCTGAGATCGCTCCCCTCCCCTCATCTTCGCGCTCGTACCACGTCGGCGGCGTAAGACCCGTACCGTGCTTGAGGGGATGCACCTACGCTCTTGGTCCGACGGCCTTGGTCCAGTACGTGGCGCATGCAAGACATTCAGGGCGCGTTAGGCCCGACCGCCTTGGTCCACTACGTGGAGCTTTGGCGTTGCGTGCGCCACATTACACTCTCTAACTCACTAGATCGCTTGCGGTGGCGCTGGACCGCGTCAGCTACGTACTCCGCAAGCTCATGCTACCAGGCACTATTTTTGGGTGCCTGCGAGGACCCACACTGGCGGATCACCTGGAAGCCTTGGGCGCGGCTACGCATCAAATTCTTCATCTGGCTTGCGCTGCAAGACCGTTACTGGATAGTTGAGTGCCACGCTCGTTATGGCCTACCGCACGAGGACTTGCGCTTACATGAGCAACAAGAGGAAAGCGATGCAACATCTGTGGCGGGTTGCTCTTTCTTCCACCAAGTTGCACATGAGATACTCGGCTGGTTTGGTCAACCGTCGAGCTGCCGAGTACCGACGCAGACTTCTATACCTGGTGGGCCACATCCTGCGACCGATCACCGTCGCCGGTGCATAAAGGATTGGCCTCCCTTATCATCCACACCGCTTGGTGCCTCTGGAAGCACCGGAATGCTTGCATCTTCGACAGCGAGCAACCCTCTATCCCCTGCATATCCGACAACATCAAAGACGAAGTGCGCCTGTGAGCTAGGGCCGGCGCCATTGGAATCCAAAATATCATCCCCGAAGGCTAGTCTTAGAGGTTTTTTAGGGCTGAGCAACCACATGTCTGTAATGCTCCGAGCTCACTTCCATGCCTCTCTGTGTACATGGCTTAGTGAGTTGTTGTAATCCCATGTTGTGCTTCTCTCCTTCTATCAGTGAAAAGATACGCAACCTTTACGTGTTCACAAAAATAAATAAAATTAAAACATATGCTACATTGATCTTGTTTCAAAGTTCTCATAAAAACAAAGACGGCAGTCAACAATTTCAAAGTCGAACAATTAGTTCAAAATATTTGACCCCATTTTGTTTGGACAACAATAATAAACATACACAATTACTGATGGGAAAGTGAGAACGTGACATATGAAATGCGGGCAGACCGCCGTCTTCCACTTCCAAACCGAGCTCTACGTCACTTTGATGCAGACCGTGGCGGCAGGCGGACGGCGAGCTCGGTTTGGAAGTGGAAGAGGGAGAGAAGGGAGCAACAGCGGTGCTGAGGGAGCGAGAGGAGGGGAATGGAGACTAGGCTACGGTTGCCAATAACCGGGTTTGGCCCCTCAGGCAGCGCACCAGAGCGGCTTCATGAATGCGTCCTCACTGAATCAGAGGAGATGTATGATGGACACTTGGCTTTCTATATGGGTCCCGTCCGTCCGTCTGGACGCAGGCCTCTTCATATTCACCTCACATATGGATTGAGTATGAGGGATGTCGGACAACCTAAACGTATAGAGCCGGTTTGAGGAGTCTAGTTGTGTGACAATTTTGTGATCGGGCGTTGTTCGCCTGGATGTATAGATAGATTCAAGGGATTCAGTTGTGGAGGTTATCTCTCATAAGTTTAGCATTTTCCTGATAACGACATGTGCCAAAGGCGGAGGTGAAGCTCCCCCGCGACATCAGGTCTCTGCCTAGCAAGTAGCCATCCGGCACTCCACATACACTCAATCATTTTGCTCCAACCAGCCAAGCCCATTTCGACACACCACGAGGCACGCACTAGAGTCTACAGCACACATCGTCGGATCGGCCATCGATGGAGGAGCTCAAGCCGGAGTTCACAAAGGACGGCTCCGTCGACCTCCGCGGCCGGCCGGTCGTCGCCGCCCAGACCGGCCGCTGGAAGGCCTGCTCCTTCCTAGTCGGTGAGTGGTCGGTACCAGGCTCCGTCCGCCATGGATCGATCTAATCCGACTCTCCTTCT
The DNA here is from genome assembly GCA_021605145.1 of Aegilops bicornis. Taxonomy (NCBI): domain Eukaryota; kingdom Viridiplantae; phylum Streptophyta; class Magnoliopsida; order Poales; family Poaceae; genus Aegilops; species Aegilops bicornis. The sequence continues at coordinate 205,759 of JAHIAL010000094.1, forward strand.
GATGAACCCGCGGATATATACATGATGATTGATGGGTGTAGGGTACGAGGCGTTCGAGCGCATGGCGTTCTACGGGGTGGCGTCGAACCTGGTGGTGTACCTGACGACGCAGATGCGGCAGGAGACGGTGCCGTCGGTCCGCAGCGTCAACAACTGGACGGGCACGGTGTGGATGACGCCCATCGCCGGAGCCTACATCGCCGACGCCTTCCTCGGCCGCTTCTGGACCTTCACCGTCTCCTCCCTCATCTACCTCTCGGTCAGTACAGTACATAGATGAGCCCAGCTAGCAAACCATCTTCAGTCCAATTTAATCTCGCAGTCCAGTATGCTTCACAACGCAGTCCAGTACATGGTTTCACTCACAGCACATTATTAGCAGTAACTCTCATGACTCAAACGACACACTACAATAGAAAACGTACCAGAAATTAAATTACCACGCCAGCGGCAGCAATTCGAAAACTGGCTACACCATGTCTGAAACCGGACGGAGAGACTAGTCAGCCAGTGCTCAGTAGTGTTCAGTCAGAGCCCGACGCAGGTAGATGTAGAAGATTCTTACGGGCAATCGCTGTCGGCTCGGGCCAACCAACTAGGACCATTGTTTTGTCATGACGGTTAGGATTGCGACCGAAGAAGAAAACCGCATTTGGATTTCGGGATCTTTCGGCTGGGAAAACGTGGCAGAGGCGTGGGCAAAAGCCACTACTATTCTGCTTTCGTTGCTCTGTTTCTGCGATACACGTACGAAGGCCCCACCGGCATCCATCACACAACACAAGCTGAAGCTACTACTCTGCTTTGGTCACGGAGGCGTATGTATGCCGGTGTACTCAAGCTCAAAAGCATTGCAAAAGGCTATCATGTCCATGCCAATCCAGAACCCAGATTTAGTACAGCTGGAAAACTCTTCACATGTGTCACCGTCCATGACAATAATACTAAGAACTAGACTCCGAAAATGTCTTTACATTTTGAGACGGAAGTAGTAGTGTCCATATATCCCCGCCCCGCGTCGCCCCCTCGGGCGACTTCAGGGATCTGAACTCTAGCCGGGGTCCCATCCTTCCTCCCCTCCGCCGCCGCTGGCGAAGGACGCCACGGCGATAGCCCGGCTAACGGCGGTGGCGGGTCTTCCTCTTCTGCTGCCGTAGGCGGTGAGCCCATGGCGTGGGTACGGCCGATCCGCTCGGCGGCGGCGGCTGCCTTCCGGCGGCGGTGCGGCTACCTCGACCGAGGCCGATCTGGCTGGCGTGGCGGGCTCGCTCCGGCTGGCCTTGGCGGCCAAAGCGGCGATGGTGGGGGTCTGGCGGCTCGCCTCGGGCGGTGTGGCGGCGGCCGGGTCTGCGGCGACACACCATCTGACCTCGGATCGGCGGTGGCGGCATGGAGGCCTAGTGGTTGTGCTCTCCGGACAGATCTGATCCGCCGGGTCGCGGCTCGCTTCGATGTGCAAGACCTTTCAGATCGGCGGCGACCCGTGCACACAATACGTGATGGAGGTTTTTCGAGCGGATCCGGGTGAAAACCTTGTGCTCGGCTTGATGCCAAGACCGGCGTTGGTGGAACCCTTTTGTGTCATTACCTTCTTGAAGGCATCGCCGTGGAGAAGTTCTAGACCTTTATCCGCTACCTCCGGGGGAAACCCTAGATCAGTTGATCGGATGACGGCGGCGCGTTGGTGTCGTTTCCTCCTTGGGGGCGTCATTCTTGGAGGCGTATCGGGATCGAGGGACCAGCGGGCGCCTTTTTCCGTGGAGCGGTGCTTCATCCTTCACATTGAAGACGGCGGATCTCGGCGGCGTGGTGCGATGGAGACTCGGCGCCCGTCTGCGGTGATGGACTCAGCGCAGTGGAGGTAGTTGTCTGGCGTCAAGGTGGTGTCGATGACGGAGTGACTCGACAAGGTAGAAGCCTCAATATCTGCTCAAGACGGACCTGTGAAAGATGGCGGCGACGACACATGTGAGTCGTCGGACCGGTTTATGCCCCAGACCGGTATGTGGCTCTACCGGCTTTCTTTGATGATAGGATTAGGTGAGTAGTCCGGATATGTGGCCCGGTAGCACCCTGCATCATTTGGATAGGAGTAGTGGCATATGTTGCCAAGATGGCGGATTCAGGCATATTGTTGTAATACTTTGTAAGGTCCTCGAGAATAATCAATAAAATGGCCGTATGCATCTCCCAGATGCAGAGGCCGGGGGTCATCCTCCTTTCTAAAAAAAATCAATAAAAAAATATTTGAACAAATGGTGAATTTTACTAGCTCAAAATGAAACATTAAGAGAATACAAACACAATAAACACACACCCGGTCCCTGCATAGTGATGCATACAACTAACACCAACACATGCACGCAAATAGCAATGTCATGTAAGACTAAAACTATGTGTAGACAAAAAAAACTCAAAGCAATTAGATCCACGCTCGGCAAACTACAACAATGACCGCATCTTACAAACCATCTCATAACACCACACGGACGACGAGGTTCTTCAACAACAACGTCTTCATGATCTAGCTACCAAGGCCAGAATATAGGTTTTCACCCTGCAGAATCAGTCGAGCATATCCGAGCAATGGCATTAACAAGGTAACAACATAAAAATATAGCCATTGCCAGGTATAACCAACTCGGGTCAGAACTAGGCTTTCACCCTGGAGCTCGAGACCGAGTGCTAGGGTAGCACCACTATCACGTCAATCATGGGTTGTTGCGGCCACTTTTCTACTATCCCAGCAACTGCATGCAACATTCGACTGTCAACACTGCACAACTATCCCTCTGTGTCAAGCCGTCGTCCATTGTTTGCATCTCACCGTTGAATTCAACCACCGGGTCCTAAAGGGAGGAACCCTTAGGAAGACCTTCCGGTGACCACCGCAATCCATAGCAAGGAAGCCGCCACACGCTGGAGTGGTCACCACAAGGACCAACACGAAATATCACCTAGACAAAGCCCTGTCAGGCCTGTCAGCCCAGGAGCCGACATGGCCGGAAATGGGGCACAAAAGGCATATTATCATCGCCGACACACGCCCGCGTGGAGCACAACTGTCGCTAGATCAGGAGTGCACAACCTCCATACCGATGCCACGCCTCTGACGGAGCACCGTGGCCGCCTCAGCACGCCCACCGTCGAGCCTCCCGACAGAACTCGCTCATTGGCTGCACGCCACATCCGCAAAGCCTCCTCTGCGCATCCTGCCTTTGCGCCGCAGACCATCGAAACCGCGTCGCCTTCGATGTACAACCATGGTGGTCGCCACCGAGATAATAAGAATACCACGCGTCGCCCACGTACCACCCACCACGAGGGCTTTGCCCGATGGCACACATGCAATGATGAAGGGAGGTGCAAGTAGGAGAGGGCATTGGTGGTGTCGGCCTGGAGGCGCCGCCATGTCGCCAAGAGCGATGCGAGGGCTGATCCAGTTTTTTCGAGAGGATCATATGTGATCCGATGTTAGGCCACACCAAAATAATGATAACGTAAACAAAAAGGTATATGAGGTACATTTTGCCAGCCATCCTCAAGCGTGTGTTTTTGTGATTTATTTATGAAACGGAGAAAGTAAATCCCAAAATGAATCAAACACCTATGAAAAAAATAGTCTATGAGCGAATCGCATCAAACTTATTAGAAACATCACTCACACTCTTTAGAATGTTTGTCTTTCAAGTTTCAAATAATTTACATACACAACTTTCCTAAACTTGAATCACAGCTTTAAATGCCCGGCTTTCAACTTTCGACAAAATTTCAGCAAAAATCTTGTGACGGAAGTTAATGTGGGCTTTCTTCAACTAGTTCCATTTCACTTTCTGAAAGAAAAACACAATGTTGCGAGGTAACTAAATGGACTACACAAAGCTAGCAGTAACGGACACGAGATCACCAGCCACGGCAGTGGGTCTCGTCTGGTTTCATCGTGCTTTGAATTATGTTGTAACCGTAATCTATTGTACTCGACTCCCATTCCGCTTGTGATTCAAAATGGAAGATTCAGCATGCTGTAAAAAAACAAGCAAACTTTCATAATTTTCTTTCAAAGAGTATGGGGAAAAGGGGAAATTTTATGGTTAGTAATAAATGTCGGATGATTCATATGGTTGCAGGGAATGGTTCTGATAACCCTGGCCGTCTCCCTGAAGCCGCTGCACCCGCAGTGCACGGCGGGCGGCGACTGCGCCCCGGCGACGCGGCAGCAGGTCGCCTTCCTGTACGCGGCGCTCTACACCATGGCCATCGGCGCGGGCGGGACCAAGCCCAACATCTCGACGTTCGGCGCGGACCAGTTCGACGACTTGGACGCCCGGGAGCGCGAGATCAAGGCCTCCTTCTTCAACTGGTGGCTGTTCAGCTCCTTCGCCGGCGGCCTCGTCGCCGTGCTCGTCCTCGTCTACGTGCAGGAGGAGGTCGGCTGGGGCGTCGGGTACACGATCCCCACGGTCGGCCTCGCCCTGTCTCTCGTGCTGTTCTACGTGGGCACGCCCTTCTACCGGCACAAGCCGGTCACGCGGAGCACGGCGGCCGGCCCGGCGAGGCTGGTCGGCAAGGTGCTCAGGGCCGCGTACGCGAACCGGGGATGCCCGCTCACCGGCGAGCTGCACGAGCACGACAAGGCGTGGTACGCCGCGGCCGGGAAGCGGCTTCTACTCCACACGGAGGGTAATTTCAGGTTCTTGGACAAGGCGGCCATGCGCGAGGCGTGCACGGTGACCGAGGTCGAGGAGGTGAAGCTGATCGCCGGCATGATCGTGGTGTGGCTGGTGACCCTGGTGCCCTGCACCATCTGGGCGCAGGTGAACACCCTGTTCGTGAAGCAAGGGACGACGCTGGACCGCTCCGTCGGCGGCGTCCGCATCCCGGCCGCGTCCCTGGGCAGCTTTGTCACCATCTCCATGCTGGTCTCGATCCCGGTCTACGACCGCGTGCTGGTGCCGCTGGCCCGCCGGCGCACGGGCAACCCGCGCGGCATCACCCTCCTGCAGCGCCTCGGCATCGGCTGCGCGCTGCAGGTGCTCGTCGTGGCCTGCGCCTGCCTGGTGGAGGTCCGGCGCATGCGCGTGATCCGGGAGCGCTCCGCCCGCGGCCCCCACGACACGGTGCCGATGAGCGTCTTCTGGATGCTGCCGCAGTACGTGCTGCTGGGCGTCGGCGACGTGTTCAACTCCGTGGGCATCCTCGAGTTCTTCTACGACCAGTCGCCGGAGGGATGCGAAGCCTCGGCACCACCTTCTTCACCAGCGGGCTCGGCGTCGGGAACTTCCTCAACAGCCTGCTCGTGACGCTCGTCGACCGGGCCACCGCCACCGGGGGGAGCTGGATCGGCGACAACCTCAATGACTCGCACCTCGACTACTACTACGCGTTCCTGCTGCTCCTCACCATGGCCAACATGGCGCTCTTCGTGTGGGTGGCCACGAGGTACAAGTACAAGAGAGAGTTCTTGGAGGACAGCGGCGCAATGGAGACCGAGACCGAGACCGAGATGGTGGCCGGCGGCAAGGTAAAGGCGGACCTGCCGTGTCTGCCTGACAACACAACAAGGGACAGAGCATATATACTGGAGTAGCAGTATATTGTACAGACTACAGAGTACATGCAGAGAGGGAATTTTTCGAGCTCGGAAAAATCCGAAAATCATATATTTGAAGTTCCAAAGAAAATCTGAAAAAAAAAATACACGTGACCCTACAGATGTATACTACATCTCTGTAAATTTTCATGACGAAATATGTTCGAGAAATCATCAAGAAATTTCCGTCCTCACTTTTATCATAATTCTTTACGTCATGGAAGACCAAAGAACGTCATATAGGTGCGCCGTCGGCCCGTCCAGGACAAAATTTTCATTTCCAGTCATAATTTTTTGCCATAAAAATAGTTGCCCACCACATTCATGATAATACATGTTTGTCTCACTATTGTCACTTCCATGACAGAAAATATTTTCGTTCCGAACAAAATGATACGGATGTGTAACTTTAATATAGTGCTCAAACCCTTCACGTTAACACACCCGCAACAACACGAATGAAGCGAAAAACGAAGCACGTCCAGCCACTAGAAAGCAAGCCAAACGGAATGTCCGAACCAACGAATACAAAATTAGGACATGTATAATGATGTTATCTTAGAAGTGCCACACATGATAGATGCTGATGTGAAGAAAAGATAACTCATAAGAAAAAGCTTGCCTTCTTTTATTTAAGAGATGATCTCTTAACAATCACGTTTTTAGAAATAGCTGGTTATTAGAGATAACACTAAGATATGAACCATTATAAGCATATTCTTTATCATATCTAAATTACATGTAAGATTTAAAATAAAACAATTTTGTCAACCATTGTGTATGCCCTTTGAAGAAAAAGTCGCGAACCAAAACATAGCAGTGCGAATTAAAAAAACGCACGCCTCACACACCAACCCAAACGGAATACAAGAGGACGAAACGGCCACACAGCTACCAAACGAAGGAGGCAGGAACGAGAGAACGAGATAACTCCGAAGCCAACGATGCACTGTCTAGAATCAGCCATCTACAGCGGGCACCTCGAACCCGAAACACGGGGACACCATAGCTGCCGGCAGTAAGGCAGATGCAGGCCGGAAGGGGAGGATGAAGGAGGGGCCTGCAAGGGGGCAGGGAGACCGGCAAGATGTCATAGCATCTCCAGCCGTTGGAGCTCCAAGAATACCCCCGAATCAAAGAAGTTGAAGCCAAATGCTTCATCCGACGAAATAGAAGTGCATGGGAATGGCATTTTCCCAGCCACACCCCACCCCAACAAAAAATTTGTGAGAAAAATGATCAAGTAAGCCAAAAAAAAGGACATAAAGACACGGTTCGTCGAACTTCCGTCGACACCTCCAAGAGCCCCTCAGCGCGCTCGGTTTGCCAGCGCTTTATTGCGCGCTGGGGACATGGCTAGGCCATTTTTCGGCAAAAAGCACCGGCCAAGCCTAAAAAGGTGTTGTGCCGACACCTCCAAGAGCATCTCAGCGCGCTCGGTTTGCCAGCGCTATTTTGCGAGCTGGGGACATGGCTAGGCCATTTTTCGGCAAAAAGCACCGGGCAAGCCTAAAAAGGTGTTGTGAGGGCGCGAGTGGAGATGCTCTTAAGAGGAAAGAAGCTGTATGCTCTGATACAGGAAATTATAGAGAGCAGCCTCAACTTTCATGAACACATCTTTTGCTACAAATTTAAACAACCATGAAGTGGCTGTAATATGAAGGGCATAAAACATGCTGGTGAGGAACATAGGGTTGAGGCAAGTGCATAAGGAAATAATAATAAGAGCAGGCAAAAATAATGCAAACAAAATAGTTTCTGAACTGTCAACAAACGAGAATAGTGACCAGAATGTGATGCAACTTCAAAATGAAAAGGATAGGGCAAGGAAAGCTATATCGACGAAGAACCAGGTAAATCTGATGATCAAGCACAAGAGCAAAAGAACCAGTGGACAACAGATAGATAATCTAAGTAAAACATCCGTTACATCACCAGACATCAAAACATAGTTCCCAGTATCACGACAAATAGGTCATAACAGCAAGACTCATCGATACAAAATAGTGCAGCTCTCTTTAACAACACAAGACCAGGTAAGGGATAACAGCACCAAAAATTTAGAGCTTGTCCTCGAAATCGGATAGAGGTCATCTGCTCCTTGAGCCCCTTCCTCTTGCGGATGTCCGTGACAAGCGTCGCCGACTGGGTGCCGGGGTCCAAAGGATCAGAAGCCATGATGTCCCAGTGGTCAAACACACACTGGGGGAAGGCCTGGCCGGACGTCGCAGCCCTCAGGGTGCTTGAGAACCCAAAGGACTCGATGACGGGGAGGTAGGCCTTGATGTTGTAGAGCGGGGTACCTTGCCTCTGCATCTCCTCGAACACGTGCCCTCTCTTCTGATTCAGAACACCATAGATACCACCAAGTGCATTCTCCGGGGCCTGGATCTCAACCAGGTAGACAGGCTCCAGCAGCCTTGGCTTGGCAGTCAGCTGAGAAGCATAAATGACCCTCCTGGCCGTTGGAATGACCTGACCACCACCCCTGTGGATAGCATCAGTATGGAGAACAACATCACAGACCTCGAAGCAAATGCCACGCATGTTCTCCTCAGCCAACGCGCCTTCCTTCGACGCCCACTGGAACCCAGCCACAACAGAGTCCTTGATTTCATTAAGATACTGCACTCCCTTACACATGTCGACGACCATGTTGGGGCCAGTCGTCTCAGGTCCAAAGCACCAAATCTTCTTGGCAAGATCCTTATCCCACCCAAACTCCTCAGACAGGATCTTGGACCGCACCTTAGGATCATCACGTGGGCCAATGCGACCATCATCAATGGCCTCGGCCAGCCCCTCCTCCAAGGGGCGAGCTTCCATGTAAAGACGGTTGTGCTTGTTCGGGGACTTGCTCATGACTGTACGGCAGGACTTCTCCAGAACAGTCTCACGGAAGGAGACGACAGGAGGGGAAACAATGATTTCAGCACCACCCATGAAGTCATCCTGCAGATCCTTCAAACAGATTTCAAGGTGAAGCTCTCCAGCTCCAGCAATGATATGCTCACCAGACTCCTCAATGGTACAGAGAACCATAGGATCAGACTTTGCCAGACGCTTCAAACCCTCAACAAGCTTGGGAAGATCAGAGGCCACCTTGCACTGAACAGCAACACGCACAACAGGGGACACAGAGAACTTCATTGCCCTGATTGGGCAGGCATCAACTTCCTTCTCATTTGTCAGGGTTGCATTCTTTGTGATGAACTGATCCAAACCAACCAAAGCAACAGTGTTACCACAGGAACATCCTCAACAGACTCTTGCTTCTTTCCCATCCAGATAACAGTACGCTGGACACTCTTCACATACAGATCCTTCTTCTGGCCAGGAACAAAGTTGGGACCCATGATCACGGACCTTCATGCCAGTTGCAACCCTCCCGGCAAAAACACGTCCAAAGGCAAAGAATCTACCCTTGTCAGATGCTGGAATCATCTTGGAGACATACAGCATAAGAGGACCATCAGGGTCACAGTTTCTGATAGCATTTGCATATATGTCATCAAGGGGGCCCTCGTATAAGTTCTCCACACGATACCTCTGGGCCTTTGAAGGAGAGGGGAGGTGAAATATCATCATCTCAAGCAGAGCACGACTGGCAGGCAGCCAAGTTTGCATCACACGCTTCATGAGAGCCTTGCCCATCAAGTCCTTCTCATCATTCTTCATGGTCACACCAAGCTTCTTCAACATAGGCCACAACTTATCCTTCTGATCATTCATGCAGGTGGCTATGATTTGCTTGATTGGCTCATAGCAGAACTGAACGAAACCTCTCTTGCAGGTAGCTGTCCCAGTGTTCTTGGAGGTCCATTTCTTTGTGGCTGGGTCAAAGAAGTTCTCACCCCACAGCCTCTCCATCATCTTTGCCTCGTCAACTCCAAACTTGGAGGCATACATCTTAGCAAAGTTTGTAAGGGTGAAAGCCCACCCATGCAGACCAGCAGAGAATGCAACAGTCCCCTTCTCTGGGTACACTTGGACATCACCAAGGAGCACATCTTCATATGTTGCCATGATGACATTGGCATTTTCGATAACACGGGAGAAAGTCTGATATGCTTCCTCACCTTCCACCTGAAGCTCAAGGAAGCATCTGTCCATCTTGTTCACAGTAAGGACTGGCCTAATCCTCTCACCAAGAGCTTGGCGCAGCACAGTTTCAGTCTGCACACAGACACCCTCAATACAGTCAACAACCACCAAAGCTCCATCAGTGATACGAAGAGCAGCTGTGACTTCCGAAGAGAAGTCAACGTGGCCAGGTGAATCAATAAGGTTGATCAGGTATTCGTCCCCATCGCGATCGCCCTTGTACATCTCGAGTGATTCAGGAGTCATCTGATAGAAAAGAGAGATACCCGTGGATTTGATTGTAATACCACGCTCTGCCTCATCTGCACGGGTATCGGTCATGCGAACATCACCAGCAACTTCCTGGGCAATAATCCCAGCAGCTGCCACAAGGGAATCCGTAAGCGTAGACTTGCCTGCAAATATGTAAATAATCTGTGAGAACAGTGCACACACATCTTATTTGACAGTTGAACACAATTGATATGATTACAAATGAAAATATTAACTTATAAGACAGAAGTACGACACAGCAGTACAGAAAATTCAAACAATCGAGAAATGAAAAGGTGAACATAAGGCGAACCAGCTATTTGGTAACATGGTTAAACAAAATCTAGTGGGACATTGCAAATAACACATATATCAGGACATCAATTTGGAAGTAACTAAGTACAACCACATGAATTTCATATCTTATAAATTGTAATGCATTCAGCAACTAGCATCAGCAAGCTCCAAACTGGGGAGATTCTGAGCCCTGGGATGATGTGTATAGTTACATTTATAAGCTTATTAAAGCAGAAACCAATCATAATACAATAAACAGTAACAGTAGATTGCAAGACACGCAATAGGATTTATTGGTTTTTACCAATTCAAAGAGATTCAGTTTTAAAAATTAATACAGTCGAATGAGCAGGCTACAAGAACATCAATCAACAAGATCCTACTGAATAAACTCGATAATGTCACTGTGCAGGCACATACCGTGGTCTACATGAGCAATAACCGACATGTTACGGATATTATTTTTTTTGTCCATGATTCCACGGAGCTCCTCCGCTGTAAACTTCACCATCTTGACTGTGTTTGAATGTCACACTGGAAATACGGTTCCTGTTCAAAGAATAGCAGGCTATCAGAATCAAACAAGAATCAAGTGTAAATAACTAAAAATGATAAATCTGACACTAATATAATAATACTCTATGCAGGTAATTAAAACCACAATATAAATCAAAATTGCTACTAATATTGTTGTATGCCCAGAAGTCAGATACACTGCTACCTTAATATTTTAACCAACACTTCAACCAACAAGACCTGATGAAGTGAAATACATATATCAAGCATATGAAAACTAAAATACTTGAACCAACACTAGCACCATCAGACCATGATCTGAAAACCTAATCGTCCAGAGTACAATAGCCACAAAGCAATAAGACCAACCAATATTTAAGAAATAAATGAATCCAACATGAGAAGTTTAGATGCAAAAGATAGACCATAGAGCAAAAACAGGTAACCGACTCACTTACTAAACCTTCAAGAACTTCCAGGACTGTGAAACTTATAGAGGGATGGACCATAGAGAAACTTCACCAGAATAAATCAGGTAGGAATTGCAAAACAGATGATTACAGACTAAGACGGGACTTGGGTAATGGGATGGAGAAAAAGTTGATTTGTAACAGAATCACAGTTTTATGCACAACTGTTGACTGCAATATCATGTAATTACCGACATATAAACACTAAAAACAATGGCACATAACGGTCATTGAGTTGAACTCTGCAGAGGTGCAACCATTCATACATGGGGAGGACTGAGGGAACACACAGAAAATACTCATATAAACGAAATGGTCCGGTCAGAGGGATTCATGCAGAATAGCTGAACTAAAATAACATAAAACGCTGATGCACACAGAGAAGTTCATGCAGAACGCATGTAAAGGCAGCTGAACAAACCCGACCAGGTACCACATGCAGGCAAGCGAGCAAAAACCCTAATATACTAACCAACCCCGTGAACAAACAGCGTGGCGAAATAGCCAAAACAAGCACCGGAACCACAGATCCGGGCCCTTAGGGGCCGCCCATAAACCAGCCGACGCATCTACTCTCGTCAGAGCGAAATCGTTCCCCGGAACAGGAGAGCATGACGAACAAAACAGCAGATCTACAGCGCTTGGGAACAGGTAAAAGGTACAGACGAACGAAGACGAATCCAGCAAAGGGAACTGGAGCACATCCTGCTAGCGAGGGGGCTGGAACCGGTGAAATCAACCAATCGACTAGGTAGAAGCTAGCACGGACTACGGAGAAGCGACGCGCAGGCTAAGCAACCGGAGACGCGACGCGCAGGCCAAGCAACCGGAGAAGCGACGCGACGGCGAAGCAACCGGGGAGGCGAGGAGGGCTGGGGGGAAGGGGATAGCGGAGGTCCGTCTCACCTTGGGGTTTCGCTTCCGCCTCCCGAGCCGAGAGGCGAGAGTCTGGGGGATGAGGAAGCGGCGGCGCTCCCGGAGAGAATGGGAGGGGTGAGGGGAGGAAGGCTAGGGCGGCTTCGCTTGCCGGTATATATAGTCGTCGTACTGTGACGGGCCAGATACGCGAATGGGGAGGCGGCTATCACGCGATTACGGCCCAGAAGCCCTGGGCGGGTGGAGTCAGACAAGCGGCCTGGCCCAAGGGATGACCCTTTTTTTAAAACACCCCAAGGAATGACTTTTTTTTACGTCCCCAAGGGGATGACCTGGATAGATGTGGCGAGAACTTCACACGAGATGAATAAGCTTTGCTCCGGAAAAAAACGAGATGAATAACCAACATTCCCTAAAAATTGAATAAGAAACACTCAAAAAAAATGAGATGAATAAGTGGCTCTTTTTCAGGCTTAGCTTTATTTCATATCAAACATGATACATCATTCAGCAGCAAACTGGTCATAAACAGGGGAGAATTCTCCGTCCATACTAGCTAAGCCATGAGCAACGCGGTTTAAATCATTGTGCAAAGTGCTTGAATCTAGCAAGAACGAAATCGGCGCATATATTAGAATAGTCATGGACGATCGGTGTAGTAATAATGGCCAATGAGCGCATACCTGACGCCATGAACGCACTAGTGATCTTTGTTTTCACAAGCTGCTTGCAAGGTAAAGTCATCGTTTCATGTTGTTTCACTGCAAGAGCATCCATGATTGGTCTCACATATAAAGTTTTTGCAGGGATGGGCTGCCCTGAATCATCGCAAATGATAGTGCCACACAGGTCGGAGTTATTTTCGTAAGGAAAAGAGGCATCGACATTAAGCTTCGGGACTCCCGTCGGTGATTCCTACTAAAGACTTCGGCCTCCTTTAGTTCATAGGGTAGGAATAATATAGGAATAGGAAAATCATAGGAAGTGAGATGACATGCATCTCAAATCCTATAGAGAAAGAGATGTCATTTGATGCATAGGATAGGATTTTTTTCATTGAGTCTAGGCTAATGTTTTTTCCCCTTTGAAATGTGAAGGATTGAATCCCATCCTACGTAGGAATAGGTCCATTCCTATAAACCAGAGGGCTTCAAAGGAACTTTTCCTACAAAGTTCCTATCCTTTGCAATTCCTACAATATTCCTATGAACCAAAGAAGGCCTTCCTTTGTCGGAAACGCTATATTGTGTTCAGCACGATGGTAGTTTAGAGCTAAGCTTCCAATTAACGACACTGATATTTTCGTCGCCTGAGCTTCCTCGCTATGCATTTTCCGCCTCTATTCCCACCATATTTACTAGCACCGCATGACAATGACAACGTCCAATCGGATGCTCCGTGTTGTACCAATGGAACTTTTATTTCTTTTGATAACACCAATTGTGCTTGTGCATCATCTGTGTCCAGGGCTTCTTGGTTTTATGTCAGAGATTGTTTGAGAGGGTTCATATCTATCCTAGAGTGCCAAAGCCAAATATTTTTCGTTGATGAATCTTTGATTATGATGAAGGTTATGATTGGGGAAACTACATGGCATTACGAATCTATATGAGGAGCAGTCAAGGTAGATGAGTTGGGAATGGCAGTTCAACAGCGATGTTCAATAAAGAAACGAGCACAACATCGAAAAATGTAGTGTCGCTTGAGTTGGGAATTCCGCGACGGTCGCATAACCATCAGTACTTGGGACTCCCAGTGCACCGGTCAAAACCGAGGAGCCAAATTGTTAGTGGCACCCATCGTCACCGAAAAATCGACGACTAGGCACACATGTAAGCAGCCACTTTAGCGTCTTGAGGCCCATATGTCAACATTGTTGACTAATCAAACCTAATGAACCTAATTGTTAGTAACGCCCATCACAATCGAAAAAATCTATGGTGGACCCATATGTAAGCGCACGCCAAAGATCTTTTGGGCCATACATTAGAATTGTAGACCGTCAAACCTGACCTATCAATTGTTCATAACGATTTTCGTCACTAAGAACGATATTAAGTGACAACAAGCATCCAAACGATAAAAGTTTTGCCCGTCATGGGAAATGGACTTCGGTGACAAACTAGGAACAATCTTAGGTGACGGAAAAAGTGGTGATGTCAGCATTTCATTTTTTTTGTTACGGCATTTAATGAAGGACAGTCACTTTTACCTAGCACAAGTGGCTCATCACAAAAAACACTATTTTTGTAATGACAGTTGAAGTACAGCTACGTGTTGCTCCTCCCCATCGATGTAGTCGGTGAACTATGTGTCAGACCAACAATATTGATTCCCTTCTTTTGGAGGGAGTTCAACACAAACTTGATCTATCCCTCAATAATCTGGGGTTGTGGATGACAACCGCGGTTATTTTGAGGCAATTATCAAAGCGATGAATCTGGGAAACTTCCGCCAACTCCATTTGGATGCAACTGAGGGGAGAGCACAGAGTGAGAGTGAGGCAACACCAATACAGTGAAAGCCGATGAGTCCAACTTGTGTGATAATTTTGCTAGTTATTTTGTGCCTACATGGTAGGCTTTGTGGAATTTTACCGCGGTCACGTAGCTCCTTTTATTGATAATCTCTGAGATAATACTTTTTAGACCATTTAGCACAATATAGAGGAAATCCCCAGAAATGGTAGTGGAATCACATACTTAAAGTGATATTCACCTACCATAAAAGAATTAAGCAAGGAGGCCAAAAAAGGAGTCGTTGCCATGCTTCCAGAGCAAAAGACGGTGTTCCATGCGACCGCGCCCGCTCGCATGGGCGATTGTATGAGTTGTCAGTGTTGCGGCCTGATCGATTACTTCCACCCCGTGAAATCAGATCGGGGATCATACGCCCAGAGAGACCAAAAACTCGTCCAGAAGGCAGAACCCCAGCCTCCAGAGCCCATCCGCAGGCGCAAGGAGGAGGGTGCTACTTCTTGAGCTTGCGTTGGTTTTTGCCTTGAAGAGAAATGGGTGATGCAGCACAGTAGAGATAAGTATTTCTCTCAGTTAAGAACCAAGGTATCAATCCGATGGGAGAAACGCCAAGTAAGTCCCCAATAGATGCACTTGCACGCACAATCAAACACTGGCACCCAACGCAATAAAGGGGTTGTCAATCCCTTCACGGCCACTTGCACATGTGAGATCTGATAGAGATACATAGAACTAAACAAAGATAAAATATTTTTAGGGTTTTTGGTTTATAGATCTGAAAATAAAAGATTGCAAAATAGTAGATCAGAAACTAATATGATGGAAAATAGACCCGGGGGCCATAGGTTTCACTAGAGGCTTGTCTCATGAAGGCAAATAATACGATGGGTGAACAAATTACTGTCGAGCAATTGATAGAAAAGCGCAAAATTATGACGATATCCAAGGCAATGGTTATGCAATATAGGCATCACGTCCGTGTCAAGTAGACCGACTCCTGATTGCATCTACTACTATTACTCCACACATCGACCGCTATACAAAGATGCATCTAGAGTATTAAGTTCATAAAAACGAGTAACGCCTTAAGTAAGATGACATGATGTAGAGGGATAAACTCAAGCAATATGATGAAAACCCCATCTTTTTATCCTCGATGGCAACAATTCAATACGTGTCTCGCTACCCCTACTTTGTCACTAGGTGAAAACACACAAGATTGAACCCAAAGCTAAGCACCTCTCCCATTGCAAGAAAAACCAATCTAGTTGGCCAAACCAAACCGATAATTCGAAGAGAAATACAAATGTATCAAATCATGCAATAAAGAATTCAGAGAAGATTCAAATAATATTCATAGATAAGTTGATCATAAATCCACAATTCATCGGAGGCAGGCGTGCCCTGGGCTCTCGTGGGCCACCCGTAAGGCGGTTGACGCTCTTCTTTTGCCGCAAGAAAGCTAATTTTATGAGAAAAATCTGAGCGAAAGATTCACCCCAATCGGAGTTACGGATCTCCTGGATATTTAAGAAAGCGGTGAAGGGGTAGAATCGAGAACGCAGAAGCAGAGAGAAACAGAGAGATAGATCCAATCTCGGAGGGGCTCTCGCCCCTCCCAAGCCATGGGAGCCAAGGACCAGAGGGGAAACCCTTCTCCCATCTAGGGAGGAGGTCAAGGAAGAAGAAGAAGAAGGGGGGCTCTCCTTCCCTTGCTTCCGGTGGCGCCGGAGCGCTGCCGGGGGCCATCATCATCACCGTGATCTTCACCAACACCTCCATCATCTTCACCAACATCTCCATCACCTTTCCCCATCTATATTCAGCGGTCCACTCTCCCGCAACCCGCTGTACCCTCTACTTGAACATGGTGCTTTATGCTTCATATTATTGTCCAATGATGTGTTGCCATCCTATGATGTCTGAGTAGATTTCTATTGTCCTATCGGTGATTGATGAATTGCTATGATTGGTTTGAGTTGCATGTTTTATTATTGGTGCTGTCCTATTGTGCCCTCCGTGTCGGCATAGCGTGAGGGATTCCCTGTAGGGTTTGCAATATGTTTATGATTTGCTTATGGTGGGTGGCGTGAGTGACAGAAGCACATACCCGAGTAAGTAGGTTGTTTGCGTATGGGATAAAAGGGGACTTGATACTTTAATGCTATGGTTGGGTTTTACCGTAATGAATATTTAGTATTTGCGGATGCTTGCTAGAGTTCCAATCATAAGTGCATAGAATTCCAAGTAAGGGATGATATGTTAGCTTATACCTCTCCCTCAAATAGAATTGCAATAGTGATTATCGGTCTAGTAACATAGTCAATTGCTTAGGGACAATTTCACAACTCCTACCACCACTTTTCCACACTCGCTATATTTACTTTATTGCATCTTTATGTAAACAGCCCCTAGCTTTTATTTACGTGTTCTTTATTATCTTGCAAACCTATCCTATCACACCTACAAAGTACTTCTAGTTTCATACTTGTTCTAGGTAAAGCGAACATCAAGCGTGCGTGAAATTAAATGTCGATGGCCGATAGGACTTGAGAGAGTATTTGTTCTACCTTTAGCTCCTCGTTGGGTTCGACACTCTTACTTAGCTACAACTATCCCGTATACTTGCGGGTCATCAAGACCTATTTCTGGCACCGTTGCCGGGGAGTCATGGCGTGGGGTGAATATTCTCGTGTGTGCTTGTTTGCTTTATCACTAAGTAATTTTTATTTGCTGTTCTTAGTTGTTTTCTATCTTTAGTTATGGGTAGGAAACACAAAATACCAAAAATTAGTTGTACCTACTGTTCAATGGTTGAAGAACCACTCAAAATCTATCACACTCATGAAGCTTTTACTTGGATCATCTTGATCCCTTTGTGCTCAGGTCTTTGATACTACCCCAACTAGCTTAGTTGAGGGAAATCTTTAGATGAGCATGCTTGTTATGTGCGACAATCGTATATCCTAAAAAGGGAAACTATTATAGGATTAAATTCAACGTTTGCAATGCTATGCTTGGAATTTATGTGAAATATATGATGTTACTTGTTGTTACGAAAACCCTAAGAAACACCTTCCCTACCAATGTGAGTTTGATAATGGAATCGTATCTTCGTATGCTAAGGGTGTTTATAATTACTATGATGTTCAACAAATTGAAGAATTTGTTGCTTTTAAGGGTGCTTTTGAAATTGCTTCTTTGATTGAAAAGTATGATGCTACTCTTTAAAAATCTGAAAGTTTTGCCATACTTGAATATTGTTATGATAATTATGCTTCTAATGCCTATGTTAAACCATATATTTGAGAAAGTCAACGCTGTCCAAGAAGAGACTAATATTTTGCAGGAAGCTATGGAAGAAGAAATTGATAAAACAGTGAGCTCATTGGATGAAAAAGATGATGAGGAGAGCGAAGAACAAAAGGAGGAAGAGCGTATTAGCTACCCGTGCCCACCTTCTAATGAGAGTAACACTCCAACTCATACATTATTTAATTCCCCTTCATGCTTATCGAAGGATGATTGCTATGATGACTATTATGATCCCGTTGATTCTCTTGAAATATCCCTTTTTGATGATTCTTGCTATGCTTGTGACCAAGATGCCAATATGAATTATGCTTACGGAGATGAACTTGCTATAGTTCCTTATGTTAAACATGAGATTGTTGCTATTGCACCCACGTATGATAGTCCTATTATCTTTTTGAATTCTCCCTACTACACTATATCGGAGAAGTTTGTGCTTATTAAGGATTATATTGATGGGTTGCCTTTTACCGTTGCACATGATGATTTTGATAGATATAATATGCATATGCTTGCTGCTCCTACTTGCAATTATTATGAGAGAGGAACTATATCTCCACCTCTCTATGTTTCCAATACAATAAAATTGCAAAAAATATGTTTATACTATGCATTGGCCTTTACTATGTGTGCATGAATTATTCTTTTATGACATGCCGATGCATAGGAAGAGAGTTAGACTTCGTTGTTTCATGACGTATGTTACTTTGTGCTCAATACTAAATTACAAATCATTGCCAATTAAAATTGGCTTTGATATACCTTGGGATCCGGGTGGATTCACTACTTGAGCACTATATGCCTAGCTTAATGGCTTTAAAGAAAGCGTTGCTGGAGACAACCGGAAGTTTTAGAGAGTCATTTATTTTTGTTGAGTGTTTCATATAGTTTAAAAACAACAAAAATAAAGAGGGGAACCCAAAACTTTTCAAAAGAAAAGTGAAAGTGAGAGATACGAGCATTGTGAAAGTGGGGGCGCCCTTAAACTTGTTCAGGCCCATGGGAACTTTGTGAATCTTAATTACAGAAACTTTTCAATAAAAATAATTATCCTTGTACAATTCCATTGTATTATAAAAATAATGTGCCAAGGTTTGCCTTTAGGATGTTTACAATGCTTGTTGGTTTGTACAGTGCAGAATGTAAACTTTGGCTGTAGTCTTGGATTTTAATTTTTTACTGGAACGTCAAATGGTTCTGATTCTTTTTGCACTGTATTTCTGTACAACTTGTTTAGTTTTCCTAATTTTGGTAGAATTTTTGGGGTAGCATAAGTATGGTGAATATTCAGATTGCTACAGACTGTTCTGTTTTGGACAGATTCTGTTTTTGATGCATAGTTTGCTTGTTTTGATGAATCTATCAATTTATATTAGTGGATTAAGCCATGGAAAAGCTATATTACAGTAGACACAATGCAAAAACAAAATTGGTTTGCAACAGTACTTAGAGTGGTGATTTGCTTTATTATACTAACGGATCTTACCGAGTTTTCATTGAAGTTTTGTGTGGATGTAGTGTCTAATCGAGGATGTCTCGATATGAGGAAAAGGAAGAGAGGCAAGAGCTCAAGCTTGGGGATGCCCAAGGTACCCCAAGTAAATATTCAAGGAGACTCAAGCGTCTAAGCTTGGGGATGCCCCGGAAGGCATCCCCTCTTTCTTCAACAAGTATCAGTATGTTCTCGAATTCGTTTGTTCATGCATTATGTGCAAGTCTTGGAGCGTCTTTTGCATTTAGTTTTCGTTTTTATTTTTTGCACCATGCTGGTATGAGATAGTCCTTGGTTAATTTATAGAATACTCATTGCACTTCACTTAAATCTTTTGAGTATGGCTTTATAGAATGCTTCATGTGCTTCACTTATATCATTTGAAGTTTGGATTGCCTGTTTCTCTTTACATAGACAACCGCCATTTGTAGGATGCTCTTTTGCTTCACTTATATTTGTTAGAGCGCGGGCACATCTTTTGTAGAAAGAATTAAACTCTCTTGCTTCACTTATATCTATTTAGAGAGATGACAGGAATTGGTCATTCACATGGTTAGTCATAAAATCCTACATAAACTTGTAGATCGCCGAATATGATATGTTTGATTCTTTGCAATAGTTTTGCGATATAAAGATGGTGATATTAGAGTCATGCTAGTGGGTAGTTGTGGATTGTAGAAATACTTGTGTTGAGGTTTGTGATTCCGTAGCATGCACGTATGGTGAACCGTTATGTGATGAAGTCGGATCATGATTTATTTATTGATTGTCTTCCTTATGAGTGGCGGTCGGGGACGGCGATGGTCTTTTCCTACCAATCTATCCCCTAGGAGCATGCGCGTAGTACTTTGTTTCGATGACTAATAAATTTTTGCAATAAGTATGTGAGTTCTTTATGACTAGTGTTGAGTCCGTGGATTATCGCACTCTCACCCTTCCATCATTGCTAGCCTCTTGATGCAGTGCATTGCCCTTTCTCACCTCGAGAGTTGGTGCAAACTTCACGGTGCATCCAAACCCCGTGATACGATATGCTCATCACACATAAGCATCATTATATCTTCCTCAAAACAGCCACCATACCTACCTATCATGTCATTTCCATAGCCATTCCGAGATATATTGCCATGCAACTTCCATCATCATCATATACATGACTTGAGCATTCATTGTCATATTGCTTTGCAGGATCGTAAGATAGCTAGCATGATGTTTTCACGGCTTGTCCGCTTTTTGATGTCATTGCTACGCTAGATCATTGCACATCCTATACATCACGAGGCATTCATATAGAGTCATATCTTTGTTCTAGATATCGAGTTGTAATATTGAGTTGTAAGTAAATAAAAGTGTGATGATCATCATTATTAGAACATAGCCCCATTGAGGAAAGGATGATGGAGACTATGATTCACACACAATTCGAGATGAGACTCCGGACGAAAAAACAATTAAAAAATAAAAGAAAAAGAGAAAGGCCAAAAAAAGAGAAGGCCCAAAAAAAGAGAAAAAAAAGAGAAAACAAAAAAATGAGAGAAAAAGAGAGAAGGGGCAATGTTACTATCCTTTTACCACACTTGTGCTTCAAAGTAGCACCATGTTCTTCATATAGACTTGAGTTATCACTTTCATATACTAGTGGGAATTTTCATTATAGAACTTGGCTTGTATATTCCGATGATGGGCTTCCTCAAACGCCCGAGGTCTTCATGAGCAAGCAAGTTGGATGCACACCCACTTAGTTTCTAGTTTGAGCTTTCATACACTTATAGCTCTAGTGCATCCGTTGCATGGCAATCCCTACTCACTCACATTGACATCTATTGATGGGCATCTCCATAGCCCGTTGATACGCCTAGTTGATGTGAGACTTTCTCCTTTTTGTCTTCTCCATACAACCTCCATCATCATATTCTATTTCACCTATAGTGCTATGTCCATGGCTCACGCTCATGTATTGCGTGAAAGTTGGAAAGGTTTGAGAACATAAAAAGTATGAAACAATTGCTTGGCTTGTCATCGGGGTTGTGCATGATGTGAATATTTTGTGTGGTGAAGATGGAGCATAGCCAGACTATATGATTTTGTAGGGATAACTTTCTTTGGCCTTGTTATTTTGAAAAGACATGATTGCTTTATTAGTAGGCTTGAAGTATTATTGTTTTTATGTCAAAGGATAGACTATTGCTTTGAATCACTCGTGTCTTAATATTCATGCCATGATTAGATACATGATCAGATTATGCTAGGTAGCATTCCACATAAAAATTATCTTTTTATCATTTACCTACTCGAGGACGAGCAGGAATTAAGCTTGGGGATGCTTGTCGTCTCCGTCGTATCTATAATTTTTGATTGTTCCATGCCAATATTATTCAACTTTCATATACTTTTGGCAACTTTTTATACTATTTTTGGGACTAACATATTGATCCAAAGGCTCCAAGCGCCTCGTTCACATTGCATGTTTTTGTTTCGCGAAACCCAATATCAAACGGAGTCCAAACGGGATAAAACGGACGGAGATTTTTTTGGAATATTTATGATTTTTGGGAAGTAAAATCAACGCTAAGCGGTGTTCGGGTGGCCACGAGACAGGCAGCGCTGTGGAGGCAAAGGCGTGCCACTGGGCTCTCGTGGGCCACCAGTAAGGCGGTTGACGCTCTTCTTTTGCTGCAAGAAAGCTAATTTTATGAGAAAAATCTGAGCGAAGATTCACCCCAATCGGAGTTCTGAATCTCCTGGATATTTATGAAACGGTGAAGGGTAGAATCGAGAACGCAGAACAGAGAGAAACAGTAGAGATAGATCCAATCTCGGAGGGCTCTCGCCCCTCCCAAGCCATGGGAGCCAAGGACCGGAGGGGAAACCCTTCTCCCATCTAGGGAGGAGGTTAAGGAAGAAGAAGAAGAAGGGGCTCTTCCCCTTGCTTCCCGGTGGCACCTGAGGCCGGCCGGGCCATCATCATCACTGCGATCTTCACCAACACCTCCATCATCTTCACCAACATCTCCATCACCTTTCCCCATCTATATTCAGCGGTCCACTCTCCCGCAACCCGCTGTACCCTCTACTTGAACATGGTGCTTTATGCTTCATATTATTATCCAATGATGTGTTGCCATCCTATGATGTCTCGAGTAGATTTCTATTGTCCTATCGGTGATTGATGAATTGCTATGATTGGTTTGAGTTGCATGTTTTATTATTGGTGCTGTCCTATTGTGCCCTCCGTGGTCGGCATAGCGTGAGGGATTCATTGTAGGGTTTGCAATATGTTTAT
Organism: Aegilops bicornis; assembly: GCA_021605145.1. Classification (NCBI taxonomy): domain Eukaryota; kingdom Viridiplantae; phylum Streptophyta; class Magnoliopsida; order Poales; family Poaceae; genus Aegilops; species Aegilops bicornis. The sequence goes on from JAHIAL010000094.1 coordinate 228,428, forward strand.
GATTTGCTTATGGTGGGTGGCGTGAGTGATGTACACGCACGTGCAGTAAGTAGGTTGTTTGCGTATGGGATAAAGGGGAATTGATACTTTAATGCTATGGTTGGGTTTTACCTTAATGAATCTTTAGTATTTGCGGATGCTTGCTAGAGTTCCAATCATAAGTGCATAGAATTCCAAGTAAGGGATGATATGTTAGCTTATGCCTCTCCCTCAAAAAGAATTGCAATAGTGATTATCGGTCTAGTAACATAGTCAATTGCTTAGGGACAATTTCACAACTCCTACCACCACTTTTCCACACTCGCTATATTTACTTTATTGCATCTTTATCTAAACAGCCCCTAGCTTTTATTTACTTGTTCTTTATTATCTTGTAAACCTATCCTATCACACCTACAAAGTACTTCTAGTTTCATGCTTGTTCTAGGTAAAGCGAACGTCAAGCGTGCGTAGAGTCGTATCAGTGGCCGATAGGACTTAAGAGAGTATTTGTTCTACCTTTAGCTCCTCGTTGGGTTCGACACTCTTACTTATCGAAAGAGGCTACAACTATCCTGTATACTTGCGGGTCATCAGAGACGTATCAGAGGGCCTCCTCATCCCCAAGCACAAGGCGGCTACAACATCATCACCACTGTCATCGTCATCCTCATCATCACCATTGCCATCGTCATCATCATCCACATCCTTATCATTGTAACATCAGGAACCCTAGTGGGCCGTCTTGTGTGTTACTTGTATCATTCATTCATGTTAAATCATCATCCCCATCATGATGTTTCTTGTCTCCATGTGTGAGTAGACCCCTAGTTCTCGGGGGTATGGATGAACCTTGGTATGTATAGGATTTGAACCATTATTTTGGATATGAGATCCTCTGTCGAATGCTTAGTTTAACAACTTCGTGGATGTTGTGAAGGGGCCCCATTCAACATTTTTGCCTTATGGCCACAAACTATATCATTGTCACTGTAAAGGGCTCGGATGTGAAGGTAATTTAGGGTGACAGTAAAAGCCTTGGCTCCTAACCTTCACAATTATGGAGAACCCTTAGAGAGGTCACGTCCACGGGGTAAACCCTTAATTATCATACTTGTAACCCTATGGGGGAGACTATGATGGTGGCATGCATGGCACGAAGTCTACTTCCAGTAGAACGTGTTCTGTACCTGGCTTTACCCAGCATAATCGTCAAGAGTGGCTCAAGTGTCCATACCATACTACGACCTCGCATAGGTGCACTAGAAACATACCAATGGGGATTCGAATCGCTCGAGAACGCCTTACTCCTCATTATTCCATCAGTCACTCCAGCTACTCAATTACAATTTACTTCTGTCCTCACTTTGTTTGGAGCCTACAATTATCTGCAGGCACAATCCCATAATTCACTATAGGAGGCAAAAGTCCGATTCATGTGCTACCTGTGGGATTGATGCTTTTACTTCAAAAAGGCTACAGCTAAAACCTATGCACTTGCAGACTATCAAAAGCAAGTGAGGAATCGCCTACGAGAGGAGGTGGAACTGCCATTGCTACATATATATAGCCAAAGGATGTCTATCGGTGTCGAGGAACGGTGCTCTAGTAACCCAACGAGCTCCATTGTGGGAATCCTTGTTGGCTGGTTCAATGCGTGCCATTGGGAACCAATGACCTGGTAGATGAACAAGAGCCCTCGTAACCACAACACCTGACCAGTGATCGAGGAAGCATGAAATGCGTTCATACTTCTCTGTTTCACAGTTCCTCCATGAGGGAAGAAGAGTTATAAATTAGAACTGACACTAATGACATGCAACTAAATGGGGAGGTTAGCGATGACTCGATATCACTAACCAATCACCTATAGCAACCCGTTTGTGATGCCATATCCTTAGCTCCAAGTAGACTGTCACTTATCACTAACATGTCAGAACTTGACCAGCCAATGTTAACTGCCTAGGCTAGCTCCTAGAGACTCATCACTTACACCACTTTTCGAGCTCGTCTGTGATGAGCTTCATCTTGGACAAATGGCCATGGGTGCGTCAGTGACGAGGGGTCAGTGCTATTCATGCCTATATTAATGGTAGTTATTGGTCATTAGTTGTAGTCCAAGTACCCCTATTGGTTCGACAAACCTTAAGGGCATCCATTTTAGGGAATTTAGCTGATTTCTACAAAACATTGCACCTGAAGGCCCATCACCTTCCACACCCCTCCCCTTGATCATCCTCAAATGGATCCCTGTACTCTACCACCGAATCTGGCACTTCAGCCTCTCCCAAATCATGGTGGGCCGTGGTTCGTCTGTGTCCCTCATCGTGACTATGTTCAGTTGATTCCTTCGCTGGGTCCTCTCTGACCAGATTTGGGTGACACCGTCCCTTGATCTAGTTCCCTGCCTCACTCTCTGATCTTTCTTGGCCATACCCAAGCCTTTCACCACTGAATCAGACATTTGCTTCATTGAGATAGCCGTGCACGGTTGTTTGGGTTGTTCTACACACATGGCGTGCTCCCTCTGGTCCTTATTGTCTGCCTCTACGTTGTTGAGGTTGACTCCCTTCTAAATCGTTCTCCCTTGCATCTAGTTACGACTAGGTTGACCAGTCTTCATGAATTACATGATAGGAGCAAGAATGAATGAAGAACACACACATGATAACTAGTGTAGCCTATTTGGCGAAGCGCAAATCCGACAATGAAAACCGATGTGCAAACCTCTTGACTGATACCCAGATGAACACATACTCTTGCGATCGTTTTCTTACTCAATTTAATTGAAATTGATCCACACAAAATCCAAGAGAAAATGAGGACAAAGGTAAATGTTCATCTATGATTCTCGATTGTGAAGGTCGTGTACATCACCCGAAGGGTGGGCTTGGAATCATCACCTAAAGAGGTGGCCTTGTATTCCACAAAGGGATGGGTGGATGGAGCAAAGATCTCAAACAAGTTTTAGTCTACGCGTTGTTAACTCTATTTCTAGGCATGCATACGACTTATCTAGGTTCCAACCAAAGTTGGTAGGTGGAGAAATAAAAGGTACACGTGCATGGCCCAAATTTTGCGCATATGGCTGCCTCGACGATCTGGGATTAAAGCTTCACCTGCTTTGGTTATTCAGCTCAGAGGAGCTATGTTTTGCTTATTTCAAGAAGTGACGCCACCTTGCCTCGAGTTGTAGCATCGTCCCAAAGGGTCTTGCCACAATGGGTTGCCTCATGGAAGGTTCTTAACAGCAGTTTGAAGGAAATATGCCCTAGAGGCAACAATAAAGTTTTTTATTTTATATTTCCTTATTCATGATAAAGGTTTATTATTCATGCTAGAATTGTATTGATCGGAAACTTAAATATATGTGTGAATACATAAACAGATACCGTGTCCCTAGTAAGCCTCTACTAGACTAGCTCATTGATCAAAGATGGTTAAGGTTTCCTAACCATAGACATGTGTTGTCATTTGACAACGGGATCACATCATTAGGAGAATGATGTGATGGACAAGACCCATCTGTTATCTTAGCATATTGATCATTCAGTTTATTGCTATTGCTTTCTTCATGTCAAATACATATTCCTTCGACTATGAGATTATGCAACTCCCGGATACCGGAGGAATACCTTGTGTGCTATCAAACATCACAACGTAATTGGGCGATCATAAAGATGCTCTACAGGTATCTCCGAATGTGTTTGTTGAGTTGGCATAGATCGATATTAGGATTTGTCACTCCGAGTATCGGAGAGGTATCTCTGGGCCCTCTCGGTAATACACATCATAAGAAGCCTTGCAAGCAAAGTGACTAATGAGTTATTTACAGGATGATGTATTACGGAGCGAGTAAAGAGACTTACCGGTAACGAGATTGAACTAGGTATGAAGATACCGACGATCGTATATCGGGCAAGTAACATACCGATGGACAAAAGGAATTGTGTATGTTGTCATAACGGTTCGACCGAGAAATATCTTCGTAGAATATGTAGGAGCCAATATGGGCATCCAGGTTCTGCTATTGGTTATTGACCGGAGAGGTGTCTCGGTCATGTCTACATAGTTCTCGACGATATAGTGTTATATGAGTGATATGATTTGGTGACCGGATGTTGTTCAGAGTCCCGGATAAGATCACAGACATGACGAGGAGTCTTGAAATGATTAAGAGGTAAAGATTGATATATAGGACGAGGGTATTTGGACACCGGAAGTGTTTCGGGTAATACCAGGTACTTATCGGGTCACTTAGGAAGGTGTTCTGCACCCCGTGGTTATGGGCCTTATGGGCCAACTGAGGGAACACACCAGCCCACAAGGGGCTAGTGCACCCCCCATAGCTGGCCGGCCCTAGGGGAGAAGGAAAGTGGAGACTAGGTCTCCCCTTTCCTCCCCCTCCTCCTTCCTTTCTCCTTTGGGGAAATATGGCAGGGGGGCAGGGCAAGGCAGGGGCCCTAGGGGCTGGTGGCCAGCCCTAGAGCGCGTCTGGCTACCTCCCCTCCCCTCCCACCTATATATACATGGGGAGGGGGTGGCACACAAGGACACAACATCGTATTAGCCGTGTGAGGCGCCCCCGTCCACCGTTTACTCCCTCGGTCATATTTTCATAGTGCTTAGGCGAAGTCCTGCGGAGATCGCATCACCATCACCGTCACCACGCCGTCTGATACGTCTCCAACGTATCTATCATTTTTTATTGTTCCATGCTATTATATTATCCTTCTAGGATGTTTTATATGCATTTATATGCTATTTTATATGATTTTTGGGACTAACCTATTAACCTAGAGCCCAGTGCCAGTTTCTGTTTTTTCCTTATTTTTGAGTATCGCAGAAAGGAATACCAAACGGAGTCCAATTGACCTGAAATTTCACGGAGATTGTTTTTGGACCAGAATAAGCTCACGGAGTACCAGATATGGGCCAGGAGAGTCCCAAGGCCACCATGAGGGTGGGGGCGCACCCTACCCCCCTGGGCGTGCCCCTATCTCATGGCCGCCTCATGGACCCCCATGACTTGTTCCCGACGCCAACACCTCTTATATATACCCAAACTTCCAGAACACAACCTAGATTGGGAGTTCCGCCGCCGCAAGCCTCTGTAGCCACCAAAAACCAATCGGGACCCTGTTCCGGCATCCTGCCGGAGGGGGAATACCTCACCGGTGGCCATCTTCATCATCCCGCGCTCTCCATGACGAGGAGGAAGTAGCTCACCCTAGGGCTGAGGGTATGTACCAAAGAGCTATGTGTTTGATCTCTCTCTCTCTCTCTCTCTCTCTCTCTCTCTCTCTCGTGTTCTTGATTCGGCACGATCTTGATGTATCGCGAGCTTTGCTATTATAGTTGGATCTTATGACGTTTCTCCCTCTCTACTCTCTTGTAATGGATTGAGTTTTCCCTTTGAAGTTATCTTATCGGATTGAGTCTTTAAGGATTTGAGAACACTTGATGTATGTATTGCATGTGCTTATCTGTGGTGACAATGGGATATTCACGTGATCTACTTGATGTATGTTTTGGTGATCAACTTATGGTTCAAAGTGACCTTGTGAACTTATGCATAGGGGTTGGCACACGTTTTCGCCTTGACTCTTCGGTAGAAACTTTGGGGCACTCTTTGAAGTTCTTTGTGTTGGTTGAATAGATGAATCTGAGATTGTGTGATGCATATCGTATAATCATACCCACGGATACTTGTGGTGACATTGGAGTATCTACGTGACATTAGAGTTTTGGTTGATTTGTGTCTTAAGGTGTTATTCTAGTACGAACTCTAGGATAGATCGAACGGAAAGAATAGCTTCGCTATTTTACTACGGACTCTTGAATAGATCGATCGTAGGATAACTTTGAGGTGGTTTCATTCTACCATAATCTCTTCGCTTGTTCTCTCGCTATTAGTGACTTTGGAGTGACTCTTTGTTGCATGTTGAGAGATAGTTATATGATCCAATTATGTTATTATTATTGAGAGAACTTGCGATAGTGAAAGTATGAACCCTAGGCCTTGTTTCCACGCATTGCAATACCGCTTGTGCTCACTTTTATCATTAGTTACCTTGCTGTTTTTATATTTTTTTAGATTACAAAAACCTATATCTACCATCCATATTGCACTTGTATCACCATCTTTTTGCCGAACTAGTGCACCTATACAATTTACCATTGTATTGGGTGTGTTGGGGACACAAGAGACTCTTTGTTATTTGGTTGCGGTGGTTGTTTGAGAGAGACCATCTTCATCCTACACGGATTGATAAATCTTAGGTCATCCACTTGAGGGAAATTTGCTCTTGTCCTACAAACCTCTCGCACTTGGAGGCCCAACAATGTCTACAAGAAGTGGTTGGAGACGCAGACGCTGGATGCTGGCAAGGCTGCTGTATGATGGGGTGGAGGCCGCAGAAAGCGTAACGAGGGAAGCAGGGGGTCCAGGCGGAAGCGGCGACGGGCGAGAGGCGGGCGGCGAGGGGTGCCAAGGTCGCGGCGCACAGCAACAGCGAGAAGGGACAGGGCAAGCACGACGCGGCGCTGGGCGAAAAGGCTGGGCGTGGTATGAAGGCCAGGCGGCCACGGCGCGGCCAACGACGACTACGAGGCGAGGCATGCGCGGGCACGCGTGGTGAGCGGGAGGGCATGGCGGAGCTGCGGGTGAGCAGCGCCGCGGCAAAGTGAGGCGCAGCGAGGTGGGGCTCGGCCATGGCGGAGCAAGCAACGGGCGCAGGTGCGAGCGGTGATGTGGCTTGGAGCGCCGTTGACGAGGACGGCCACGCGCGGGTGATGACCGAGGCATGTACAAGCGGGCGTGGCCGTGCGCGAGGGAGGCGGCACGACGACTATAACGAACGACGAGTGCGGGGAGAGGACGAGGCCGGGGCCTCACCGTGATTCGTAGGGACGGGGGCAGCGGGGGTCGAGGTGGTCGGCGGGGACGACGGCGGAGAGGAAGCAGGCCGGCGAGGGAGGTACGGCGAGGTCTAGGCGGGCTCCGGACGAGGGCGAGGCGGCGGCGCACGGCGGCGTCGTGCCCCGATCCGATCTGGATCAAGGAGGGGAGAGTGGGCGCGAGCAGTGGAGTGGTTCTTTGTTGGACTAGGGTTTGGGAAGTGGGGCATGGGGAATGGGAGTGGGTGAGTGGGTTGGGCTGGGCACCGTGGGTCGTGGCCTAGTTGGGTTTATATTTGGCCGAGCCCAGTGGGGGGGGGTTGCTTTCTATTTTATTTTCTTTTTGTTTTTGTTTTTGTTTTTGTTTTATTTATTTTTCCTTTTTTGTTCTATTTATTTTAGAGCCTTTTAGCATTTTCTAAAAATGAGTTTCCTTCACAACAATTACCTACATAATATTTGGCACTAACCGAACATTTTTGTTCTAATGTTTGAAAACCATTGTTGTATGCCATATTTTGAATTTGAATTTTGAATCGGTTTTTGAACTAACGAGAGATTAGCAACAGTAATTGAAGTGACGTGGCATCGTTAGCAGAGAATTACTGTAGCTTAATTATCCGGGCGTCACAGCTATGTTTGATGAGAATGACATGTTTGAGAATTTATTTGCTGCAATTAATATTTGTCCCAAGCTTGGGGATGCTATATTTTATGAAGATGATATTTTTAACCTCCCAAGTTTCGATATGCAAATTTATTATGATGATAACATGCCTCCTATTTATGATGATTATATTGATAAAAGTGGGTTTGGAAGAGTGTCAACTTTAGGAAGTAATGATCCCACTATTTTGGAGGGTGTTGAATCTTACTGTGACAATTATGAAAGTGGATTTGGAGAGGTCATGACTTTATTTAGTAATGATTCCACTATCTTGGAAGAGGTTTCAATTGATTATGATGAGAACAAAGTTGCTACTTATGATGATTATTGTGATGACACTTATGCTATAAAAAGTAGTGATGATTATATTTATAAAATTTGTCATGATTATGATTACCCTTTTTCTGAACATTACTCTTTTAATATGGAAACAATTTATAGTGTTCGAGTTTCTTATGATACTCCCACTATTCGAATGAGAAGAATTTTGCTTATGTGGAGAGTAGTAAATTTTCTATGCTTGTAGATCATGAAAAGAATGCTTTATGTGATGGTTATATTGTTGAATTCATTCATGATGCTACTGAGAATTATTATGAGGGAGGAATATATGCTTGTAGGAATTGCAATAATATCAATTTTCCTCTCTATGTGCTTAAAATCTTGAAGTTATGCTTGTTTTGCCTTCCTATGCTAGTTGATTATTGTTCCCATAAGTTGTTTGCTCACAAGATCCCTATGCATAGATAGTGGGTTAGACTTAAATGTGCTAGTCATATTCTTCATGATGCTCTCTTTATGTTTCAATTCTTATCTTTTATGTGAGCATCATTGAAATCATCATGCCTAGCTAGGGGCGTTAAATGTAAGCGCTTGTTGGGAGGCAACCCAATTTTATTTTTGTTATTTGCTTTTTGCTACTGTTTAGTAATAAATAATTCATCTAGCCTCTATTTATATGTGGTTTTATTGTTTTAATTAGTGTTTGTGCCAAGTAAAACCTTTGGGAAGACTTGGGTGAAGTCTTTGCGATCTTACTGTAAAAAACAGAAACTTTTGCGCTCACGAGATTAGCTGCCATTTATTACTGGAGAGTGCTTTTAGGTTGATTCTTTTTGCAGATGATTAATAGAAAAATTCTTCAGGTCCACCAATTTATTTCATAATTTTTGGAGTTACATAAGTACTCGAATGATACAGATTGCTACAGACTGTTCTGTTTTTGACAAATTCTGTTTTCTATGTGTTGTTTGCTTATTTTGATGAATCTATGAGTAGTATCAGAGGGTATGAACCATAGAGAAGTTGGAATACAGTAGATATTACACCAATATGAATTTAGAATGAGTTTACAACAGTACCTACGTGGTGATTTATTTTCTTATACTAACGGAGCTTACGAGTTTTCTATTAAGTTTTGTGTTGTGAAGTTTTCAAGTTTTGGGTAAAAATTCGATGGACTATGGAATAAGGAGTGGCAAAAGCCTAAGCTTGGGGATGCCCAAGGCAACCCAAGGTAATATTCAAGGACAACCAAGATCCTAAGCTTGGGGATGCCCCGGAAGGCATCCCCTCTTTAAATCTTCGTTCATCGGTAAATTTACTTGGAGCTATATTTTTATTCACCACATGATATGTGTTTTGCTTGGAGCGTCATTTTATTTCCTTTTGTTTTGCTTGCTGTTTGAATAAAATACCAAGATCTGAAATTCTTAAACGTTAGAGAGTCTTCACATAGTTACATAATTATTCAACTACTCATTGATCTTCACTTATATCTTTCGGAGTAGTTTGTTGTTTGCTCTAGTGCTTCACTTATATATTTTTAGAGCATGATGGTGGTTTTATTTTATAGAAATTATTGATCTCTCATGCTTCACTTATATTATTTCGAGAGTCTTTAGAACATGATGGTAATTTGCTTTGGTTATGACTTTAGTCCTAATATGATAGGCATCCAAGATGGGTATAATAAAAACTGTCATATAGAGTGCATCAAATACTATGAGAAGTTTGATACTTGATAGTTGTTTTGAGATATAAAAGTGGTAATGTTAGAGTCATGCTAGTTGGGTAATTGTGAAATTGAGAAATACTTGTGTTGAGGATTGCAAGTCCTGTAGCATGCACGTATGGTAAACATTGTGTGACAAATTTGAAGCATGGGGTGTTCTTTGATTGATTTCCTTATGAGTGGCGGTCGAGGAAAAGGCGATGGTCTTCTCCTACCAATCTATCCATCTAGGAGCATGCGCGTAGTGCTTAGTTTTGATGACTTGTAGATTTTTGCAATAAGTATGTGAGTTCTTTATAACTAATGTTGAGTCCATGAATTATACGCACTCTCACCCTTCCATCATTGCTAGCCTCTTCAGTACCATGCATTGCCCTTTCTCACCTTGAGAGTTGGTGCAAACTTCGCCGGTGCATCCAAACCACGTGATATGATACACTCTAACACACATAAGCCTCCTTATATCTTCCTCAAAACAGCCACCATACCTACCTATTATGGCATTTCCATAGTCATTCCGAGATATATTGTCATGCAACTTTCCACCATTATGTTTATTATGACACATTCCATCATTGTCATATTGCTTTGCATGATCACGTAGTTGACATCGTATTTGTGGCAAAGCCACCTTCATAATTCTTTCATACATGTCGCTCTTGATTCATTGCACATCCCGCATACCGTCGGAGGCATTCACATAGAGTCATATTTTGTTCTAAGTATCGAGTTGTAATTCTTGAGTTGTAAGTAAACAAAAGTGTGATGATTTTCATTATTAGAGCATTGTGCCATTGTCCCATGTGAGGAAAGGATGACGGAGACTATGATTCCCCCACAAGTCGGGATGAGACTCCGGACGGAAAAAAAGAGGCCAAAGAAGCCAAAATAAAAAAAGAGGACAAAGAAGCCCAAACAAAAAAATGAGAGAAAAAGAGAGAAGGGACAATGTTACTATCCTTTTCGCACACTTGTGCTTCAAAGTAGCACCAAGCTCTAGTGCATCCATTGCATGGCAATCTCTTCTCCTCGCATTGACATCAATTGATGGGCATCTCCATAGCCCGTTGATTAGCCGCGTCAATGTGAGACTTTCTCCTTTTTTTGTCTTCTAACATAACCTCCATCATCATATGCTATTCCATCCATAGTGCTATGTCCATGGCTCGCGCTCATATATTGCGTGAAAGTTGAAAGAGTTTTAAAAGGCTAAGTATGAAACAATTGCTTGGCTTGTCATCGGGGTTGTGCATGATGGGAGCATTTTGTATGACGAAAATGAAGCATGGCCAAACTATATGATTTTGTAGGGATAAGCTTTCTTTGGCTATGTTATTTTGATAAGACATAATTGCTTGGTTAGCATGCTTGAAGTATTACTATTTTTATGTCAATATTAAACCTTTATCTAGAATCTTTTGGATCTAAATATTCATGCCACAATAAAGAGAATTACATTGAAAATTATGTTAGGTAGCATTCCACATCAAAAAATTTGTTTTTATCATTTACCTACTCGAGGACGAGCAGGAATTAAGCTTGGGGATGCTTGATACGTCTCCAACGTATCTATAATTTTTGATTGTTCCATACTATTATATTATCCTTCTAGGATGTTTTATATGCATTTATATGCTATTTTATATGATTTTTAGGACTAACCTATTAACCTAGAGCCCAGTGCTAGTTTCTGTTTTTTCCTTATTTTTGAGTATCGCAGAAAAGGAATACCAAACGGAGTCCAATTGACCTGAAATTTCACGGAGATCATTTTGGACCGTATAAGCCCACGGAGTCGGAGATGGGCCAGGAGAGTCCCGAGGCCACCACAAGGGTGGGGGCGCAACCTACCCCTAGGTGCCCCCTACCTCATGGCTGCCTCGTGGACCCCCTGACTTGTTCCCGACGCCAACACCTCTTATATATCCCCAAACTTCCGGAACATAACCTAGATCAGGAGTTCCACCGCCGCAAGCCTCAGAGCCACCAAAAACCAATCGGGACCTGCTCCGTCTGCCCCGCCGAGGGGAATCCCTCACCGTGGCCATCTTCATCATCCCGACGCTCTTCATGATGAAGAGGGAGTAGTTCACCCTCGGGCCGAGGGTATGTACCAAAGAGCTATTTGTTTGATCTCTCTCTCTCTCTCTCTCTCTCTCTCTCTCTCGTGTTCTTGATTCGGCACGATCTTGATGTATCGCGAGCTTTGCTATTATAGTTGGATCTTATGATGTTTCTCCCCCTCCACTCTCTTGTAATGGATTGAGTTTTCCCTTTGAAATTATCTTATCGGATTGAGTCTTTAAGGATTTGAGAACACTTGATGTATGTCTTACATGTGCTTCTCTATGGTGACAATGGGATATTCACGTGATCTACTTGATGTATGTTTTGGTGATCAACTTGCGGGTTTAGTGACCTTGTGAACTTATGCATAGGGGTTGGCACATGTTTCGTCTTGACTCTCCGGTAGAAACTTTGGGGCACTCTTTGAAGTTCTTTGTGTTGGTTGAATAGATGAATCTGAGATTGTGTGATGCATATCATATAATCATACCCACGGATACTTGTGGTGATATTGGAGTATCTAGGTGACATTAGGGTTTTGGTTGATTTGTGTCTTAAGGTGTTATTCTAGTACGAACTCTAGGATAGATCGAACGGAAAGAATAGCTTCGTGCTATTTTACTACGGACTCTTGAATAGATCGATCAGAAAGGATAACTTTGAGGTGGTTTCGTACCCTACCATAATATCTTCGTTTGTTCTCTGCTATTAGTGACTTTGGAGTGACTCTTTGTTGCATGTTGAGAGATAGTTATATGATCCAATTATGTTATTATTATTGAGAGAACTTGCAGTAGTGAAAGTATGAACCCTAGGCCTTGTTTCCACGCATTGCAATACCGTTTGTGCTCACTTTTATCATTAGTTACCTTGCTGTTTTTATATTTTTTTAGATTACAAAAACCTATATCTACCATCCATATTGCACTTGTATCACCATCTTTTGTCAACTAGTGCACCTATACAATTTACCATTGTATTGGGTGTGTTGGGGACACAAGAGACTCTTTGTTATTTGGTTGCGGGGTTGTTTGAGAGAGACCATCTTCATCCTACACATGCATTGATAAACCTTAGGTCATCCACTTGAGGGAAATTTGCTACTGTCCTACAAACCTTTGCACTTGGAGGCCCAACAACGTCTACAGGAAGAAGGTTGTGTAGTAGACATCACCGTCGTGCTATCAGAATTCATCTACTACCTCGCCGTCTTGCTGAATTAAGAAGGCGGAGGACGTCACCGAGCTGAACATGTGCTGAACGCGAAGGTGCCGTACGTTCGGTGCTTGATCGGTTGGAACGCGAAGAAGTTCGACTACATCAATCGTGTTGTCGAACGCTTCCGTTTACGGTCTACGAGGGTGCGTAGAGACACTCTCTCCCTCTCGTTGCTATGCATCTCCTTGATAGATGTTGTGTGTGCGTAGATTTTTTTTTGTTTTCCATGCAACGTTTCCCAACACAGTTCGTGGAATGGTTCGCTGCTTTTGGTCGATTTTAAGAAGGTAACAGAGTCGATTCCGGCAGATCTTAGGTAGGGGTCCCGAACTAGTAGCTTAGAAGCGATGGTAATAGAGACAAGGGATTATACCCAAGTCTAGGCTCTCCTAAGAAATAAAACCCTACATCTTTCTTATGCTGTATTGATTTGGGATGGAGTACAAAGTACAGGTTAACTACTATGAGATCGTTGTGCCCCGTCTACAAGCCTTACCCCCTGGTTTATATATCCACCCGGGGGGTAGGGTTACAATTAGGTCAACCATGTAAAAGGTAAACGTGTAGTAGATGACCTCTAAATCTTGGAGCACGCGTCAAGTCTTGGGAGAATTCCTTCTACGCATCGTGGGCTGCCTCGATGTAACCTGTTGATAAACCGACATGGCGATGCACAGCCTGCCCCACGTGGCCGGGAGACAATGTGGTGCGTGACCCTAATACGGGACGCCATTAGAAGGTTCTACGCATGTCTTTTTTTTCATGTGTTTTTTTGTCATTTTCCTTTCGTTTTTTTTTCATTTCCTTTATCTTCTTTTTCTTTTTCAAATACATGTCGACAGTTTTAATACACGTTGTACATTTTTCATATACAGGCCAAACATTTTTCAGATACACGCCAAACTTTTTTCAATTACATGTTTGAACTTCTTTTTTCATATAATGTGAACATTTTTGAAATACACATTGACTTTTTTAGATGGTAGCATTTTTCTAAATGTCACAACCATATTTTTGAAACGCATGGACATATTTTCTAAATGCTATGATTGTTTTCCTGAATGGTACGACACATTTGTGTAAAATTAGACAAACATTTTATTACATTGTGTAAATATATGTTTAAATGTCATTTTTTTTGGAACAGATGAACTTTTTTTAATTTCCCAGAATATTTTTTTGAAGGTGCAAACATTATAGAAAAAAATGTGCAAACAAAGAATTTACACTGTGCTAACAATTTTCAAATATTTGATGAACGCTTTAAAAATTGTTAAGTAAACTGCTTCTGGAATATATATACAAAAATATACAAGAAATAAAAAAACTTAATTGCGGTCCCAAACAAGTTTGTTAGCCTATTATAAAAATATATAAAAAATAGATAATGAACGAATAGAGAGGCAAAGAAGAAAGAAATTAACGAATAGAAAATACTATCTGCCGCATCCTGCGGAAGATTGTAGTTGATTCGCACAGAACTAGCGACCAGCGCGCACATGGGCCGGTCGACTTTTCCTGGTTTTAGAAACCTTCTAGAAGGTAAGGGAAGGTTCCTGAACCGGTTTATGTCTTTCCCTGTTTTCTTTTCTTTTATTCCCTATTTTTCTTTCTGCAATTTTTCCTTTTTTTATTTCCTTTCTTCTTTTTTTCTTTGTTTCTTTTTCTCTTTTCTTTCCAAAATTGCATTTTAGTTTTTTTACATTTTTTGTAAAATGTTTCACTTTTAAAATTTGTTCGCTACTTTAGAGAAAAGGTTTTATAATTCCAAAAAGTTTAGAGTTTCAAAATTAAAAAATATTCGCATTTCAAGTTTTGGTCACAGATTCAGAAAATGTTTGGGAATTTCAAGACAAGTTCCTACTTTCAAAATTTGTTCGCAAATTAAAAAAAAGTTCATGTTATCAAAATTTGTTCGAAAAGTCAAAAGTTGTTCCGGGAATCTCAGAAAATGTTCATCATTGAATTTCTTTTCATAAATTATAAAATGTTCGGGAATTTCACTTTCCAAATAAAGAAAAAAAATGTTTTAAAAAATGTGTTCACGAATTCAAATATTGTTCAGGGAATTGAAAAAATATCGCATTTTGAAAAAGTTGTTTGTAATTTCAAAAAATGTTTTCTTTATTAATCTTTGTTCTTTTTTGTTAATAAATGTTTGCATTTCAAAAAATTGTTCATTTAAAAAATGTTCTCCCTTTGAAATTTGTTCCTTTTTAAAAAATGTTTGGGTTTCAAAAAATGTTCGACTTTTACAGAATGAGTTCAGAAATTAGAAAATGTTTGTGTTTCAAAAAAAATTCAAAAAGGAAATCATGTTTAAAGTTTTAGAATATATTTAATCTGTTTGCGGCTATAATTCATACACACTGGGCTGCCATTTTAGACACTTAATCTCAGTAATAGTGGTGGCTAGCGACTCTGTTTACTAGCAAGAGGACCTCGATTTGAACCCTCACGCAGACTTGTGTTTATGGGAATTTGTGCTACCGGGGTTTAAGTTTTGTTGTTCTTGTCTACTTATTTAGGCATCACGCTGCTAATTTGACACTACAACTTATGGAGTAGTGGCTAGCACGGTGGAACTAACTTTGAGGTCGCGTGTACGAATCACATGGCCCGCACGCTCCTTTTTCGCTTCGCTAATGCGGTGCCATCCCGTGTCACTGCAAATGGGCCAGCCCAGGTGAGCCACCCTGTGCGAAACGCCGACTCTTTGCCGCATTGAGCAAAGGCCTCATGCCTAAATCGTGCAACCAATGGGACGACCCAGTAAGATGGACACCTTCGATTTTCTGTTCGTTTTTTCGCCTTTCATCGGTTTTATGTGTTTTTAACCGAGTTTCTTCGTTTTTTCTTGGTTTTCTGTTTTGTGGCGTACCGGTGTCTTCTTTTTTCCTGTTTTTTTTGCGTTTCTTCATTTTTAGCACATGTCTACTTTTTTTAAAACACAATGTAAATTTTTATATACACTTGGAGCATCTTTTTTGCTACACATTGAACATTTTTAAAATACATGTTACAAACATTTATTCGATACATGTTAAACCACACGTTCCTTCACCGCTGTCTTCGGTGTTCGATACAATTTTTTCAAATAAGCATTGAACATTTTTTAATTGACACTAAGCATTTTTGTTAAACCACGCGAACATTTCCTTCACAATGTAGAAACATTTTTAAAAGTGTCACAAACATTTTTTTCAAGAGAGAATATTTTTTAAGAGGCCACATACTTTTTTTGGTACGAAAGCTTTTTTACATTTTGTAAATATTTTCTAAATAGATCATGTACATAGCTTTGAAATGCATGTTTTTTTGGAAATGACACGTATATTTTTTTTGAATGGTATGAAATGTGTTTTTGGATTCCGTGAACAGTTTTACATTGCATACACACTTATAATAAAATATTTACATTTTTTGAACACAAGAACATTTTTTAATTTCCATGAATTTTTTTGTTAATAGTACCGACATTTTTTAAAGTTGCACAAACATTTATTAACACTGCATTAATGTTTTTGGAACGTGTGGTGAACATTTGTAAAAATTTAAACCAAATTTGTTTCCTTCTTAGAAAATAAAATAAAAGCAATAAAACAAACAAGAAAAAATTGTGTGCTAGGGAGACTGTTCTTCTCCCGCACACTGGAACGGCCCGTTTATGAGGTACTACAGCCACAGGTGATGTTGCGCTATGTATCGCAGTGAGATGGGTGCGGTTATGTATTGTTGTTGCGATACATTTTTTTTGGACTAAAAAATGTATCGCAACAACCAATACATAACCGCACCTATCTCACCGTGGGCAGACAAAGCTTGCCGCTTTCACCTCGGGCGCATAGCATCGGGTGATTCAGGTCGGATTGGTTCTCGCCCGCCCTCCTATGTGGAAGCTGAAAGGTGCCTGGTGTGGACGCGAGATGACGGAGTTTCTCTGCCTGACCAGGTGAGCGTAGTATAAAGGCGTTTGGTTGGTGCTTGTCACGCTGCGATCCAAATGCGGCGGACTAACTAGTGCAAGTGCGATTAACCACTGTAACGACCAAGTCATCTTTGGGGTCCATCACCATGTGTATGCGTGCGTGTTAAGCCAAGTGTTGGCGTGTGTGGGAAACCACCGCGGCTCATTTGTAACGGAATCCATCGCATCGAGGATTCTGATCGAAAAGCTTAATGAATCACTTTCCCCTCGTCTCATCTCTCTCGCTCTCACCTACCCCTCTCCTTCTTCCTCATCCCGATCCCCTTCTCCTCTCCTCCCAAATCCTCTAGATCGGGGCGTGACAATCTGGTATTCAGAGCCAAAATTTTTTTCCCACCGCCGTTGGTTGCTGATCGATCGGTAACATCCACTGGTCAAAAGGCCGCTTCCGGCCGAGCTCGCATACGTATCCTGCCCTGGTTCGATCTAATTCTGCGAAACCACGGCACCACCATCCGAACCTCGGCGCGAGACACCAAGTGCTCGACGCCATGTCGGAGACCACGGACAAGTTGCAGAACTTGCTCGAGTCCGTCATCCGCCGCCTCGATGCAAATCAGAAGACCGCCGACGAACGCCACCAGGCGCAGGTCGCCTACAGCGACCAAGTCTCCGCCGAGCTCAAGCTCCTGTCCAAGCAGATCAACCTCACGCAAGCCAACGAGGACGAGGCCCGCAAGGCTGCGCCGACCGTCGATCCCGCGGCGACCGTCTCCGGCGCCGCATCTCCATCGGGCGTCACGGCCACCGCGGACTCCTCCGCGCACCATCCGCGACCCCCACCACCACCACCACCACCGAATCGCCCTCCACCGCTGCCCCTCTACACCGACGGTGCAGCACAACTTCCGTTCGCCCGCCTCGTCAACCATGGTCCGCCGCTGCTCACCGCGCGCTCACCATCGTCCTCGGAGCTCGACCGCCACGGCGACCACTACATCAAGCCGCCCAAGCATGATTTCCATGGTTCGACGTACGCTCAAGATTCTGGCTGGATCACCGCTGCACCACCTACTTTCGAAGCTGTGCCAAGGTACACAACACAATTGGTCACCATCATGCGGTCTTTGTACATGGACGGCTTGGCAGTAATGTGGATCCAGCTCATCGACAGGACGCACCACAGGGTCAATTGGCAACAATTCAGAGCTGCAGTCAGAGGAATTTGGCCCAGAGGAGTTTGAGGTTGAGATGCACAACTTCATTCGATTAAGGCGGACAGCAATGGCGTTAGAATTATCGCCATCGGTTTGAGACAACCATGTACCATTTGTCCATACAGATCCAACCCTGAGCACCAAATTCTTCATCTCACAGTTTCTGATTGGCCTCAAGGACGAGCTGCGCCTCGGTGTGCGGTTACAAGCACCTACCAGCATCACTCGGGCCGCTGTGTTCGCTCGTATTCAGGAAGAAGAGTTGGAGAAGCGGCGTACGCGCCACAAGATCACACCGGTGGGCGACCACCACCACCGCACCACCGGCAGTCATTGCTCCACTTCAGCCGCACCTCGCACCACGGCAAGGCGATGATTATGCTCGAGCGCCAACTGCGCGAGTTCAGAAGAGCGAATGGCCTTTGTTTTCGCTGCGGGGACAAGTACTCCAGAGAGCATCAGTGCAAACGCATCGGCCAGATCCTGATGATCGAGGTCGGCGACTTCGGCGAGATCCTTTCAAACGACACAGTCCACGCACTGCAACTGCTTGATGCACCGACATTACAAGAACCCGAGTGCTGCTCATTATCTCAGCAAGCGCTCTCTGGGGAAGAAACACCATCCACAATTCGTCTCCGAGCTCAAGTGGGAGATCAAATTATGTTGCTCTTGGTTGATTCTGGAAGCACGCACAGTTTCATCAGCGAAGCTTTCCTCTCTCGTCTGACAGTTCGTGAGCAGCTGCCTCGATTTCGGGGCGTCAGCCAAGGGCTAACGGCAACGATGCACTCAAATCGTGCAGCTGGATTAGCTTGGGGCGTGCTCGACACACATTTCACATGGATCTACGCGTCCTTCCACTCGATGCTTATGATGGAGTGCTGGGCATAGACTGGTTATCTGCGCACAGTCCGATGAACTGTCACTGGCAACACAAAACCATCGACTTCGAAACCCAGGGCAAGAGTGTACACTTACAAGGCGTGCGTACCTCAGACTTGCCTCCAATATCCCAGCTCGATGCGTATGAATTACACCGAATGGAAGTGGCTAATGATATCTGGATTGCAGCTTTGGTTACAGTGGAAACAGTGGAAAACCCTGAACCTGAACCAGTTCCGGCCAACATTCAGAAACTCTTATCTGAATATGAGGACGTGTTCTCTGAACCCAAAACCCTTCCGCCCAAGAGGCAATACGATCATGCCATCAACTTGGAGCCTGGCACTGCTCCAATTAACACGAGGCCCTACCGCTATTCCCCAGCTCAGAAAGACGAGATTGAGAAGCAGGTTCAAGAGATGTTGCGATCCGGTGATAGCACCACGTCGAGCCCGTCTGTGCAAAGCGCCGGTGTTGTTGGTCAAGAAGAAGGATGGCAGCTGGCGTTTTTGCGTGGATTTCCGGCGCCTGAACACGGCGACAGTCAAGAACAAGTTCCCGCTTCCAGTGGTCAATGAACTGCTCGACGAACTGGGAGGAGCAGCTTATTTCTCCAAGATAGATCTCCGCGTCGGGTACCATCAGATTCGCATGCGCGAGGAGGACGAAGAGAAAACAACATTCAAAACACACCACGGGCATTATCACTTTAGAGTGATGCCGTTCGGTCTCTGCAACGCCCCGCTACATTTCAGTGCCTCATGAACTCCGTGTTCGACCGCCATGTCCGTAAGTTTATCATCATATTCCTCGATGACATACTGGTTTTTAGCTTTAATCTCCAGGAACACGAAGAACACCTGCGCATCGTCCTCGACCTGCTCCGCAAACACCAGCTGTACGCGAAGGCCTCCAAGTGCTCGTTCGCGCAACAGAAGATCGAGTACCTGGGGCACGTCATCTCCAAGGACGGCGTGGCCACTGACGCAAGCAAGACCAGTGCCATGAGCGCCTGGCCCGTTCCCACCACGCCCACCGAGCTGCGCGGCTTCCTCGGCTTGACCGGCTACTATCGCAAGTTCGTGCCCCATTACGGCATCATTGCCAAGCCGCTCACGCGCCTCCTCACAAAAAAGGGATTTCTCTGGGACGACAAGGCGTAGGCCGCGTTCGAGATGCTCAAGCAAGCTATGGTGAGCACGCCCGTGCTCGCTCTCCCCGACTTCAAGCACCCGTTCGCCATCAAGACGGACGCGTGCGACACCAGTGTGGGAGCCGTGCTGGTCCAAGATGGGCACCCGTCGCAGACCGAGCAAGGCCACAGGCGTGCGCAACTGTAAGTTGTCCGCCCTCACGAGAAGGAGTTCTGGCGGTCATGATGGCCATCGACAAGTGGCGACTGCACCTCCAGCGCCCCATTTGAGATCCTCACCGACCACAAGAGCTTGTGTTCGCTTACACCCAACTCACATCGATCTCCAGCGCAAGGCAATGTCCAAGATGGTGGGATTGCAGTTCACATTTCGTTACAAGAAGGGCACGGACAATGGCGCGGCCGATGCGCTCTCCAGGGTGGGGCATCTGCCGTCGCTGGATGCCCTGTCTGTGTGTCAACCTCAATGGCTGCAGGAGGTGGCCAATTAAATGCAACAGACGCCGACGCCGCGGAACTACTCGCCAAGCTCGCGCTCTTCGACACCGACGACCAGGGCCGCACTCTGCAGCAAGGTGTGATTCGGCAACGGGGACGGCTGTGGATCGGCGCCAACACTGCGCTGCAGACAAAGCTCATCGCCGCACTGCACCACAGCGCCGTCAGGGGACACTCCGGCGCCACCGCCACCTACCACCGGGTGCGCGCAAGTTGTTCGCTGGACCGGCCCTGAAGCCTTATTTGTCGAAGATTTCGTCAGCGGTCAAAGATTTGCCAAAGACGCTGGCACGAACAAACGCATCTCCCGGTAAGCTGCAACCTCTTCCGATTCCTCAAGAGCCCTGGCGAAGATCACCATGGATTTCGTCGAGGGCTGCCCAAGTCCGATGGCTTTGACGCCATCATGGTCGCCGTCGACCGCCTCACCAAGCACGCCCGCCGTCCCCTCCGCCACCCCTTCAACGCCGCTCGGGTTGCGAGATCCTTCCGACAACATCATCTGCCTCCACGGCGTCAGACTCCATCGCCTCCGACCGCGACAAAGTGTTCACCGGCGCCATGTGGCGCGAGATCCTCAACGCCGCGGGCACCAAGCTCCTATACTCCACGGCGTATCACCCCCAGACGGACGGACAGACGGAGCGTGTTAACCAGTGCTTGGAGATGTATCTGCGGTGCTCAGTCCACGACACACCCAAGCAATGGCGCCGGTGGCTCTTGGCGGCGGAGTTACGTACAATTCGTTGCACCACGCCTCCCTCAACTGCTCCCCATTCAAGGCGCCAGATCAGCAGGAGCCCAACCTCGGCGGCATGCCGGTCCACCTCAACATACCCGCGGATGCGCCACACGAGGAGATCGATTGGGCGCGCAGACACGGAGTTGCTGCGCGGCTCAGCCTACCAAGCGCTTTCAAGAAACAAGCAGATCGTCATCACAACGGCGTGCCTTCGACGTGGGTGACAGGTCCTCCTCAAGCTTCAACCTTCGCCCGATCCTCCGTCGCTAACCGCCTCGCCGCAAGTCATGGCGTACAAGTTCTTCGGGCCCTTCACGGTGATTTTAACGCTTGCAGACTTTTGGCATACCGCTGAACTTGCCGCCGGACACGCATCCACCCGTCTTCCACGTCTCGCAACTCAAGCCGCTTCGTCCCGATTACACTCCGGTCTTGCCGAGCTGCCCAAGATCTGGACCTCACGGCCCGCGGACCGAAGTTCCGATCGCCGTCTGGACCGCCGCATGATGAAGAAAGAGACGTCCCGATGCGTCCGGTACAAGTGCGGTGGAGCACCATGCCACCGCCGTCGGCTACTTGGGAAGACTACTACGTGCTCGGCGGCGCTACCCGACACATCCATCTCTGGGCGTAAGAAGATCAAGCGGCTCAAGAGGGGGCAAATGTCACGCTGCAGTCCACCGCAGCGGACTAACTAGTGCAAGTGCAGTTAACCACTCGTAACGACCAAGTCATGCTGGGGTCCATCAGCCATGTGTATGCGTGCGTGTTAAGCCAAGTGTTGGCGTGTGTGGGAAGCCAGCTGTGGCCTACTTGTAACGGAACCACTGGACGAGGACGGCATCGAAAAGCGAATGAATCACTTTCCCCTCGTCTCATCTCTCTCGCTCTCACCTACCCCTCTCCTTCTTCCTCATCCCGATCCCCTTCTCCTCTCCTCCCAAATCCTCTACCTCGGGGCGTGACAGTGCTTGAGCAGGTAGAGTATTGATGTCCCATCCATGCACTCGGTGGGTTTACTTTTGCATTTAATATCCACCCAGGCAGCTTTTAGCCATGTGGCCGCACGTCCAGGCGTCCCATTAGGGTCGCCTGACCTAGGCTGATTACAGTGCCTGGAGCATAGACCAGGCTAATTACGGTACAAGGAATTCAGGCCAGGCAAGCTATCCTTTTTCCAGGCCAAGAACCAAACAACCACCGGTGAGACTCAGGGGCAACTCTAGGCCAGGCAAAATAGGATGAGTATGCAGACCAAACCGCCCCTCAGGCCGATGTTTTGGGCCACTATGGTTGGGCCCAAAATGGTATGAGGGTACACGTCACTTGGTTTGGGCCCTAGATAGTACGACTTCGTGCATAGTTCTTCAATTGCGATATTGTGGCAACTATTCAAAGAGAAAAATCCAGAATAAACCTTAAACTCCCAAAGCAAGTCGGAATCAAGCCCTACTTTCCAATCCCAGAAATTGGTAGCGTGCACTTTATGATCCCTGTCAATTTTCATCCTATAGATCTGTTTGTCGCACAGGGAAAATGGTGATCTCAGTCCGGATTGCTCTCACCCCACTATATCTTCTCTGGCTCGCCAATGCCACCTCCACTTGCTTGACCACCACACGCTTGTCTGCTCACCAGGCGTCGTCCCCCACCGAAGACTTCGCGGGAGGCGGCTACGAGGGGGTAAGGACGCATAAGTGCTCATGATGCTGCTGGACCACACCATGCCCCAAAGTGCTCAGCATATTGCCGTGACGAAGGGTTCTGACGGGTTGACAGTGGCAGTCCCCGCTCTGTTGAGCACGACCCAGCTGGCTTCAGATACATTGCCATCCCGGGCGGGCTGGTGACCTTTGCAGCGTACACCGACCCGATGGCGCTCACGTTGTTCAGCTCGTGGTGGTACCTATTTTTTGCAGGGGAGCTTGCGTTGGTCACCATAACGATAGAACGCTTTCATGGCTGATACGACTAGCCGTAATTGTGTCCCTGCCTGCACAGTCGCCTTTGTTATACACCGAAGGGAATTCACCGTCAGCCATCTCAAGTTGGAGTAGATCGACATCCCATAGCCCAAACGAGTTTTCAACAAAAAAAACAAGAAAACTGGGATTAGCCGGGTTTTTTTTGCGGGGAACTTTAGAAAGCTTTATTAGATGAACGCATTCGCTGGGCAGTCAGCCAGAAGGCTGCTAACCAGGAAGTTAGGTATGGAGTCCAGCCAGCTTTCGGTCACGTTAAGCGTACATGCACGCTTAGCACACAAATGTACATGACCATTAGCGGCTCTTATTACATGAGAAATATGAAAAGACAAAAAGCTAGCAGAGAGCTCTCTAATTTCTAAGAAAAATGATGCTACTACCGAAAGATCGGTGTCGCTAGAGTTCCAGAGGTTAACTGCCTCAAGACAGTCGGATTCCAGTCGCACGTGCATGTAGCCTCAAGCTTGGCGAAGATGACACCCTCCGCAGGGAGAGCACTTCAAGAATGAAAGGGTCCTCGACCCCTAGGTGGGGTTTGCACCATGCGCCCAAGAACGCCGAGGAAGAGCGGGCCACTCCCCCCACGCCGGCGACGCCGACATCAAAGTGTATTGCAGCATCAGTATTGATCTTGATATGATCATCTTCGGGGGGTCGCCACCTGTGACCTGGCAGAGGTACGAAGCTCTGTCGAGGGATATCCAATAAAGGTCAAGGTCCTAACGGATCACGGCGGACCGAGGCAAGCTGGATCAATGGTCTCCTGATCATGTGTTCTTCTATTATGAGACATCCAAATGGCCCACATGACGGTGATGATGATGGCACGGTCCTTGTCAGTCAACCAAAGATCACATAGAATATCGCGTGCCCAAGTACTGGGATGGAGCTGGGGTAGGTTGATCTCAAAGAGTAGCCTTGCCTCCTCCCAAAACCGCTTTGCATGAGAACAGTGGACAAGAGCATGCATCAAGTCTTCGTCCATAGCCAGGCAAAGCTTACATAAGCTAGTATCTCTGATATGGCGATGATGGAGGGTGCATACTTTTGGGACAACTTTGAGCTTCCATAACAATCTCCACATCTGTTCTTCGTTCGTTGATGGCCCCGATATCTGCCGTTCTTCTAGAGCTAACCGTTCTTTCTGATTCACTAGAGCTCGATATGCTGTTTTAACATAATAGATGCCAGATCTCTCATGTGCCCAAGCAAGAAAGTCCGCCCCGCCGCCCTGACGAAGTGGAATATTAAGAATTGCCTCTGCGTCCGGTGGTATGAACGCCCATGAACCGTGTCGCGCTTCCAGTCCAGCTTGTCCGAAGTCGATGAGCTCGTGACCATAGTCACCGGGGTGGATGGCGGCTTGAACAGAGGTCCGCATGGTTACGCCGATGGGATCCATCGCTCTTCCTGTGCCGAGGTGGAAACCCCATCACCGGCGCGCTTTATAAGACCGGCACTTAGGGCTGCTCGCCCGGCGATGATGGCACGCCATGTAGCTGAGGCAGACTTGGGTGTTGGCGCTTGCATGAAATCACAGTCTGGAAAGTACCTTCCCTTCATCACTCTTGTACAGAGGGCGTCTGGTTTTGTTAGGAACCGCCAACTGTGCTTCCCGAGAAGCGCTAGATTAAATTGTCGCAGGTCCCGGAATCCCATCCCTCCCTTGATCTTGGGTGTAGCAAGCTTTTCCCAAGCTATCCAGTGTAGAGAGCGTCGATCCACGGAGCTCCCCCACCAATATTTTGCCATGCTTGAGGTAAGATTCTTGCACACTTTCTTGGTCAAAAGAAAGCAATACATACTGAAGGTCGGTATAGCTTGCACAATTGATTTGATTAGAGTCTCTCTACCTGCACAAGCAAAGAACCTTTCAGACCAGCCTTGCATTTTCCCTTTCGCCCGATCTCCAATATGCTCGAACGTTCCACTCGTAACTCTTCCAACAGCAGTTGGGAGACCGAGGTATCATTCAAAAAAGGCTTCTGAGTGCACATTCAGAAGCTGTTTGAGACTCCCTCTTAGAGTCGCCGGTGTGTTTGGGCTGAAATAGATGGAGCTTTTTGCTTGATTCACACACTGGCCGGAGGCCTCGCCATATATTCTGAGGATGTCATTCAAACGAGATGCACTCTCATTACTAGCCTTGATGAAGATCAAACTATCATCAGGGAATATAAGGTGATTGACCCATGGGGCTCTGAAGCTTACCCGTATACCTCGGTCAATATAGTTGCCATAATGCTTCAACAGAGAAGAAAAACCCTCGGCACAGATCAGAAATAGGTATGGGGATACAGGGCAACCCTGTCGTAATCCTCTCGAGGGGGTGAAGTAAGGCAGCAATTCTCCATTAACACGAACAGAGAAACGAACTGAAGTGACGCACTTCATTATTAATCTGACCAAATTGCCAGCAAATCCAAGTCTCACTAGCATAGCTTCAAGGAAGTGCCACTCTACACGGTCATAAGCTTTCATCATGTCCAATTTAATTGCACACGAGAAGTTTTTCCCTTTCTTTCGTCTCTTCATCGTATGGACACTTTCAAATGCCACAAGTACATTATCCGTGATCAAACGACCTGGGACGAAAGCACTTTGCTCCTCGCTGATAATCTCATCCATGCATGGCCTCAGCCGATTGGTTATGACCTTGACAGCGATCTTGTATAGAACTGGGCATAAAGCAATGGGACGATACTGGGAGATATTCTGTGGATGACGTACCCTAGGAATAAGCGTGATAGCAGTATCATTTAGTCCAGCAGGTAGCTCACCACCATTAAGAAAATCAAGCACCGCCGGGACTATGTCATGCTTCAATAGCTCCCAGTGACGCTGATAGAAACCAGCCGTAAATCCATCCACCCCTGGCGCTTTGGACGCGGACATCTGAAATAAAGCTTCTTGAACCTTAGAGGCTTCGAATGGTTTACATAACATATCATTCATGGCCGGCGTGACCCGGTTTGGTACATGCGCTAATAGTTCGTCACTGTTGCTATACCCTTGAGTTGTATAGAGAGCCTGATAAAAGGCAAGGATCTCTTCCTTGTCCTCATCTCCAGATGCGCAAACAGAGCCATCTGACCGCTGCAGATTGGCGATCTTATTTATACGTTTGTGTTGCCTAGCTTGCGCCTGGAAATAGGCTGTGTTGCGGTCTCCTTCGCGTAGCGAAGGGACGCGTGACCGCTGCTTCAACCATATCTCCTCGAGTTTAAGCGCTTCTCGGAGCTTTGACATGGTAGCTGTTTCTTCCTGTGAAGGCCCCTGTCCGACTGACTAACAGCAGAGCCTGTCAAGTCGCTTTTGAAGCTGCCGGACTGTCCTTGTTAGGCATCCAAATTCTCGGACCCCCCAAGGCATGAGCTTGCGCTGCAGAGCCTCGAGGGCGTTCATTACGCCGTGCAGACCTGGTTGCCTGGCTTGTGCTCTCCAAGTTTCGGTAACCAGCTGGTCGTAATCATTATGAGATTGCCAAATATTCTCATAACGAAAAAGTTTCGAAGTATCTGAGTTGCTGTTGGGATGTTGTTGTCGCAAGTCCGCTAGTACAAAGCAATGATCCCCATCGATGGAGCAGACATGGCGCACTTTGACATACTCGAATTTTTGTCTAAATTCCTCATTAGCAAACACTCGGTCTAGCCGAGCTCTGACATTGGCATCACCAGATTGCCGGTTATCCCATGTGTAGGGGACACCAGACCAACCTAAATCCTGCAACGCACATTCATAAGTGGCTTCACGAAATGCTCTCATTTGCCATTCGGTCTCAACGTCCGACTGAAGTGCTCATCCCCATGAAGGTTTTCGTTAAAATCACTCATGCACAACCAATCCGCGTGCGGAAGATTATGCAGGGTCCGTAGGAACCGCCAGCCGGGATTAGAAAGGACGGGGTGCAAGTTTCAAGGATTTTAAGGTTAAGGTTTGATTACGACTAAGAATATATATTTAGAGTTTATTTCATACTTCTCTCCTACCCGTATATACTCATCTTGATGCAACTTTCAAATGTGTGTGTGTGTACAGTACGGTTTGAGGCCGATGTTTTGCTGGCGATGGAGCTCCACTACTGGGGTTTGCGGGCCACCAGCGCCGCTTACCCTGTCAACTTCCTCAACCTCATTCCCATGGCCATCTGAAAGCGAAAAATTGACCGGTACCACTAGGTACCGGCACATCCCTAGCCGCTCTTTTAAAGCATCTTCAGTCGTGTCCCCAACAGGCTTCTCCAGACGTTTTTTTGCCGCCGGCACTCAAAAAGCGGTCCAGTCACGCCTTTAGGAGCCTGTATTTCGTCGGTTTGGGCCGAAACTGACACCGGCGGACCTAGGCCGAATCCGACGCACTGGGGGGCGCCTGGGGGCGCCGGGGAAAGCGTTTTTGGCGCGAACGGGGTGGGCCCGCCGAGTCACTGAGACGCCGATTCGTCGTCCTCATCGCCTCGGTACCCGTGGGAATCAATTCCAAGGCTGCCGCGTTGCCGCGCCGGTCAGCCTCCATTGATGCCTCACGGGCGGCATAGTGAAGGCGCCACCGACGCGTGTCCCGCCCGCTCCCGCCACGCGTCGCCCGGCATGCAGGCTCTCGCCGCCCCGCTTTGGCTATAAAAGATGGCCTCCCCGCCGGTGAACGCCACACCCGCCACACCTCGCCTCGTCTCGTCTCACCACGGTATAGCACAATTTCTTCCCGCCGAAGAGCAATGGCCGAGCGGTACCCCGGCGACGCCGCGGTGGCGAATGGCTTCGGCCGGCGCTTCCTCCACGAGGACGAGGCGCGCCTCCTCTACGAGGCCGACTATCCGGCGCCCCCGGACATGCGGGTGCCGAGCTCATGGAAGTTGAGCACATGCGGCGTCCCGGTGCCACCGGTGCCCGAAGGGGCTGCTCGACGGGCCGAGATCGCCAGACCGCTTTCGTCGACGGAGGCGCAGCTGAACGAAAGCGGAGGTATGCGCCAGCCAACAGCCACACGTTGTGGACGATGTACTTCGAGCGCGCCCGCGAACCAGACGCCTCCGCCAACGACATCATCTCGTGGCGCCTCACGGCGACGGGCGGCGCGAGTGGTGAGGCGTGCCCGGCCGCACTCGAGGCCGTCCTCGACTACACTAAGACCGCAACACGCCGCGCCTCGAATACCCGCCAGGTGCGGTCTGTTCTCTTCGCCATTGCCAGTGGCCTTTAGACGCCGCTGGCGAATATGGGCCGGACGCGTCCTCCTCGTCCGAACTCAGGCTTCGCTCTCCTCCGCTTGTCGGCACTCCGTCCACGCCGAGCCGGAGAAACGCTGCTTGATGCCGCATACGCAGCGCGCCCCGTCTGGTCCGGGTTGAAGCTTGGCCGGGATTGCTTCCCGTGAAGCCGGAGCATGCGGACATGGTGGCCCCCAATGACGAGGCCGCCCTCAAGTGGGCGAGGGAGGACTACGTCCGCGAGCAGGTGCTCCGCCAGCGCCGGGCATACGCGGAGCTCCAGGCCGCGCCATGCGGACGTGAGTGGCATCATCGTCCTCGACAATGACGAGGAGGCGAGGCTGGGCGTCCAACCCCTCTGCTGGCGTCGGCGACTTCGGACGAAGTGCGGTAGGGACGACGGCGGCTCCGGCGGGGCCTGCGACAACGACGGTGGCGGCGACTACACCCGTTTCTACAGGCTCCTCAGCATGTAGAAGGCGGCAAGTAGTTCGGGTCAAGCGGCGGCAAGCGTAGTAGGCTAGGCTAGGCGTAGTTGTTCTCTGTTTTTTGTACAAAACTAAATGAAATCGCCGAGTTTATGCCGTGGTTTGTGCCGTTTGGGGGCGCACTGGGGCGGCGATCGAACACAATCGCCCCACGCCGAAAAGATACGCCGGTTCGGCGGGCAATGGCGCTTTTCGGCGTCTGGGGGCCAACGGCTGGAGATGCTCTTAGGCCTCATTTGACATGGAGGGATTGAGGAGGATTTGAGGTGTGAGGATTGCAGGAGATTTGGTGAATCCCTCCCCTCCACCCAATCCCCTCAATTCCCCTTGCATCCAAACCTCTTCCTGAAAAAACTCGTTGGCTAGGCGGAGAGTGGAGGAGGCGTGCGCTGCCGCTGCCTTTGAGGTTTTTCTTTCGGGAGGCCCTCGACGGGAGTTCTGAAATGCATGGCTACGAGGGGATTGGAAGGGATCGGAGGGGGTTGGGCTGTGCAAACCCCACCTATCAAATGGGTCGACGAGGCTTCGTGGGGCTTCTGGCCCTTTTGGGGATTATCCTCTCGAAACCTCCTGAATCCTCCTGTGCTAAACGAGGCCTTAAGATTCATGCAACATTGTGTAGTATAAAATGCTAGTCATTTTGCTTGAGGAATACACAACTATACTGTTGGAAATATGCCCTAGAGGCAATAATAAAAGATTATTATTATATTTCCTTGTTCATGATAATCAATACATTGTTCATGCTATAATTGTGTTATCAGGAAATCGTAATACATGTGTGAATACATAGACCACAACATGTCCCTAGTAAGCCTCTAGTTGACTAGCTCGTTGATCAACCGATAGTCATGGTTTCACGACTATGGACATTGGATGTCGTTGATAACGGGATCACATCATTAGGTGAATGATGTGATGGACAAGACCCAATCCTAAGCATAGCACAAGATCGCGTAGTTCGTTTGCTAGAGCTTTTCCAATGTC
Organism: Aegilops bicornis; assembly: GCA_021605145.1. NCBI lineage: Eukaryota > Viridiplantae > Streptophyta > Magnoliopsida > Poales > Poaceae > Aegilops > Aegilops bicornis. The sequence continues at coordinate 258,365 of JAHIAL010000094.1, forward strand.
AAGTATCTTTTCCTTAGACCATGAGATCGTGTAACTCCCGGATACCGTAGGAGTGCTTTGGGTGTACCAAACGTCGCAATGTAACTGGGTGACTATAAAGGTATACTACGGGTATCTCCGAAAGTGTCATTGGGTTGACACGGATCGAGGCTCGATTTGTCACTCCGTATGACGGAGAGGTATCTCTGAGCCCACTCGGTAATGCATCATCATAATGAGCTCAAAGTGACCAAGTGTTTGGTCACGGGATCATGCATTACGGATGCAGTAAAGTGACTTGCGATAACGAGATTGAACGAGGTTTTGGGATACCAACGATCGAATCTCGGCAAGTAACGCATCGATTGACAAAGGGAATTGTATACGGGTTGCTTGAATCCTCGACATCGTGGGTTCATCCGATGAGATCATTGAGGAGCATGTAGAGCCAACATGGGTATCCAGATCCCGCTGTTGGTTATTGACCGGAGAGTCGTCTCGGTCATGTCTACGTGTCTCCCGAACCCGTAGGGTCTACACACTTAAGGTTCTTGGCGCTTAGGGTTGTAGAGATATGAGTATGCATTAACACGAAAGTTGTTCGAGTCCGGATGAGATCCCGGACGTCACGAGGAGTTCCGTAATGGTCCGGAGGTGAAGAATTATATATAGTAAGTGCAGTTTGACCCATCGGGAAAGTTTCTGGGGTCAATGGTATTGTACCGACCACTGGAAGGGTCCCGAGGTCCACCGTGGGGCCACCTATCCCGAGGGCCCCTGTGGGCTGAAGTGGGGAGGAACCAGCCTGGTGGGCTGGTCGCCCCCTTGGGCCCCTGCGCCTAGGGTTGGAAACCCTAGGGTGGGCGCCCTCAGTTGCCTTGGGGGCAAGCCACCCCCTTGTCCGCCCCCCCTTGGAGATCTCATCGCCAGGGCCGGCGCCCCCCTCTAGGGGGCCTAGATAAAGAGGGGGGTGGGAGGGCAGCCGCACCCATGCCATAGGCGCCTCCCTCTCCCTTTGCTACACCTCTCCTCTCGCAGACGCCTTTGGCGAAGCCCCTGCCGAGATCGTTCGCATCCACCACCACGCCCGTCGTCTTTGGATCTCCATCAACCTCTCCTTCCCCTTCTTTGGATCAAGAAGGAGGAGACGCTCTTCCCAACCGTGCGTGTGTTGAACGCGAGGTGCCGTCCGCTCAAAGACTAGGATCATCGGTGATTTGGATCACGATTTAGCACGACTCCTCAACCCCGTTCCCTTGAACGCTTCCGCCATGATCTACAAGGGTATGTAGATGCACTCCTTTCTCGTTGCTAGATGAACTCATAGATTGATCTTGGTGAAAGCGTAGAATTTTTTTATTTTCCGCAACGTTCCCCAACAGTGGCATCATGAGCTAGGTCTATGCGTAGTTCTCTTTGCACGAGTAGAACACAATTTGTTGTGGGCGTAGATGTTGTCAACTTTCTTGCCGCTAGTAGTCTTTTTTTGCTTCAGCGGTATTGTGGGATGAAGCGGCTCGGACCAACCTTACACGTACGCTTACGTGAGACAGGTTCCACCGACTGACATGCACTAGTTGCATAAGGTGGCTAGCGGGTGTCTGTCTCTCCCACTTTAGTTGGAGCGGATTCGATGAAAAGGGTCCTTATGAAGGGTAAATAGAAGTTGACAAATCACGCGTTGTGGCTTATACGTAGGTAAGAAAAGCGTTCTTGCTAGAACCCTTTGCAGCCACATAAAACATGCAACAACAATTAGAGGACGTCTAACTTGTTTTTGCAAAAGAATTGCTTTGTGATGTGATATGGCCAAAAGTTGTGATGAATGATGTATATGTGATGTATGAGATCATGTTCTTGTAATAGGAATCACGACTTGCATGTCGATGAGTATGACAATCAAGCGAGAGCCATAGGAGTTGTCTTAATTATTGTATGACTGCGTGTCATTGATTCAACGCCATGTAATTACTTTACTTTATTGCTAAACCGTTAGCCATAGTAGTAGAAGTAATAGTTGGCGCAACCCCATGGAGACACGATGATGGAGATCATGATGATGGAGATCATGGTGTCATGCCGATGACAAGATGATCATGGAGCCCCAAGATGGAGATCAAAGGAGCTATATGATATTGGCCATATCATGTCACTATTATTTGATTGCATGTGATGTTTATCATGTTTATGCATCTTGTTTACTTAGAACGACGGTAGTAAATAAGATGATCCCTCATAATAATTTCAAGAAAGTGTTCCCCCTAATTGTATGCCGTTCTTGAAAGTTCGTTGTTTCAAGCACCACGTGATGATCGGGTGTGATAGATTCTAACGTTCACATACAACGGGTGTAAGACAGATTTACATGCAAAACACTTAGGTTAACTTGAGGAGCCTAGCATGTACAGACATGGCCTCGGAACACAGAGACCGAAAGGTCGAACATGAGTCGTATGGAAGATATGATCAACATGGAGATGTTCACCGATGATGGCTAGTCCGTCTCACGTGATGATCGGACACGGCCTAGTCGACTCGGATCATGTAACACTTAGATGACTAGAGGGATGTCTAATCTGAGTGGGAGTTCATTAAATAATTTGATTACATGAACTTGATTATCTTGAACTTAGTCTAAAAAACCTTTGCATAAATGTCTTGCAGATCAAATGGCCAACACTCATGTCAACATGAACTTCAACGCGTTCCTAGAGAAAACCAAGCTGAAAGATGATGGCAAAGCAACTATATGGACCGGTCCTAACCCGAGGATCATCCTCATAGCTGCCAAGAAAGCAAATGTCCTAGAAGGACCGCTAGGTGAAGCCCCATCCCGAAGAACCAAGGCGTTATGAACGCTTGGCGATCACGTCTTGATGATTACTCCCTCGTTCGATGCGGCATGCTTTACAGCTTAGAACCGGCTCCAAAAGCGTTTTGAGCAACACGGAGCATAATGAGATGTTCAAGGAGCTGAAAATGGTTTTCCAAGCTCTTGCCGGGTCGAGAGATATGAAGTCTCCGACAAGTTCTATAGTTGTAAGATGGAGGAAAACAGTTACAAGTGAGCACATACTCAAAATGTCCGGGTTGCACAACCGCTTTGTCCCACTGGACATTAACCTCCCGACGAGGCGGTCATTGACAGAATCCTTGATCGCTCCCACCGAGCTACAAGAGCTTTGTGATGAACTACAATATGCGAGGATGGTGAAAACTATTCCTGAAGTATTTTCAATGCTGAAATCAGCGGAGGTAGAAATCAAAAAGGAACGTCAAGTGTTGATGGTCAATAAAACCACTAAGTTCAAGAAGGGCAAGGTAAGAAGAACTTCAAGAAGGACGACAAAGGAAGTTGCCGCGCCCGATAAGCGATTCTTGCCGGAAGAAGTCAAAGAATGGACCCAAGCACGAGGCTGAGTGCTTTTATTGCAAAGGAAGGGTCCTTTGGAAGCGGAACTGCCCCAAATACTTAGCAAAACAAGAAGGCGGCAACACTAAAGGTATATGTGATATACATGTAATTGATGTGTACCTTACCGATTATTCGTAGTAGCTCCCCGGTATTTGATACCGTGCCGTTGCTCATATTTGTAACTCAAAGCGTAAGCTGCGGAATAAGCGGAGGCTGGCGAAGGGCGACGAGGTGGACGATGCTTGGCGTCGGGAATGGTTCCAAGGTCGATGTGATCGCCGTCGGCACGCTACCTCTACATTTACCTACGAGATTAGTTTTAAACCTCAATAATTGTTATTTAGTGCCAGCTTTGAGCATGAACATTTTATCAGGATCTCGTTTAATATGAGATGGCTACTCATTTAAATCCGAGAATAATGGTTGTTCTATTTATATGAGAGATATGTTTTATGGTCATGCCCCGATGGTCAATGGTTTATTCTTAATGAATCTCAAACGTGATGTTACACATATTCATAGTGTGAATACCAAAAGATGTAAAGTTGATAACGATAGTCCCACATACTTGTGGCACTGCCGCCTTGGTCACATTGGTGTCAAGCGCATGAAGAAGCTCCATGGTGATGGACTTTTAGAGTCTCTCGATTATGAATCATTTGACACATGCGAACCATGCCTTATGGGCAAAATGACCAGGACTCCCTTCTCCGGAACAATGGAGCGAGCAACCAACTTATTGGAAATCATACATACTGATGTGTGCGGTCCAATGAGCGTTGAGGCTCGTGGAGGATATCGTTATGTTCTCACTCACCGATGACTTAAGTAGATATGGGTATGTCTACTTGATGAAACACAAGTCTGAGACCTTTGAAAAGTTCAAGGAATTTCAGAATGAGGTAGAGAATCAGCGGACCGAAAAATAAAGTTCTTCTGATCAGATCATGGAGGAGAATATTTAAGTCACGAATTTGGTACACACTTAAGGAAATGTGGAATCGTTTCACAACTCACGCCGCTGGAACACCTCAACAGAATGGTGTGTCCGAACGTCAGAATCGCACTCTATTGGATATGGTGCGATCTATGATGTCTCTTACCGATTTACCGCTATCATTTTGGGGATACGCTCTAGAGACAGCTACATTCACTTTAAATAGGGCACCGTCTAAATCCGTTGAGACGACACCGTATGAATTATGGTTTGGGAAGAATCCTAAGCTGTTGTTTCTAAAAGTTTGGGGATGCGATGCTTATGTCAAGAAACTTCAACCAGAAAAGCTCGAACCCAAGTCGGAAAAATGCGTCTTCATAGGATACCCTAAGGAAACCATTGGGTATACTCTTCTACCTTAGATCCGAAGGCAAGATCTTTTGTTGCCAAGAACGGATCCTTCCCGGGAAAGAGTTTCTCTCGAAAGGAGTAAGTGGGAGGAAAGTAGAACTCGATGAAGTACTACCTCTTGAACCGGAAAGTAGTGCAGCTCAGAAAATGTTCCGTGGTGCCTACACCGACTGGAGAGGAAATTAATGATGATGATCAAGGTACTTCAGATCAAGTTGCTACTGAACTTCATAGGTCCACAAGGACACGTTCCACACCAGAGTGGTATGGCAACCCTGTCCTGGAAATCATGTTGTTAGACAACGGTGAACCTTCGAACTATGAAGAAGCGATGGCGGGCCTAGATTCCAACAAATGGTTTGAAGCCATGCAATCCGAGATAGGATCCATGTATGAAAACAAAGTATGGACTTTGACAGACTTGCCCGATGATCGCGAGCGATAGAAAACAAATGGATCTTTAAGAAAAGATTTTGACGCGGATGGTAATGTTACCATCTATAAAGCTCGACTTGTCGCTAAGGGTTATCGACAAGTTCAAGGGGTTGACTATGATGAGACTTTCTCTCCGTGAGCGGTGAAGTCCGTCTGAATCATGTTAGCAATTGCCGCATACTATGATTATGAGATATGGCAAATGGACGTCAAAACGGCATTCCTTAACGACTATATTAAGGAAGAACTGTATATGATGCAGCCGAAAGGTTTTGTCGACCCTAAGAATGCTAACAAGGTATGCAAGCTCCAAAGGATCCATTTATGGGCTGGTGCAAGCATCTCGGAGTTGGAACATTCGCTTTGATGAGATGATCAAAGCGTTTAGTTTATGCAGACTTATGGAGAAGTCTGCGTTTACAAGAAAGTGAGTGGGAGCTCTGTAGCATTTCTCATATTATATGTAGATGACATACTTTTGATGGGAAATGATATAGAACTTTTGGACAAAGCATTAAGGCCTACTTGAATAAGTGTTTTTCAATGAAGGACCTTGGAGAAGCTGCTTACATATTAGGCATCAAGATCTATAGGGATAGATCAAGACGCCTCATAGGTCTTTCGCATAAGCACATACCTTGATAAGATATTGAAGAAGTTCAATATGGATCAGTCCAAGAAAGGGTTCTTGCCTCAGACATTGCAAGGTGTGAAATTGAGCTCGGCTCAATGTCCCAACCCACGACAGAAGATATAGAAGAGATGAGTGTCATCCCCTATGCCTCAGCCATAGGGTCTATTATGTATGCCATGCTGTGTACTGCACTGATGTAAACCTTGCCGTAAGTTTGGTAGGAAGGTACCAAAGTAATCCCGCAAGGAACACTGACATCGGTCAAGAATATCCTGAAGTACACTAAAAGGACTAAGGACATGTTTCGTTTATGGAGGTGACGAAGAGCTCGTCAGAAGGGTTACGCCGACGCTTAGCTTCGGACACAGATCCGGATGACTCTAGGTCACAAACCGGATACATGTATATGTTGAATGGTGGAAGCAAGAAGCTGGTGCGATTTGCAAGCAAAGCGTCGTGGCGGGATCTACATGTGAAGCGGAATACATGGCAACCTCGGAGGCAGCGCATGAAGCAATTTGGGTGAAGGAGTTCATCACCGACCTAGGAGTCATACCCAATGCGTCAGTACGATCAAACTCTTCTGTGACAACACCGGAGCTATTGCACTTGCCAAGGAGCCTGTGTTTCACAAGAAGACCAGGCACATCAAGCGTTGCTTCAACTCCATTCGTGAAAATGTTCAAGATGGAGACATAGATATTTGCAAAGTGCATACGGATCTGAATGTCGCAGATCCGTTGACTAAACCTCTTCCGCGAGCAAAACATGATCAACACCAATACTCTATGGGTGTTCGATTCATCACAATGTAACTAGATTATTGACTCTAGTGCAAGTGGGAGATCAGGAAATATGCCCTAGAGGCAATAATAAAAGATTATTATTATATTTCCTTGTTCATGATAATCGCCTCATTGTTCATGCTATAATTGTGTTATCCGAAATCGTAATACATGTGTGAATACATAGACCACAACATGTCCCTAGTAAGCCTCTAGTTGACTAGCTCGTTGATCAACCGATAGTCATGGTTTCGACTATGGACATTGGATGTCGATTGATAACGGGATCACATCATTAGGTGAATGATGTGATGGACAAGACCCAATCCTAAGCATAGCACAAGATCGTAGTTCGCTTGCTAGAGCTTTTCCAATGTCAAGTATCTTTTCCTTAGACCATGAGATCGTGTAACTCCCGGACACCGTAGGAGTGCTTTGGGTGTACCAAACGTCGCAACATAACAGGGTGACTATAAAGGTACACTACGGGTGTCTCCGAAAGTGTCTGTTGGGTTGACCGCGGATCGAGATCGATTTGTCACTCCGTATGACGGAGAGGTATCTCTGTGCCCCTCGGTAATGCATCATCATAATGAGCTCAAAGTGACCAAGTGTTTGGTCACGGATCATGCATTACTGATGCAGTAAAGTGACTTGCCGTAATCTAGATTGAACGAGGTATTGGGATACCAACGATCGAATCTCGGGCAAGTAACGTGCATCGATTGACAAAGGGAATTGTATACGGGGTTGCTTGAATCCTCGACATCGTGGTTCATCCGATGAGATCATCGATGAGCATGTGGGAGCCAACATGGGTATCCAGATCCCGCTTATTGGTTATTGACCGAGAGTCGTCTCGGTCATGTTCACGTGTCTCCCGAACCCGTAGGGTCTACACACTTAAGGTTCGGTGATGCTAGGGTTGTAGAGATATGAGTATGCGAGAACCCAAAAGTTGTTTGGAGTCCCGGATGAGATCCGGACGTCACGAGGAGTTCCGGAATGGTCCTGGGAGGTGAAGAGTTATATATAGGAAGTGCAGTTTCGGCCATCGGGAAAGTTTGAGGTCACCGGTGTTATTGTAACGACCACCGGAAGGGTCCTGAGGTCCACCGGGTGGGGCCACCTATCCCGGAGGGCCCTGTGGGCTAAAGTGGGAGGAACCAGCCCTGGTGGGAGCGCCCCCTTGAGCCCTCCTGCGCCTAGGGTTGGAAACCCTAGGGTGGAGTGGCGCCTCCCATTGCCTTGGGGGGCAAGCCACCCTTGGCGCCGCCCACCCCTTGGAGATCTCATCTCGGGCGGCGCCCCCTCTAGGGGGCCTATATAAAGAGGGGTGGGAGGGCGCCGCACCCATGCCATAAGCCTCCCTCTCCTTTGCTACACCTCTCCCTCTCGCAGACGCTTGGCCGAAGCCCTTGAGATCGGCTGCTGCATCCACCACCACGCCTGTCGTCTTGCTGGATCTCCATCAACCTCTCCTTCCCCTTGCTGGATCAAGAAGGAGGAGACGTCTTCCCCAACCGTACGTGTGTTGAACGCGGAGGTGCGGAGGGACAAATTTGAGCATGCTTCAAAATTAGGGGTAAATCTGAGTAGTGGCTTCGAGTTATGGGCACAAATGTAGAAGTCCTTTTGCTTTCACATCTTAAATTTCTTTTTATTGGTTTGTTTCACGTAAAAGCAGCGTCTATTTTATTTGCATATTTTTTAAATAAAATATTTCACTCTTTTGAAATAAACTGTTACACATTTTCAAATATCCAGTTTCACAAATTGAGATTTCAGTTTCATATTTGGGGTAAATAGGTTTCAAAGTGGAATATGTTGGTTTCACATTATTTTGAGTGAAAAGAGGTTTTCACACTTTTCTAGTGAAATATGTCTGTTTCACATATGGAATATGAAATGTCAAAAATTGAACGTGTTTCAAATATATCCAGGTTTAATCTTCTTCTAATGGTCTTGATGCAAGGAGTTCAAATAAAAAAATTGGAAATGAAATTTTTGTTTAAGAAGTATGAATCATCCAAATTATGAAAAAAAATTAAAGTAATGTATTTAAGAGAGAGAGAGAGAGAGAGAGAGAGAGAGTTTGTGCTTAAGTCACAAAAGAGAGAAAGGTATGTACCATGCATGTGTCTTTTTTACTATGACTAGCGAAACGGCCGTGCGTTGCAACGGGAGAAAAGAAATCATAATTTCCAATGGCCATGATTACATTTTACTGCATCACGGAGATACACTATCATTCTAAATTTCATGAAATCATGAACATTTTTTAAACTCATGAACACAATTGAAATAGTGAACATTTCTGAAATTCATGAACACTTTTACAAATTTTTGAACCTTTTATAAAATTAAGTTTTTTTTGTATTCATGAACATTTTATACTATTTTCAAACATTTTTCTCAAATTGTGAACATATTTTTAACAATATTCTTGAATCGGCAAACATTTCAAGAATGGACAACATTGTTTTAATTGGTGGAACAATTTTTGAAATTCACGAACATTTTTCTAATTTAATGAATATCTTTTGAAATGCATGATCATTTTTCGAATCAGCAAGCATATTATGAATGAATAAACTATTCTGTAAGTCAAGACCAATGATTGAATTTTCAGGATATTTTCCATTCATGAACATTTTTAAATTGGAAAAAATTTATTGAATTTCATTAATATTTTAATACACAAATTTTTAAAAATCATGATTTTTTTATGATTTCCCAAACATTTGTTTTCAAAATTTTGAATATTTTTGGAATAAGCAAACATTTTTTTACAAAATTACGAGCATTTTTGAATCCACAAGTGTTTTATGATTTATTAAAAAAATATTTCAAAATTCTCATTTTTGTAGTTTTTGGAATTTTTGAAGTCCCAAATTATTTAAAGTAGAAAAAACAAAAACGGAACGGAAAAAGAAAAAAAATTAAAAATAGGCCGCCCGAACATATGCCGGCCCAAACGGGTGTGCTGCGTTTTCTCCCAGTGCCAGAGCGCGATATAGGAGGTCCCTCTTTGCATGGATGGGCTAGGCCAAAGTGACGATTCCCTGCTTGAACATTTTTTTATCACTTATAGGTGGCATATATACCAATTCAATATTCTTTACTCGGTTCCTCCTGCCCCAAGAAAAGTTGGGATTCCTCTATCTCCCGCTGGCGCCGCCGCCGACCGTCTCGTCTCCTGTGGCCTTAGAGCATCTCCAACAGCGGCGGCAAAAACCCCTTGTGATAAATCGCCATTTTAAGCGCGCGGACGTTTCGCAGCGCTCCGTGAGGCGAAACTTCGGTATGGGAAACGATTGCGCACGTGCCGGAAAAAGTGGTAGGTCGCGCGCTAGATTTGGCGCATCGCTTCCAGCGCGCCTATAAATTGTTGCGCCCGCCACACGGCCTCCCATCGCTATCCACATTGCCACGCGCTCTCTCCCTGCTTCCTCTGCTTTCTCTGCCGCTTCCTCGGCTTGCCACCGATGCGCCACCATCCCGCCGTGCCGCCGGGGATCTTCGGGCTACTGCGGCGTCCGCGAGCGCCCCTCCGGCGCCTTCTATGCTGAGATTTGGTCCGGCGACGTTTGCCTCGGCCTTGGCACGTTCGAGACCGCGCACGAGGCCGCCCGCGCGTATGATGCGGCGGCGTGGAGCCTCCAGAGGCCTCGCGTGCAGATGTACTTCCAGGACGTCTGGACGTGCAAGCAGGCGCAAGCCGTCGCCCCTCCGCCTCGTCTTATAACAGAACAAGACCATGAGGAACACCGTCGGCGGCAGCTGTCGGTGTCAAAACCGGTAGATCTCGAGTAGGGGGTCCCAAGCTGTGCTTCATGGATCGATGGGTAACAGGAGACAGGGGACACGATGTTTACCCAGGTTCGGACCCTCTTAATGGAGGTAATACCCTACTTCCTGCTTGATTGATCTTGATGAATATAGAGATTACAAGAGTTGATCTACCTCGAGATCATATGTTGTGGTCTAAAACCTGAGGATATGATCAATAATATCATAATGTTTCAGCCTCCCCTATCGACTAGCCCGGCCTCGCTTATATAATGTACCAGAGGCCTAGGATAACAAGAGTCCTAGTCGAATACGTCGGTGGAGAGGAGTCCTTGTCTTGATCACCAAGTCTTGTGGAATCTTCCTCGTGTATGCATCGGCTATCCAAACTGGCCCATGAGTAAACGGCCATGCGGGTCCTCGACCCAATCCAACTGATTGGGAGACGACGTGGTGAATACCCCCTAGTCTAGGACACCGTCAGTAGCCCCCTCAACCGGTCTTCAACTTGGGGGCGGCTCCTCGATTCTTCGAACTGTTCTTCATCTTCGGTCCATTTGGTCTTGAAAACTGGTTCAACAACTCTTCTCATCTTCGATCTTGGGGATCATTGATGATAATCGTCTCCAACGTATCTATAATTTTGATTGCTCCATGCTATTATATATTCTGTTTTGGATGTTTAATGGGCTTTATTATACACTTTTATATTATTTTTGGGACTAATCTATTAACCCAAGGCCCAAAGGTAAATTGCTGTTTTTTGCCTATTTCAAAGTTGTTTCGCGGAAAAAGGAATATCAAATGGAGTCCAAACGGAATGAAACCTCCGGGAGCGTGATTTTTGGAACAAGCGTGATCCGAGAGGACTTGGAGTGGATGTCAAGCAATCAGGAGGAGGCCACGAGGCAGGCGCGCCTACCCCTGGCGCGCGCCTCTCTCCTAAATGGGCCCCTCGTGGCTCCAGCGACCTACTTCTTCCTCCTATATACACCTACGTACCCCGAAACCATCGAGGAGCACCACGAAAACCTAATTCCACCGCCACAACCTTTTGCACCCATAAGATCCCATCTTGGGGCCTTTTCCGGCGCTCCGCCGGAGGGGGCATCGATCACGGAGGGCTTCTACATCAACACCATAGCCTCTCCGATGATGTGTGAGTAGTTTACCATAGACCTTCGGGTCCATAGTTATTAGCTAGATGGCTTCTTCTCTCTCTTTGGATCTTAATACAAAGTTCTCCTCGATCTTCTTGGAGTTCTATTCGATGTAACTCTTCTTGCGGTGTGTTTGTCGAGATCCGATGAATTGTGGGTTTATGATCAAGATTAGCTATGTACAATATTTGAATCTTCTCTGAATTCTTTTATGTATGATTTGTTATCTTTGCAAGTCTCTTCGAATTATCAGGTTTGGTTTGGCCTACTAGATTGATCTTTCTTGCAATGGGAGAAGTGCTTAGCTTTGGGTTCAATCATGCGGTGCTCGATCCCGATGTGATGGGGAAATAACAACACGTATTATATTGTTGGCATCGAGGATAAAATATGGGGTTATATCACATTGCATGAGTTTATCCCTCTACATCATGCCATCTTACTTAATGTGTTACTCTGTTCTTATGAACTTAATACTCTAGATGCATGCTTTGGATAGCGGTCGATGTGTGGAGTAATAGTAGTAGATGCGGTAGAAATTCGGTCTACTTGTCACGGACGTGATGCCTATATACATGATCATACCTAGATATTCTCATAATTATGCACTTTTCTATCAATTGCTCGACAGTAATTTGTTCACCCACCGTAATACTTATGTTATCTTGAGAGAAGCCACTAGTGAAACCTATGGCCCCTGGGTCTATTTTCCATCATATTAATCTCCTGCCAACGTGCTATTTCTGTCGCCGTTTATTTTGCAATCTTTACTTGTAATCTTTATCATAAAGTACCAAAAATATTATCTTATCATCTCTATCAGATCTCACTGTTGCAAGTGGCCGTGAAGGGATGGACAACCCCTTTACCGCGTTGGTTGCAAGGTTCTTATTTGTTTGTGTAGGTACGAGGGACTTGTGTGTGGCCTCCCTCTTTGGATTGATACCTTGGTTCTAAAAAACTGAGGGAAATACTTATGCTACTTTGTTGCATAACCCTTTCCTCTTCAAGGGAAAAACCAACACATGCTCAAGAGGTAGCACCGTAGTGAATCCGAAGAGTTTACACGTCGGGTATCCGAGGAGCCCCTTTAAGTTCTCGGCCTTTATCAATGCCTTGTTATTTTTTATGCCACACCTAGGGTTTGAAATTTTTCCCGTGCGGCGGTGTCCTCTTGCATCCGAGCTCCAACGCCGGACTGCATTCGAGGTATCTTTTGCAGCCGAGCACTAACGCCGAACTGTATCCGAGCTCCAACGTGGACTGTATCCGAGCTCCAACGCCGGACTATATCCGAGCTCCAACTCCGGACTGTATCCGAGGTGTCATAGATCACCTTGGCTTGAAAAAGTTGAAGGAGTTTAGCCGAGCTTTAATGCCGGAAATGCCCTCTATGGAGCCAGCCACTTGCATCCGAGCTATATCCCGAAATGCTTTCGAGGTGGTTCAGCACCTCGGTCATGGGCTGATTGTTTGCGAATTTTATTTCCGATGCGTGTAAATTTATTTGCTGTCAATATGCATAACCAGTGGCCCTCAAGGTGTGTGTCGTTCTAAAACCCGAGATGCACCTGAAGGAAAACATGAAACTGCCGATCCTAGTAGCCCCTGAGACTCAGGTCGATTCGCAAAATTGGCCTGAGGATCAACTCCTAACTTCGGCGACATCGTCAGGAATAGAAACGCATAATGTAATCTATTGGAGATAATGATCGCTGACGGGCCCCGAGAGAGGGTCATGAGAAATCGCCATGATATATTAGCTTGATGCCGGATAAGTCCCGGATGGTACTTATTGTTGTCGAAGATCTTGTCCATAGTTCGGTCATGCCGAACACCGAGCACTTTGAATTTTCTCGCATGGAATAAGCAATGCAAAGAGCCCCGAAACCATCGTCGGTGGCAAATTGTAACCTGAGATCGAGGATCGATGTGCCCCTTTAATATTTATAAATAATGAGCACGAAGCCCAGTAGCCGCCGAGCCTTATGTGGGCACGGGTGGCCGAATTAAGGATTGATATTCGTTTGATAGAAAATTTTGTTGTGTTCAACACAAACTTCTCGGAAGAGAATAAAGATCTCATAAAGGAGTTAGAGCTAACGTAAAGTCGAGCTCGCCAAAATTAGGCCTCAAGGGGTTTAATAGATAGGAAATCAATGCCAATAAGGAACTATGATAGCATTATGTTGTTGGAAATATGCCCTAGAGGCAATAATAAATTAGTTATTATTATATTTCCTTGTTCATGATAATTGTTTATTATCCATGCTATAATTGTATTGATAGGAAACTCAGATACATGTGTGGGTACATAGACAACACCATGTCCCTAGTAAGCCTCTAGTTGACTAGCTCGTTGATCAACAGATGGTTACGGTTTCTGACCATGGACATTGGATGTCGTTGATAACAGGATCACACCATTTGGAGAATGATGTGATGGACAAGACCCAATCCTAAGCCTAGCACAAAGATCGTGGTTAGGTATGCTAAAGCTTTTCTAATGTCAAGTATCATTTCCTTAGACCATGAGATTATGCAACTCCCGGATACCGTAGGAATGCTTTGGGTGTACCAAAGCGTCCACAACGAATCGGGTGGCTATAAAGGTGCACCTACGGTATCTCCGAAAGTGTCTGTTGGGTTGGCACGAATCGAGATCGATTTGTCACTTCGTGTATTCGGAGAGGTATATATGTGCCAACTAGGTAGGACATCATAATAATGTGAACAATGTGACCAATGGGTTTATCACGGGATGATGTGTTACGGAACGAGAAAAGAGACTTGCCGATAACGAGATTGAACAAGGTATCGGTATCTTGGCGATTGAATCTCGGGCAAGTACAATACCGATTAGACAAAGGGAATTGTATACGGATTGATTGAGTCCTTGACATCGTGGCTTATCCGATGAGATCATCGTGGAACATGTAGGAGCCAACATGGGTATCCAGATCCCGCTGCTGTTGGTTATTGGACCGGAGAACGTCTCTTATGTCTCAGATGGTTCCCGAACCCGTAGGGTCTACACACTTAAGGTTCGATGGCGCTAGGGTTATAAAGGAAGTTTGTATGTGGTTGCGAATGTTGTTCGAGTCCGGATGAGATCCCGGACGTCACGAGGAGTTCCGGAATGGTCCGGAAGTAAAGATTTATATATGGAAAGTTGTTGTTCGGGTTCCGGAAACGTTCGGTTTTCGACATTGTGCCGGAAGCTTGAAGGTTCCAGGATTCTCGAGGGGTCCGGAGGTCCGGAAAATGTTCCACCACGTCCAATACAGCAGCATGGGCTATAAGGCGCCCTAGCCTTAATGGGCCAGGGGCACCGGCCCCCCAAGGCCCATGCGCATGGGAAGGGAAACCCTAAGGGAGGGCCTCCACTTGACTTGGGAGGCACTCCTCCCCCTTGGCCGCCCTAGATGGGATCTAGGGCTGGCACGCCCCCTAGGGGTGGAACCCTAGGTGGGAGCAGCCCCCTCTCCCCTATATATAGTGGAGGCAAAGGGCAGCCCAACACGAAGTTCTTCTCCTGTTGGCGCAGCCCTACCTCTCTTTCTCCTCATATCTCGCGGTGCTTGGCGAAGCCTTCTTGGATCACCACGCTCCTCCACCACCACCACGCTGTTGTGCTGCTGCTGGATGGAGTCTTCCCAACCTCTCCCTCTCTTCTTGCTGGATCAAGGCATGGGAGACGTCACCGGGCTGTACGTGTGTTGAACGCGGAGGTGCCGTCCGTTCGGCACTAGGATCTCCGGTGATTTGGATCACGACGAAAGTACGACTCCTTCAACCCCGTTCTCTTGAGCGCTTCCGCTTAGCGATCTACAAGGGTATGTAGATGCACTCTTCTTCCCCTCGTTGCTGGTTTCTCCATAGATAGATCTTGGTGACACGTGGGAAAATTTTGAATTTACGCTACGTTCCCCAGCAATGGCATCATGAGCTAGGTCTATTACGTAGATTCTTTGCACGAGTAGAACACAAAAGTAGTTGTGGGCGTTGATTTTTCTCAATATGCTTACCGTTACTAGTCCAATCTTGTTTTGGCGGTATTGTGGGATGAAGCGGCCGGACCGACCTTACACGTACACTTACGTGAGACAAAGTTCCACCGGTGACATGCACTTGGTGCATAAGGTGGCTAAGCGGTGCCGCCTCTCCCACTTTAGTCGGAACGGATTCGATGAAAAGGGTCCTTATGAAGGGTAAATAGCAATTGGCATATCACGTTGTGGTTTTGCGTAGGTAAGAAAGCGTTATTGCTAGAAACCCATAGCAGCCACAAAACATGCAAACAACAATTAGAGGGCGTCTAACTTGTTTTTGCGGGGTATGCTATGTGATGTGATATGGCCAAGAAGAATGTGATGAATGATATGTGATGTATGAGATTGATCATGTTCTTGTAATAGGAATCACGACTTGCATGTCGATGAGTATGACAACGGCAGGAGCCATATGAGTTGTCTTAATTTATTGTATGACCTGCGTGTCATTGAACAACGCCATGTAATTACTTTACTTTATTGCTAGCAGAGGTAGCCATAGTAGTAGAAGTAATAAGTTGGCGAGACAACTTCATGGAGACACGATGATGGAGATCATGATGATGGAGATCATGGTGTCATGCGGTGTGATGATGATCATGGAGCCCGAAGATGGAGATCAAAGGAGCAAAATGATATTGGCCATATCATGTCACTATTTGATTGCATGTGATGTTTATCATGTTTATGCATCTTATTTGCTGAGAACAACGATAGTAACTACGATGATCCCTCATTAAAATTTCAAGAAAGTGGTCCCCCTAACTCTGCACCGTTGCAAAAGTTCGTCGTTTCGAAGCACCACGTGATCATCGGGTGTGATAGATTCTTACGTTCACATACAATGGGTGTAAGCCAGATTTACACCACCTTGAAACACTTAGGTTAACTTGACGAGCCTAGCATGTACAGACATGGCCTCGGAACACAAGAGACCGAAAGGTCAAGCATGATTCGTATGGTGGATACGATCAACATGAAGATGTTCACCGATGATGACTAGTCCGTCTCACGTGATGATCGAGACACGGCCTAGTTGACTTCGGATCATGTAATCACTTAGATGACCGGAGGGATGTCTATCTCGAGTGGGAGTTCATTAGATGAACTTAATTATCCTGAACATAGTCAAAAGCCCTTTGCAAATTATGTCATAGCTCGCGCTTTAGTTCTCTTGTTTAGATATGTTCCTAGAGAAAATATAGTTGAAAGTTGTGATAGAAATTATGCGGTCGAAAGCTTATGTCCTTAATGCAACGCTCGGTGTCTTTGGACCTCGAGCGTGGTGCGTGGATGTTGCGAACATCGATACACACGTTTTGATGACTACGTGATAGTTCGGTAATGTTAAGCGGCTTAGAATTGAGGCACCAAAGACATTTTTGAAGCGTCACGGAACATATGAGATGTTCGAGGGCTGAAATTGGGATTTCAGGCTCGTGCCCACGTCAAGAGGTATGAGACCTCCGGCGAGTTTTCTATCCTACAAACTAAGGGAGAAGATCTCAATCGTTGAGCTTGTACTCAGATTATGCAGGTACAACAATCACTTGAATTGAGTGGGAGTTAATCTTCCAGATGAGATAGTGATGTTTCTCCAAAGACATTGCCACCAAGCTACTAGAGCTTCGTGATGAACTATAACATATTAGGGATAGATATGATGATCCTTGAAGTGTTCGCGATGTTTGACACATGAAAGTAGAAGTCAAGTAGGAGCATCAATTGTTGATGGTTGGTAAAACCACTAGTTTCAAGAAGGGCAAGGGCAACAAGGTATACTTCATGAAACGACAAAATAGTTGATGCTCTAGTGCAGAAACCCAAGGTTGAACCCAAACCCGAGACTAAGTGCTTCTGTAATGAGAGGAACGGACACTGAAGCGGAACCACCCTAGATACTTGGTAGATGAGAAGGCTGGCAAGGTCGATAGAAGTATATTGGATATACATTATGTTAATGTGTACTTTACTAGTACTCCTAGTAGCACTAGGGTATTAGATACCGGTTCGGTTGCTAAGTGTTAGTAACTCGAAATAAAAGCTACGGAATAAACGGAGACTAGCTAAAGGTGAGCCGACGATATGTGTTGGAAGTGTTTCCAAGGTTGATGTGATCAAGCATCGCACGCTCCCTCGTCATCGCCAGATTGGTGTTAAACCTAAATAATTGTTATTTGGTGTTTATGTTGAGCATAGACATGATTGGATTATGTCTATCGCATGATGCGGTTATTCATTTAAGGAGAATAATGGTTACTCATTTATTTGAATAATACCTACAATGGTCTTGCACCTAAAATGAATGGTTTATTGAAATCTCGATCGTAGTGATACACATTTTCATGCCAAAAGATATAAGATAGTAATGATAGTACCACCTGCTTGTGGCACTACCATTTGAGTCATATTGGTATAAAACGCATGAAGAAGCTCCATGTTGATGGATCTTTGGACTCACTCGTTTTTGAAAAGTTTGAGACATGCGAACCATGTCTATTGGTGTATACGCATGAAGAAACTCCATGCGAGATGGATCGTTTGGACTCACTTGATTTTGAATCACTTGAGATATGCAAATCATACCACATGGGCAAGATGACCGAAAAGCCTCGGTTTCGGTAAGATGGAACAAGATAGCAACTTGTTGGAAGTAACACATTTTGATGTGTGCGGTCCAATGAGTGCTTTGAGGCATGCAAAGGAATATCGTTATGTTCTTACTTCACGGATGATTTAAGTAGATACTAAGTGTATTTACTTGATGAAACACAAGTCTGAATTATTGAATGGTTCAAGTAATTTCAGAGTGAAGTTAAAGATCATCGTGACAAGAGGATAAAATGTCTATGATATGATCATAGAGATGAGTATCTGAGTTACGAGCTTTGGCACGCTATTAAGACATTGTGGAAATTGTTTCACAATTAATACCGCTGGAACACCATAGTGTGATGGTGTGTCGAACATCGTTGCACCCTATTAGATATGGTGCATACCATGATGTCTCTTATCGAATTACCACTATCGATTTCATGGGTTAGGCATTAGAGACAACCGCACTCACTTTAATAGGGCACCACGTAATTCCGTTGAGACGGCCTTTGTTTGAACTATGGTTTGGAGAAATCTAAGTTGTCGTTTTTAAAAGTTTGGGGCTACGGCGGCTTATGTGAAAAAGTTTCATCGTGATAAGCTCGAACCCAAAAGCGGATAAATACATCTTCATAGGACACCCAAAACAGTTGGGTATACCTCCTATCTCAAGATCCGAAGCAAAGTAGTTGTTTCTAGAAGCGGATCCTTTCTCGAGGAAAAGTTTCTCTCGAAAGAATTGAGTGGGAGGATGGTGGAGACTTGATGAGGTTATTGAACCATCACTTCAACTAGTGTGTAGCAAGGGCACAAGAAGTTGTTCCTGTGGCGCCTACACCAATTGAAGTAGAAGCTTATGATAGTGATCATGAAGTTTCGGATCAAGTCACTACCGTACCTCGTAGGGTGACAAGGATGCGTACTACTTCAGAGTGGTACAGTAATCCTGTCTTGAAGGTCATATTGCTAGATGAACCTACAAGCTATGGAGAAGCGATGGTGGGCCCATATTCCGACAAATGGTTAGAAGCCATGAAATCCGAGATAGGATCCATGTATCAGAACAAAGCATGGACTTTGGTGGACTTGCCCGATAGGCAAGCCATTGAGATAAATGGATCTTTAAGAAGAAGACGGACGTGGACGGTAATGTCACCGTCTATGAAGCTCGACTTGTGGCGAAGAGTTTTTTTTCACAAGTTCAAGGAGTTGACTACGATGAGATTTTCTCATCCGTAGCGATGCTTAAGTCCATCGGAATCATGTTAGCATTAGCTGCATTTATGAAATCTGGCGGATGGATGTCAAAAGCGAGTTTCCTTACCGGTCTTACGTAAGGAAAGGTTGTATGTGATACAATCGAAAGTTTTTGTCGATCCTAAGGATGCTAAAAAGGTATCTTTGGCTCCAAATGATCCTTCTAAGGACTGGAGTAAGCATCTCGGAGTTGGAATGTGCGCTTTCATGAGATGATCAAAGATTTTGGGTTTATACAAAGTTTATGAGAAACTTGTATTTCCAAAGAAGTGAGTGGGATCACTACAGAATTTCTGTTGTGTATATGTTGTTGACATATTGTTTATAGGAATTGATGTAGACTTTCTGGAAAGCTTATCTGGGTGTTTGAATGGTGTTTTTCAATAAATAACCTGGATTAAGCTGCTTGAACATTGAGCATCAAGATCTATAAGGATAGATCAAAAGCAGCTTAATGGTACTTTCAAATGAGCACATACCTTGACATAATCTTGAAGGTATTCATGATGGATCAGTCAAAGAAGGAGTTCTTGCCTAAGTTGTAAGGTATGAAGTTAAGAGTTAAAGCTCGACCACGGCAGAAAAGAGAGAAAGGATTTAAGGTCGTCCCTATGCCTTAGACATAGGCTCTACGGTATGCTATGCAGTGTACCGCACTGATGTGTGCCTTGCTACATATCGGCAAGAGGGTACAAAGGTGATCAAGGAGTGGATCACTAGATAGCGGTCAAAATTATCCTTAGAGGAATAAGGATATGTTTCTCGGTTATGGAGGTGATAAAGAGTTCGACGTAAAGAGTTAAGCCGATGCAAGCTTAACACCTATCCGGATAGCTACGAGTAGAGATACCGGATCGTATAATTGAGCAACAATTTGGAATAGCTCCTAGTGGAAAGTGGTAGCAGCATCTATGATATGACATAAAGTTTTGCGAAATACATAGGGATCTGAATATTGCAGACACGTTGACTACAACCTCTCTCACAAGCATAAACATGATCAAACCCAGAACTCATTGAGTGTTAATCACATAGTGATGTGAACTAGATTATTGATTCTAGTAAACTCTTTGGATGTTGGTCACATGGCGATGTGACCTGTGAGTGTTAATCACATGGCGATGTGAACTAGATTATTGACTCTAGTGCAAGTGGGAGACTGTTGGAAATATGCCCTAGAGGCAATAATAAATTAGTTATTATTATATTTCCTTGTTCATGACAATCGTTTATTATCCATGCTATAATTGTATTGAAAGGAAACTCAGATACATGTGTGGGTACATAGACAACACCATGTCCCTAGTAAGCCTCTAGTTGACTAGCTCGTTGATCAACAGATGGTTACGGTTTCCTGACCATGGACATTGGATGTCGTTGATAACGGGATCACACCATTTGGAGAATGATGTGATGGACAAGACCCAATCCTAAGCCTAGCACAAAGATCGTAGTTCGTATGCTAAAGCTTTTCTAATGTCAAGTATCATTTCCTTAGACCATGAGATTATGCAACTCCCGGATACCGTAGGAATGCTTTGGGTGTACCAAACGTCACAACGTAACTGGGTGGCTATAAAGGTGCACTACAGGTATCTCCGAAAGTGTCTGTTGGGTTGGCACGAATCAAGACTGGGATTTGTCACTCCGTGTAAACGGAGAGGTATCTCTGGGCCCACTCGGTAGGACATCATCATAATGTGCACAATGTGACCAAGGGTTGATCACGGGATGATGTGTTAGGGAGCAGTAAAAGAGACTTGCGATAGCGAGATTGAACAAGGTATCGGTATACCGACGATCGAATCTCGGGCAAGTACAATACCGTTAGACAAAGGGAATTGTATACGGGATTGATTGAGTCCTTGACATCGTGGTTCATCCGATGAGATCATCGTGGAACATGTAGAGCCAACATGGGTATCCAGATCCGCTGTTGGTTATTGACGGAGAACGTCTAGGTCATGTTCGCATGGTTCCCGAACCCTTAGGGTCTACACACTTAAGGTTCGATGGCGCTAGGGTTATAAAGGAAGTTTGTATGTGGTTGCGAATGTTGTTCGAGTCCGGATGAGATCCCGGACGTCACGAGGAGTTCCGGAATGGTCGGAGGTAAAGATTTATATATGGAAAGTTGTTGTTCGGGTTCCGGAAAAGTTTGGTTTTTCGGTATTATGCGAGGAAGCTTCGGAGGATTCGGAGGGTCCGGAGGTCCGAAAATGTTCCACCACGTCCAATACAGCAGCATGGGCTATAAGGGGGCGCCCTAGCCTTAATGGTCCAGGGCACCAGCCCCCCCAAGGCCCATGCGCATGGGAGAGGGGAAACCCTAAGGGGGAGGGCCTCCACTTGACTTGGGAGGCACTCCTCCCCCCTTTGGCCGCCCCTAGATGGGATCTAGGGCTGGCCGCCGCCCCTAGATGGGATCTAGGGCTGGCCGCTGCCCCTAGGGGTGGAACCCTAGGTGGGGGCACAGCCCCCCCTCTCCCCCTATATATAGTGGAGGCAAAGGGGAAGCCCAACACACAAGTTTCTTCTCCTGTTGGCGCAGCCCTACCTCTCTTTCTCCTCGTATCTCGCAGTGCTTGGCGAAGCCCTGCTGGATCACCATGCTCCTCCACCACCACCACGCCGTTGTGCTGCTGCTGGATGGAGTCTTCCCCAACCTCTCCCTCTCTCCTTGCTGGATCAAGGCATGGGAGACGTCACCGGGCTGTACGTGTGTTGAACGCGGAGGTGCCGTCCGTTCGGCACTAGGATCTCCGGTGATTTGGATCACTGACGAATGACTCCTTCAACCCCGTTCTCTTGAACGCTTCCGCTTAGCGATCTACAAGGGTATGTAGATGCACTCTTCTTCCCCTCGTTGCTGGTTTCTCCATAGATAGATCTTGGTGACACGTAGGAAAATTTTGAATTTTTGCTACGTTCCCCAACATATGTCAGCTGCTCGGTTGTCTCAAAGAGACTGTGCCATTGACTCTTTTAAAAGGTTGGCTGCGAAAAAATTGATGTTTGCTCACCATTTATATGTAATGATTCTATGTACCTAAGTACTTTACATCATTAATCCTCGGATCCGCATTGTACAAAAATTTGTTGACCGACCATCGGCTTCAACCTCCTCGGCCCGATGCTTGAGAGTGTTTGTCCCACTTTATAAAGCCTTTATGAGGGTAAAGATTTACGGCAAACAAGGCAATCCGGTTATATGGTTTTATAAACAAATGTATGCGGAGAGAATGTTATCTTACTATGTAATGTAAAAAACATCTTCCAAAGAAAACAGTCCCGCTATCAGTTCATTTCTTTGGGTTGTCGTGCCGACCATGATCATGAAACCTCACCTCCGATCAATGCGGGAGAAAAATATTGAGGATTTGGTTTGGGGAAAGTTCCAAAACTATGTGGTCTTTAGCGAACCTAAATTTTCACTTAAGTCGTTGCCGACCAATTATATCCTTTAAGATCGCTAGCTTTCGGCTTCACCCAGTCTGAGGTACTAACTCGGATGAACCGGTAGTAACAATCACAGAGGTTCTCCCTTTACCGCCTAGCAGAACAATCGGGAATGTAGGGGCAAGCACAGGAGCCAGGCAACCCAGCTTGGTGATGACCCACAAGTATAGGGGATCTATCGTAGTCCTTTCGATAAGTAAGAGTGTCGAACCCAACGAGGAGCAGAAGGAAATGACAAGCGGTTTTCAGTAAGGTATTCTCTGCAAGCACTGAAATTATCGGTAACAGATAGTTTTGTGATAAGGTAATTTGTAACTGGAAACAAATAACAAGTGTAAATAAAGTGCACCAAGATGGCCCAATCCTTTTTGTAGCAAAGGACAAGCCTGGACAAACTCTTATATAGAGAAAAGCGCTCCCGACGACACATGGGAACTATCGTCAAGCTAGTTTCATCACGTTCATATGATTCGTGTTCGTTACTTTGATAATTTGGTATGTGGGTGGACCGGTGCTTGGGTACTGCCCTTTCTTGGACAAGCATCCCACTTATGATCAACCCCTATTGCAAGCATCCGCAACTACAAGACAAGTATTAAGGCAAACCTAACCATAGCATGAAACATATGGATCCAAATCAGCCCCTTACGAAGCAACTCATAAACTAGGGTTTAAGCTTCTGTCACTCTAGCAACCCATCATCTACTTATTACTTCCCAATGCCTTCCTCTAGGCCCAAACAATGGTGAAGTGTCATGTAGTCGACGTTCACATAACACCACTAGAGGAAAGACAACATACATCTCATCAAAATATCGAACGAATACCAAATTCACATGACTACTTATAGCAAGACTTCTCCCATGTCCTCAGGAACAAACGTAACTACTCACAAAGCATATTCATGTTCATAATCAAAGGGTATTAATATGCATAATGGATCTGAACATATGATCTTCCACCAAATAAGCCAACTAGCATCAACTCACGAGGAGTAATCAACACTACTAGCAACCCACGGTACCAATCGAGGCTTTGGGACAAAGATTGGATACAAGAGATGAACTAGGGTTTGAGAGGAGATGGTGCTAGTGAAGATGTTGATGGAGATTGACCCCCTCCCGAAGGGAGGATCGTTGGTGATGACGATGGCGATGATTTACCCCTTCGGGAGGGAAGTTTCCCCGGCAGAACAGCTCTGCCGGAGCCCTAGATTGGTTCCGCCAAGGTTCCGTCTCGTGGCGGCGGAGTTTCTTCCTGAAAGCTTGCTTATGATTTTTTTCTCGGATGAAAGACTTCATATAGCAGAAGATGGGCACGGAGGCTGCCAGGGGCCCACGAGGCAGTAGCGCGCCCACCCTCGTGGCCAGGGTGTGGGCCCCCACTGGTACTTTATTTCGCCAGTATTTTTTATTAATTCCAAAAAAAACATTCATGAAGTTTCAGGACTTTTTGAGCTGTGCAGAATATGTCTCTACTATTTGCTCCTTTTCCAAATTCGTAATTCCAAATGCCAACATTCTCCCTTTTCATGTAAACCTTGTAAAATAAGAGAGAATAGGCATAAGTATTGTGACATAACGTGTAATAACAGCCCATAATGCAATAAATATTGATATAAAAGCATGATGCAAAATGGACATATCAACTCCCCCAAGCTTAGACCTCGCTTGTCCTCAAGCGGAAGCCGATAACGATAAATATGTCCACATGTTTAGAGATAGAGGTGTCGATAAAATAAAATATGGACATGAGGGCATCATGATCATTCTTATAACAACAACATATATGGATATTGTCATATTATTTCTTATGCTCAAGTAATAATCTATTCACAATGTCAAGTATGCATCAGAAACTTCATTGAGAACCGACAAACTATAATCTCAGTCATTGAAGCAATTGCAATTTATCATAACACTGGGAAGAGTCAATATAAGAGCTTTTCAGCAAGTCCACATACTCAACTATCATTTAGTCTTTCACAATTGCTAACACTCATGCAATACTTATGGTTATGGAGTTTTAGTCGGACACAGAGAAAGATAGGGGCTTATAGTGTTGCCTCCCAACCTTTTACCTCAAGGGTAATGTCAACAGTAATAATTCATGCTAACTTACATCCAATTGGATATATATATATATATCAGGATCTTTCCAACACAATGTGCTTGCCAAAGGATAAAATGTAAAAAGGGAAGGTGAAGATCACCATGACTCTTGCATAAGGTAAAAGTAAAAGATAGGTCCTTCGCAGAGGGAACCAGAGGCTGTCATGTGCTTTTATGGTTGGATGCACGAAATCTTAATGCAAAAGAACGTCACTTTATATTGCCACTTGTGATGTGGACCTTTATTATGCAGTCCGTCGCTTTTATTGCTTCCATATCACAAGATCGTATAAAGTTTATTTTCTCCACACTAATAAATCATACATATTTAGAGAGCAATTTTTATAGCAATGCAACATGACAACTTACTTGAAGGATCTTACTCAATCCATAGGTAGATATGGTGGACTCTCATGGCAAAACTGGGTTTAAGGATATTCGGAAGCACAAGTAGTATCTCTACTTGGTGCAAAGAATTTTGCTAGCATGAGGGGGAAAGGCAAGCTCAACATGTTGGATGATCCATGACAATATACTTTATTTCGGATATAAGAAAACATAACCCATTACGTTGTCTTCCTTGTCCAACATCAACTCTTTAGCATGTCATATTCTAATGAGTGCTCACAATCATAAAAGATGTCCAAGATAGTATATTTATATGTGAAAACCTCTCTTTCTTTATTACTTTCTATTAATTGCAACGATGACCAAAACTATGTTTGTCAACTCTCAACAACTTTTATTCATCATACTCTTTGTATGTGAAGTCATTACTCTCCATAAGATCAATATGATCTCTTTACTTCTTTTTATTCTTTCTTTTATTCTCTCAAGATCATAGCAAGATATTCAAGCCCTTGACTCAACACTAATCTTTATTATATATAGCTCACGGGCTCGATTATATAGAAGGATCATAAATCAAAACTCAAAACTAAATCATATTAAAACTTTATTCTACTAGATCAAGATATTACCAAAAGGATCGAACTAAGAAAAATGGTAAAGATAGGAGTGTAATGGTGATACGATACCGGGGCAACTCCCCCAAGCTTGGCAGTTGCCAAGGGGAGTGCCCATACCCATGTGATTATGTCTCCTTCTTTGGAGGTGAAGAGGATGGTGATGATGTAGATAATTGTGCCTTCAACTTTTTCATACTATACTCAAGAAGGGCAATTTCCTCCTTTAAATCATCGACCTCCGATTCCAGCTTCAAGATCTTGTCACATAAATCTCCTTTGCTTTTCTACCAAAAATGAGAAGGAATAGATCGGTTGTTAGACAGTTTAGCCCTCTTAGGAAGACTAGACTTCTTGAACTTCACGTGCATATCCCCAATTTGAGGTAAAGGGACATCCTCCTCCTCCGAACTTGAATCATTGATCCTCATCAAATGAGAATCCTCCTCATCATCCGTAGTTCGACCACAAGGAGATATATCCCCATAGGTATTTTGGTCAGCAACGAGATGTGAGATATAGATCTCTCCGTCGAATCCACGAGATGACATCTTGCTCCAAACCTGCTACAGAAACAGCTCGAAACAAAAACAGAGGACACTTGCGTGATACGAGGGTCAAAACCTTTGGGAGATTATACAATGAATTTTTACCGACCAAAAGAAGTATCGTGCAAGAAAACGGAGTCTGGAGGGCACACGAGGTGCCCACGAGGCAGGGGGCGCGCCCTCCACCCTCGTGGATGCCTCATGTCCTTCCCGGACTACTTCTTATTTTCCTATTTTCTTAAATATTCCAAAACGGAGAAAAATTGCCATTAGAACTGTTTTGGAGTCGGTTTACTTACCGTACCACATACCTATTCCTTTTCGGAGTCTGAAACGTTCTGGAAAGTGTCCCTTATGTATTCCTCCGAGGTTACGGTTTCAATAATATTAGTTTCAACATTTATAGGATTACCTGAGATATAATGGTTGATTCTTTGACCGTTCACCACCTTCGGATTTGTGCCTTCGAAGTTGTTGTTTTTTATGGCACCAGAACGATAGACCTCCTCGATAGCGTAAGGACCTTTCCATTTAGAGAGAAATTTTCCTGCAAAAAAAATCTTAAACGAGAGTTGAATAGCAACACATAATCACCTACAATAAACTCACGCTTTCGTATCCTTTTGTCATGCCATCTTTTAACTTTTTCTTTAAACAGTTTGGCATTCTCATAGGTTTGGGTTCTCCATTCATCAAGTGAGCTGATGTCAAATAACCTCTGCTCACCGGCAAGTTTGAAATCATAGTTGAGCTCTTTAATAGCCCAATATGCCTTATGTTCTAATTCGAGAGGTAAGTGACATGCTTTTCCATAAACCATTTTATACGGAGACATACCCATAGGATTTTTATATGCAGTTCTATAGGCCCATAATGCATCATCAAGTTTCTTGGACCAATTCTTTCTAGATCTATTAACAGTCTTTTGCAAAATTAATTTGAGCTCTCTATTACTCAATTCTACTTGACCACTAGACTGTGGGTGATATGGAGATGCAATTCTATGATTAACATCATACTTAGCAAGCATTTTACGAAAGGCACCATGAATAAAATGTGAACCACCATCAGTCATTAAATATCTAGGGACTCCAAACCTCGGAAAAATAACTTCTTTAAGCATCTTAATAGAGGTGTTATGATCAGCACTACTAGTTGGAATAGCTTCTACCCACTTAGTAACATAATCAACAGCAACTAAAATATGTGTATACCCATTAGAGGAAGGAAACGGTCCCATATAATCAAAGCCCCAGACATCAAAGGGTTCAATAACGAGTGAATAATTCATAGGGATTTCTTGACGTCTACTAATATTACCAATTGTTTGACATTCATCACAAGACAAGACAAACTTACGTGCATCTTTGAAGAGAGTAGGCCTATAAAAACCGGATTGCAATACCTTATGTGCAGTTCTATCTCCAGCGTGGTGTCCTCCATAAGCTTCGGAGTGACACTTGCGTAGGATCATTCTGTTCATGCTCGGTATACAACGTCTAATAACACCATCTACTCCTTCTTTATAAAGGTGTGGGTCATCCCAGAAGTAATGTCTTAAATCATAGAAAACCTTTTTCTTTTGCTGGTATGTGAAACTAGGTGGTATAAATTTAGCAACAATGTAATTAGCATAATCAACATACCATGGAGCAGTACGAGAAGCATTTATGACATTTAATTGTTCATCAGGAAAAATATCATCAGTAGGTAGTGGGTCATCAATAACATTCTCTAACCTAGACAAGTTGTCTGCAACGGGGTTCTCAGCTCCCTTTCTATCAATAATATGCAAATCAAATTCTTGTAGTAGGAGAACCCATCTAATAAGTCTAGACTTAGCATCTTTCTTTTCCATAAGATATTTAATAGCAACATGATCAGTGTGAATAGTTACTTTAGAATCAACAAATAAGGTCTGAACTTATCACAAGCAAATACAACTGCTAAGAATTCCTTTTCAGTAGTAGCATAATTTCTCTGGGCATTGTCTAGAGTTTTACTAGCATATTGGATGATATTTAATTTCTTATCAACTCTTTGTCCTAGAACAGCACATACAACATAATCACTAGCATCGCACATAATTTCAAAGGGTAAATCTCAATCTGGTGGCTGAACAATAGGTGTAGAAATCAATGTTTTCTTAAGTATTTCAAATGCTTCCACACAATCATCATCAAATACAAAAGGTATATCTTTTTGTAATAGGTTAGTCAGAGGCCGGGAAATTTTTGAGAAGTCCTTAATGAACCTCCTATAAAAACCGGCATGACCAAGAAAACTTCTTATACCTTTAATGTCCTTGGGACACGGCATCTTTTCAATAGCATCAACTTTAGCTTTGTCAACTTCAATACCTCTTTCAGAAATTTTATGCCCCAAGACAATACCTTCATTAACCATAAAGTGGCACTTCTCCCAATTCAAGACAAGGTTAGTTTCTTCATATCTCTGCAAAACTCGATCAAGGTTGCTCAAGCAATCATCAAAAGAGGATCCATAAACAGAGAAATCATCCATGAAAATCTCACAAATCTTTTCACAAAAGTCAGAGAATATAACCATCATGCATCTTTGAAAGGTAGCAGGTGCATTACATAAACCAAAAGGCATACATCTATAAGCAAAGGTACCGAAAGGGCAAGTAAAAGTGGTCTTTTCTTGATTATCAGCTGACACAGGTATTTGAGAGAAACCAGAGTAACCATCTAGAAAGCAAAAATGTGTATGTTTGGATAATCTTTCTAGCATCTGATCAATGAAAGGCAAAGGGTAATGGTATTTTTTAGTAGATTTATTTAATTTGCGGAAATCAATCACCATCCTATAACCTGTAATAATTCTTTGTGGGATCAATTCATCTTTATCATTAGGAACAACAGTAATACCTCCCTTCTTAGGGACACAATATACAGGACTTACCCAGCGACTATCAAAGAATCGGGATAAATTATACACCTTCAAGGAGCTTTAATATTTCCTTTCTTACCACTTATTTCATCTTAGGATTTAGTCGTCGTTGGTGATCAATAACTAGTTTGGCGTCTTTCTCCAAATTTATTTTGTGTTGACATAGAGTGGGACTAATGCACTTAAGATCATCAAGAGTATATCCAATAGCAAAGACAAAGTGCTTCTTGAGTTTTCAATAATTTCTCTTCTTCATGCTCAAAGGTTAGCACTAATAATAACAGGATATATCTTCTTTTCATCAAGATAAGCATATTTAAAAGTATCAGGTAAAGGTTTAAGCTCAAACACGGGATCACCCTTGGGTGGAGGAGGATCGCCTAGGATTTCAATAGGCAAGTTGTGTTTCAGAATAGGTCCCTGTTTAAAGAATACTTCATCTATTTCCCTTCTTTCATTCATAAACGTATCATTTTCATGGTCTAGCAAATATTGTTCTAAAGGATCACTAGGAGGCATGGCAATAGAAGCAAGACCAATAATTTCATCTTTACTAGGCAATTCCTCATCACGGGGTTGTCTACTAAATTTAGCAAAATTAAACTCATGAGACATATCACCCAAACCACAATAGTAACAACATCCTTTTCGCAGTCTATCCTAGCATTACCAGTGTTCAAGAAGGGTCTACCAAATATAATGGGACAAAAGCTATCTTGTGGGGAACCAAGAACAAGAAAATCAGCATGATATTTAACCTTCCCACACAAGACTTCAACATCTCTAACAATCCCAATCGGTGAAATAGTATCTCTATTGGCAAGCTTAATTGTAACATCAATTTCTTCTATCTCAGCGGGTGCAATATCATGCATAATTTCTTCGTATAAAGAATGAGGTATTGCACTAGCACTAGCACCCATATCACACAAGACATGATAACAATGATTTCCTATTTTAACGGAAATAACAGGCATGCCTACAACAGGTCTATGTTTATTTTTAGCATCAGGTGTAGCAATTCTAGTAGCTTCATTGTAGAAGTAAATAACATGCCCATCAATATTATCGACCAAGAGATCTTTAACCATAGCAATTTTAGGTTCAACTTTAACTTGCTCAGGGGGTTTGTGTGTCCTAATATTACTTTTGTTGACTACAGTCGAAGCTTTAGCATAATACTTTATTCTAACAGGGAAAGGTGGCTTCTCAATATAAGCAGTAGGAACAACAGGATCATCATAAGTGATAGTCTTTTCTTCAACTTTAATAGGTGCAACTACTTTTACTTCAATGGGAGGATTATATTTAAACCACTTCTCCTTAGGGAGATCAACATGAGTAGCAAAGGATTCACAGAAAGAAGCTACTATCTCAGAGCCAAGTCCATATTTAGTGCTAAATTCATGGAAAACATCGGTATCCATAAAAGGTTTAACACAGTCAAACTTAGGTGTTATACCTGACTCCTTACCTTCGTCGAGGTCCCAATCTTCAGAGTTGCGTTTAATTCTTTCCAATAAATCCCATTTGAATTCAATAGTCTTCATCATAAAAGAGCCAGTACAAGAAGTATCGAGCATGGAGCGATTATTGTGAGAAAGCCGAGCATAAAATTTTTGAATAATCATTTCTCTTGAGAGCTCATGATTGGGGAATGAATATAACATTGACTTAAGACTCCCACAAGATTTAGCGATGCTTTCTCCTTCTCGAGGCCAAAAATTATATATATAATTCCGATCATGATGAACAAGATGCATAGGATAAAACTTACGATGAAATTCCAATTTCAATCGCTTGTAGTTCCGTGATCCCATATCATCACATAGCCTATACCATGTCAATGCATCTCCCTTCAAAGATAAAGGGAAGACCTTCTTCTTGATAACATCATCGGGCATACCTGCAAGTTTAAATAATCCACAAACTTCATCCACATAGATTAGGTGTAAATCGGGATGCAACGTTCCATCTCCTCGCAAAAGGATTAGCTAGCAGTTTCTCTATCATACCGAAGGAATTTCAAAGTAAACATTTTCAGTAGGTTCAATGGGTTGAGGAGCAACTCTTTGCTCTCTTGGTCGGGTGAAGATACCCCGAACAAGCCCCTCAAAGGATTATGTTCCATAGTAACAAGTGACAGTAAATTTCAGCACACTATATAAATTCTTCCTCACCAAATTCCACCTACCAAAGGCGCTTCACTCCCCGGCAACGGCGCCAAAAAGGAGTCTTGATGACCCACAACTATAGGGGATCTATCGTAGTCCTTTCGATAAGTAAGAGTGTCGAACCCAACGAGGAGCGAAGGAAATGACAAGCGGTTTTCAAGATGGGTATTCTCTGCAAGCACCTTTGGAATTATCGGTAACATATAGTTTTGTGATAAGGTAATTTGTAACGGGTAACAAATAACAAGTGTAAATAAAGTGCATCAAGATGGCCCAATCCTTTTTGTAGCAAAGGACAAGCCTGGACAAACTCTTATATAGAGAAAAGCGCTCCCGAGGACACATGGGAATTATCGTCAAGCTAGTTTTCATCACGTTCATATGATTCACGTTCGTTACTTTGATAATTTGGTATGTGGGTGGACCGGTGCTTGCTGCCCTTTCTTGGACAAGCATCCCACTTATGATTAACCCCTATTGCAAGCATCCGTAACTACAAGAGAAGTATTAAGGTAAACCTAACCATAGCATGAAACATATGGATCCAAATCAGCCCCTTACGAAGCAACTCATAAACTAGGGTTTAAGCTTACATCACTCTAGCAACCCATCATCTACTTATTACTTCCCAATGCCTTCCTCTAGGCCCAAACAATGGTGAAGTGTCATGTAGTCGACGTTCACATAACACCACTAGAGGAAAGACAACATACATCTCATCAAAATATCAAACAAATACCAAATTCACATGACTACTTATAGCAAGACTTCTCCCATGTCCTCAGGAACAAACGTAACTACTCACAAATCATATTCAGGTTCATAATCAGAGGGTATTAATATGCATAATGGATCTGAACATATGATCTTCCACCAAATAAACCAACTAGCATCAACTACAAGAAGTAATCAACACTACTAGCAACCCCACGTATCACTCGAGGCTTTGGGACAAAGATTGGATACAAGAGATGAACTAGGGTTTGAGAGGAGATGGTGCTTTGGTGAAGATGTTGATGGAGATTGACCCCTCCGAAGGAGAGGATCGTTAATGATGATGATGGCGATGATTTCCCCCTCCGGGAAGTTTCCCTGGCAGAACACCTGCCGGAGCCCTAGATTGGTTCCGCAAGGTTCCGCCTCGTGGCGGCGGAGTTTCTTCAGCTTGCTCATGATTTTTTCTCGGACGAAAGACTTCATATAGCGTAAGATGGGCACCGGAGGCTGCCAGGGGCCCACGAGGCAGGGGCGCGCCAGGGGTAGAGGCGCGCCCCCACCCTCGTGGCTGTGGTGTGGGCCCCTCCGTGGATTCTTTCGCCAGTATTTTTTATTAATTTCAAAAATAATTTCCGTGAAGTTTCAGGACTTTGGAGCTGTGCAGAATAGGTCTCTAATATTTGCTCCTTTTCCAGCCCAGAATTTCAGCTGCCGGCATTCTCCCTTTTCATGTAAACCTTGTAAAATAAGAGAGAATAGGCATAAGTATTGTGACATAACGTGTAATAACAGCCCATAATGCAATAAAATATCGATATAAAAGCATGATGCAAAATGGACGTATCACTTGGCCAAAATCTTAAGTCAAATTGATGCATATTTATGGCTTTATAACGATAATTACGGAAGGCAGCGCTTGTATACTGAATACAAATACTGATGATATATGTTTATTTTGACTCCATTGCGACCGTTTATCAGTTGAAAGTGGCCCATCGTCGGTTTCTACCCTTTGTAGATACTACGCAGGGTGTTTCCGCAATAACAAGACAACCCTTAGCCGACGTCTCGGTGCCCGGAGGCGGTTGTGTTAGTGGAAATGAGGCAATCAGATGTGCGGGCTTTATAACTTTCACTTAGTGATAGGAGCTTAAAATTGGAAGGCCAGTTACTAGCCCCCGGTTAGTGTTCGGCGACAGTCGAGGTCAAGCCGTAAACACTTCGGCCAATGTTATGAACGGATCGTCATTTAACACGGGGTGACCTCTATCGATCTTATAGTTTAATACAGTCATCGGATCGCTCACAAGTTTACGCTTATTGTGACAGTCAGTTTTCGGCTCTCTTCGCTGAGGCGCTTAACCATGCTAGCTGGAAGCACAATTGCAGTGGTTCTCCCTTTGCGCACCTAGATGAACAAAGCAGAACGTAGGAGGCAAGCACAGGAGCCAGGCAACCCAACTATTGACCGAAGACACAATTCGAAACCGATGCATATATAGCAATATATGAGAATGTTTTTACCGAATCTCTAAAGGTGTCCGGCGTTGCACTGCGAGACTTATGCTGGAAACACACAAATAGTTTAAAAGTGCCATAGGCTTGGAAAACCAAAAAACTTCAGTAAAAACTTGACGTTCGAACTAGATCAAGTGTTCGGTGCCAATCCGAAAATTGGTCTTAGAAAAAAATTGTGCTTCTGTCGTGCTTGAACATGACACGTCCTATCTCAAGACTTCAAGCGGGTCAGCCTACGGCTTCAACCTCCTATCCCGAAGGCGGAGTACTTCTCGTTACGCCAGTTTAGCAAACTAAACTCTAGTGGCTTTGAGAGAGAAATTAGGCTCCTCGACTATTGACCACGCACTCGCGTCGAAAAAAGGAGTGATAGAAAAAGACTTTGCAACGACTAAGAAGAAGAACACTTATTATAAAATACCTCACATAAATTTAAGAGCCCTCAGTTAACCTGGGCAAAAGGAGTGTTTTTAACAAACAACGAATGTTGACATGGTCGAACCGAACACAAGTTAAAAATTTAAAACTTTGAGCATGAAAGCGACTTAGCTGGTTAATGTATTCGGCATTGATGATGCGGTCCGAGGTTGATGCGGGACAAGGTTCCATCCCCCAAGCCGGTCCCGAGGTGGCGGACCGAAGAGCTCGGAACTCTGAAGTGGTGACATAGCACGGCCAATGCAGGCCGACAGAGTGACGCCGAAGTCCCTGGCGTGGGTTAATGAAGTGATGACGAAGCCCCCCGTCCAGCCGAGGTGGCGTGGTATGTCGGTACGCCGAGGTGACAACACTGCCCGACCCGGATCATTTACCTGTGCACAGAAAATAGTGCAAGCCGGAGATAATAGTAGTAATAATAAATTTAAAAAATTCGTAGCATAATAAATAATTTATGCAAAGTGAGTAATAAAAGAAATATGGCCCGTGTGCCGAACACTCGATGAGGTAGAGCTCTCTCGGTGATGTCGAAGTCCCCGAGGCAACCAAACATGTTGTATGGCAATTCGACCAACAAGGTGATCACGCGAACCAATTTACGCTGATTGGGATGACGACGTCGGCTTGCCGAAGTGACCACGTGACGAAGTCGATTACCTACACATGTAAAATAGTGCAGGCCAACAATAATAATATAAATATATAAAAATACGCGCGTAATTAATTTACACAAAATAATTTATTTAAAGATATGTGGCCTGGCGCCGAAGTCAATGTTGATGCAGGGCGTCGGCGTGATGTGGTAAAGGCGTTACAAAGCCTGAATTCACAGGCCGGTCCGAGTTCGAGATCTGGCGTTCACGAACTGTGTACGGAAACTGACCGAACCACCACGCGACCGTCGTTAAATGTGGCCACCATTTGATAGACCTGTATATAGATGATGGAACAAACCAGAGTAATAATTTCTCGGGAAAATAAACCCAAACAAGCAAAAATTATTAGGATTAATAGCACCTAGTTTATTTATTGTAGCAATCCGAAGAAAGGTGACTCCCAAAATTGGGACTCGATCCTCACACCCATTGCCTGATGGGCGATAAATCGACGGCATGGCGATGCTGGCAAAGGTTGGCTCGCCGAGGCAAAGCCCCCGGTCCAGCTAACATGACGAAGCTGGTCGGCTGGTGACGCCGAAGTCACCGGAGTATGTTGATGAAGAAATAGCAAAGTCCCCGGTCCAGCCGAGGTGTCGAAGCCTCCATGTCAGCCGATGAGTCGAAGTAGGTCGGCTGGTGACGCCGACGTCACCGGAGTAGGTTTGATGAAGATATGGTGAAGCCCCCGGTCCAGCCGAGGTGACGGAGCAAGTCGGTAAGGAGACGTTGCAGTTGCCATGTCAGTCGAGGTGTTGAAGCAGTTCGGCGTGATGGACATCGGCTTGAAAAAGCAACAGTGCGGCCATGCCGACGCAGGTCGTAACTTGTGATGCGGTCAATGCCGGCTTGATGAACTGACCATGCGGCGATGCCAGTGTGCCCGCTCCGTGTGATCCATGGGGCGGCGATGTTGGTGATGATTTATCATTTGCGATTCCGAACTCTTGTTCGGCTCGCCGAGATGATGATACCAAAAAGTTGAGCTCGGCTCAACAAAGCGACGACGTGTCTAGTGCAGGTCAGCAACCGTGAAGCAATATTTCCCGGACTTGTTTGACACCAGCGTGATGGTGAAGATTACCTCAGAGGAGGCTTAAAATTTTATGGGTATGTGTTTAAAAACAACGCACAATATCCTAGAGAAAAAAAATTCCTTCAAAAAGGTTGTCCAATATCCCGTTCATGAAGAAACATGAACTCGGGCCGGATTCGTATTCGCGCAGAAAACAGATCTGAAAATTGGTCCACTCATCAGAAAGTTCCCGGAGTTTGAACCGTCGGATCGAGCTGAAATTTTGAGGGGTGGTAGATATGGGAATTTCGTAGCAGATGAACGGTTGGATCTTCCAAAGGACCTCCGAGCTGGGCTGTGGAGACCACGCCCTAAACTCGTCCAGATTCCCGTCCAGATTTGACAGGGCTCCGGTATATCGTATATTGCCGGAGATTCCTCCATCGGAACTCGACGAAATTTTGCATGGTTGTTGTAAACTTTATTCCGCACAGTTCCACCGAAGCAATCATTAAAACGACACTCGAGGAGGCGGTGGCGGCGGATACAAGTTCGCTGTCCAGAAAAATAGCACGGTCGCTTAAGGGCAATGTTGACGTTGAGCCCCCGGGCTCCATGAATGATTCCTCCATGATCTTGAGAGAGATCGGAGTTGATGTTGATGAAGGTCATCGTCTGAACATGATGATCTGACGCGGAGTGCAGTCCTCGGTCGAGCCAAGGTGACCAGTCGAGCCGGTGACGAAGACGTCGACGTCGCAGTTAATCTGTAGACGAGCCATCGATCCTTCATTGATCTCACAGCGGAACTCTCACTGAAAGCACCATTGTCGGTGTCAAAACCGGAAGATCTCGGGTAGGGGGTCCCAAGCTGTGCGTCATGGATCGATGGGTAACAGGAGACAGGGGACACGATATTTACCCAGGTTCGGGCCCTCTTAATGGAGGTAATACCCTACTTCCTGCTTGATTGATCTTGATGAATATAGAGATTATAAGAGTTGATCTACCTCGATATCATATGTTGTGGTCTAAAACCTGAGGGTATGATCAATAATATCATAATGATCTAGCCTCCCCCTATCGACTAGCCCGGCCTCGACTTATATAATGTACCAGAGGCATAGGATAACAAGAGTCCCAGTCGAATACGTCGGTGGAGAGGAGTCCTTATCTTGATCACCAAGTCCTGTAGAATCTTCCTCGTGTATGCATCGGCTATCCGAACTGGCCCATGAGTAAACGGCCATGCGGGTCCTCGGCCCGATCCAACTGACCGGGAGACGACATGGTGAATACCCCCTAGTCTAGGACACCGTCAGCAGCGCTGCCTCCTCATCGCCGAGGAGGACGAGCGAGCCATGGCGGAGTGGCGCCCGGCGTTACTGCAGGCGTCGCCCGGCGAAGAACGCGTTACAGGCGGAGAAGGGCAGCAAGGCTCGCATGAGCGGGCGGACAGGCGTCGGCGGAAGGCACTGGCCATATCGCAGTGCGATCTCGTTAACGCAGGTGGGGAGTCGTTCTTTGACTCAGACGATCCTCGTTGGGAAGGCGCGTGGCTCGATACCTCGGACAACACCAGCGAGAATGATGATGAGGACGACTCGGAGTAGGTTCTAATTACACCGTAGTTTTTATCTAGTTGCACCGTAGTTTTTTTATCGTGTTGGACTAGTTGTTTTATCTATCTATGCTATGATGAACTATGTACGCATTGTGAAATATCTATGTATCTTTTTTTATCTATTTTAATCTATGCATATATTTTTTTTTATTTGTTCGGAGTGCATATGTAGTTTGTGCGAGAGCGCGCGCGCAGTTTTTTGCAACGGCTGCCGGAAGGCGTTTCGCTTGTAAAATTTGGCAGAGGTCACTGGAGCAACGCACCGCCGCAAGAAAACAAAGCGATCCGCGCGGCTGTTGGAGATGCTCTTAGGGCCATGGGGGCATAGGGCCATAGGGCCGTGGGGAGCTTTGCCGGTGGGAGGGCTCCATTTTTAGATATTTCTTTGAGTTTTGTTATGGTTTGTGTCCTACTAAAGAAGACGGGACAATGGCGGCTCCCTGAAGATGGAATAAAGTTCTCCCCGCCTAGCCCCCATCCCGGTGGTGCGTCTAGCATCATCGGTTGGCGTGTGGATGTATGTCTCCGGTGGATCTGTCTTTGATGGGATCTGCTCAGTTCTGGTCGTTGTTCGTTTACATTCGTGTGTTTTCCGGTTGGCTCCTTTCGATCTACGCCACTCTTCATATCGGCGGCGATTGTTCTTCTAGTGCGCTGGTCCCCTAGGGGCTTAGCACGACCAAAGAAGCGCTCACTTTGGTTGAAGATCTTGCTACCATCTTAGTCGCCTTGGATTGTCAAGGAGTAGTTAATGACATTAGGGGCGGGCGGGGCACAGGAGGTCTTAATGCAGCTATTATACATGAAATTTTAGCTTGTAGTTCTAGTTTTACTTCCTGTAATTTTGTGCATGAGTGTAGAAACTTTAATTTTGAGGCTCGCAATCTCACTAAGTTTGCTTGTAATCTAGCTATAGGTAGACATGTTTGGTTGGACATCCCTCATGACCCAAATCTTGTGCTACATCATTCTGAATCAATAAAGTTGACGAGATTACTTAGAAAAAGCTTATAGGTGGGATTGGTGATTTAACTCTGAAATACGAGAAGATGAAATGTGCAATACAACTAGGTGGGCCATAGCTACTCCCACAGCTTGCACGTATCTCACAAAATGTGACCCGTGTGAGATCTGCCGCTTGACCACCTTCCTCGTCGCTGTGAGGTTCTCTCTACTAATTCACTCAATTCACCATGGATTCAATTACAAGCTCAGAGGAGGAAGAGGAGTTACAGCCAGAGGAGGAAGATGATAAGCTAGCCTATCGACCGAAGCCGCCGTCCGGTCCAAGCCGAGTCGCTTCTCTAGTCATCTCTCTGTATGTATAGTGATCGCCAGCTTCTTTCCAAGCCCAGGAGCAGCTCGTAACCCGGGCCATGTAATAGGATAGGTCCAACCCATGCGATATGATAGGGTAGGATGCTGACAATCCCCTTCCATAACTTTCGGCTTGCCCTCAAGCCGATTCCATGTCAAACCACCAGGATCCCAAGGCGTCTGTACTGCAATTTGAACTCTAAGAAGCATCTCGCCCGGATCCCAAGGTGTTTGCAAAGCTTGGAAAGTTAGCGCACCATGGATCACAGTTGGAAGCAATGTGTTTGGTTGACCCAATGTTGACCGAAGAGTCACTCTTGTAAATACTGAACATTGGGAGTTGTAGGCCTCATCGGTACTCACTGAACAGAGCACTTGAACAATCTTCCATACCATCCAGCCAGTAGAACTGGCAGGTAAAATTTTATAGCTGACCATCTCAATAGCAGAGCACTCGACAATGGTTTGCAGATATGTATTGTCAACAACAAGCCAAGCATAGGAGTGCTGATCTTGGACACTAATAGTCATGCTGGGACCATATGTCTTCAGAGGCAAGAGAAGACGAGAAGAGATTATGTGCACAGTTCCAGTTATCTTGGCAAATAACATATCACTTGAGTGATCAACCAGAGACCCATGATATAATTCTTTCACCCATGTACTTGCTAGAATTCCAATGTTTGAGCTTGATAGTGGATAATTCCAAGAGCTCATATTTGTTGAACATAGGTCAACCATTGGAACAACCAAGAAGAGACCCTTGTCTTGTGTGCTGCCCCTGGAGAGTTTCACGAACTGACGTGTGCTAGGTTGGCTTTGCAATTCATCACCAATAACAACAAGGACCACAGGGAGTGTTAGAATTGGAGTCTGTAGCAATTTCTGACGGTTGTAGTGCTTCATGTTGTCAAGAAGGAAAAATGCCCATGTAATCCTGCCTGTACAGCACATGTACCAGGCAACAACATGACTAACCCAATAACTACCAGTTTCAGAGCACTCCCCATTAACTGACCATGCAATTGTCCATTTATATTTATCAGAACCCGAGAAACTCAGGCATGAGCTAACACTGTCTTGCAAGAAGCCATCAATCACCAGCTCAGGACCACGGACTAACATGTATATTGGGCTTCCATCAGTAGATGTCAAATTGAGTAGCGATGCAATATGATCGTCGATAACTGAGATGAGCACACAACAGCCTTCAACAACAGAAAAATAAATAGCTCCAAGTGTGAAGCTTACTTCTTGGTTGCAATGCAGACTATCATGCAAATTTTGTGAGAAAGCCACAACCATTAAGCACAACATCCAAGGGGGCCACTGCTTGAGCTCCTCCAGAGCATGAGCACAAGGTTGCACTGATTTTCCAAATAGTGGATGCGCACACCATGTAGCTTTAGTTGGTAACCATGGAAACCTGAATATGAACTCATCTGGATGGAACACAAAACAAGGCCATCGCTTCAGGTCCACCAGTAAAAAGAAGCACTTACGTGATTTCTCAGCTTCCAGAAACATACAACAGAAGCACAGTCGAGCAGGAACACCTTGCAAAATTTTCCATATATCGACCATAGGGATGCCTAATTCAGTGATTTTAGTCGAACGAGAAAATTGACCAACCACGCCAAACCAAGGGAATGGGAGTGAATTAAGCATTTGAATTGGTATCCAACGAAATTCATACTGCCACAATTGTGATTTCAGCAACTCCATCAATGAACCTTGCAATTTCACAGCTGCAGGAACTCCATCTGTCAGTTGCACGAATGGCCATGGTGGTTTCAATGGCAAGTCAGCAAGCAGTGACATGGTACAGAGTAGCTCGTGCATCAAGACCTTCTTGGCAACAATATGCTCAGGAGCTGTAGCAATTTGCTCTGGATATAAGCTCTCAGCGACAAATTGTGCGTCAGCATCAATGGCTGCATGAACATGATTTATATCCTTGCAACTGTTGCTCTGCTCAAACAGGGGAGATCCACTCATGTCCAGTAATCTGCACTTATTCTGCTGCTCATACACTTGCAGATTAAATGCCGACACATTAGGAGAGAAAGAGGGTGGCCATATTTGCTTCTCATCCCATGGCAATGGCGGAAAACAAACTATTGTGGCAGCAAGTTCAGTCATCTTCTGAACAAAATTTCTACCATCCTCGTAGACATACTATCGCTCAGTCATTATTGTATCAATGGTGTTCAATGCAACAGGAGGGAGTAAGACCAGGCGCGAGTAGATACCGATAGTCAAGCACTTGGTAGGCAGCATCATGTGAAGTCCGCGGTCAACTAAGAGGGTGTTTGTTTCCAGGGACTTATTGGCTTAGGGACTTAAAAAAGTCCCTATAAGTCCCATCTAAACCAAACAGGAGGGGCTTATAGAGACTTAAAGTGGGCATTTAGGACTTATGAAATAAGACTCTCAAGGAGGGACTTATAGGGACTTATAGTTGTAATATGGTCTTATAGGGACTTATAAGTCCCAGGAACCAAACAGGTAGGGACTTTTTAGGGACTTGTGACTTATAAGTTGGGACTAAAAAAAGTCCTAAGACTTACGAACCAAATAGGGCCTAAAAACCACAATGCCTGGGATGTCCAGCTCTCTATCGGTGCTGAAATGGTCAAAGACTTGGCCTCCATGTCGTAGGCGCCGTCAGTGTCGAGGGTGTTCTTGTGCATGGAGACGGTGGAGAAGGTCGATGGCGACACTGGAACTTGCACTGTGAGCTCCAGATTGAACGATGGTGTTGCTGTTGACAGCAGTCTTGTTGCAGTCCGTAGTGTAGTGTCCAAATCATTGCTCAAGCAATTGGTCGAGCATGTAGCAGGCAGCTTTGAGACTTGCTCGAGGACATGTAGCAGTTGGGTGGTCGTCCTCCGAGTAGGTGTTGGAGCAGTATGGGACATGCCCTCCAAAGCCACTGACACCTCTAGAACGCCAGTGTTGCTGGTGTTGAAACCCTGGCAATTCGTCGAGCAGATGGTGGGCATCTTCATGGCGTGGCTGGTCGCCATGGCATCGTGGGTGATGTCGACTGCTGTAGGGGCAATGCTGAGCACTGAGGTTGATGTAGAGACCAACGACGCCACTGTGGGTAAGGGTGTGGTCGTCGCCGCACGCACGGAGGTCGCGACCCAACTGGTGCTGCTCGCTGTTGAGGAAGCCGTCGCGGCGGACTCGAGCGTGTCGTCCAGCACGGAGATCGGGCCCGGGTCTGCGATGACGCGCGGAGGTGTCACAGCAGCCGCGGATGGCGTGGTAGAACGGATGGTGGAGACGGTGCCGCACGGGACAGGCGGAAACGCGGCCGACCTCGTTGTTGATGAAGCCGACGCCGCTGCAGTAGGGGCGCGCGTGGATGTCGCCGCGAGCACAAGGGTTGCGTCCCAATTGGTGGTCGAGGCGGTGCGATGCAGAGACGTTGCAGAGCTCGTCGCCGACGAAAAAGAGGCCGCCGCTGCAGGGGCGCACCTCTGCCGTCGTCCTCGCACCTTCCAGCGAAGGTCGTCGATAGTCCGGTCCAGCTTGGTGTGGAGGTCGCCGAACGCCGTCTCGACCGCCTTCTCTAGCCTCGCCTTGGAGGCGGCGAAGCTTCGGTCCAGATCACGAGCTAGCTGGGCCTTCAGAACCTCATACGTCGCCAAACCCTCCGGCGAGAGGGTCGCCAGGAGCTCCGCGCGCCGTTGTGAGTCCATGGACTTGATTGGGAAAAAGTTTTGGGTGGATTTTTGGTGGAGAATCGAACAGCTCTGATGCCAATTGTGAGGTTCTCTCTACTAATTCACTCAATTCACCATGGATTCGATTACAAGCTCAGAGGAGGAAGAGGAGTTACAGCCAGAGAAGGAAGATGATAAGCTAGCCTATCGGCCCAAGCCGCCGTCCGGTCCAAGCCGAGTTGCTTCTCTAGTCATCTCTTTGTATGTATAGTGATCGTCCGCTTCTTTCCAAGCCCAGGAGCAGCTCGTAACCCGGCCATGTAATAGGATAGGTCCAGCCCATGTGATAGGATAGGGGAGGATGCTGACAGTCGCCGTCGCGCTGCTGGCGGAGCGCCTCTCCCCCTCCCACTGGCCCGGCAGGATGATGCTCCTCGGGGCAGCTGTGGACGTCGCCGGCACCATGGTGGTCGAAGGTCGATCAGCCTGAGCAAAGGCACGCGTCTCCCGCTGCTGTACCTCCACTTGCACGACCACGTCCACGCCGCCGTCCGCGCCTCACGGCGCCCACGACATGGCCACCGGCACGCGCTGTACCTGTGCGGGTGCTGTGTCAGCTACACGCTCTGGTTCGTCGTGCAGGCCAGGGTCGCCGAGGTGTTCGTATTCCCGTCCCGGTACCGGGCAACCGCGCTCACCTGCCTCGCGGGCAGCTTGCAGTCCGCCGGGACCGCCACCGTGGCATTCGCCCTGGTGCCCGCTGGCAACAGACATGGCTGGGCGGCGGAGTGGAGGCTGCAGTGGGACCTGCGCTTGGTGGCGTGCTCGGGGCGGCCCTCGTCGTCGTCGGCTTCTACGCGTTCCTCTGGGGCAGCAAGGCCAAGGAGATCGCCGCCGCCGCCAAGGGGGGCAACGGCGAGCAGGAGTTGCGGCGCGGAGACGCCGACGACTGCATCGCGCTAGCATCGTCGATGGAACTTGAGATTGTCATTTAACTACTCAATCAATCGTAGCATCGTACTAGACTACTAGTAACTTGAGATTGTCATTGACGAACACTACATGAATACAATTTCATATCTTCTTTCTTCGATGATCTAACAGTAATGTGCGTAATTAATCTGCTATCATTCTGCACCGGCGAGCTCCAGGTCCACGCCGAACAGCCGGAGGCGCCGCCCGCGCGGTGCCCTGTCTTCGTCCGACATCGCCTGCTGCGGAAGCGCCACTGGCACGAGGAGGCTTGTCGTCGGCGCCGAGACGACGGAAAATATCCTATGGAGCTTAGGCTCATGGACACCCGAGACGACCCCGGCGCCACGCCTCCGGCAGTCGATGAAGAGGCGCGCACCGGCGCGGCAGAAGGAGACGGTGTCGCCGGCAGCGAGGCGGCGGTCGCGGACGAAGGCGCTCCACCCTTTTGTGATGACGTAGCTCTGGCTGCTGCTCCAGTAGGAGAAGCGGAACGCCCACGCCTTACCGCCGCCGCGGCCGTCCTCGAACCGCAGCACGGCTCCGGGGCAGGCCGCCCCCGCCGCGCCGCCGGGAACCCGCGGGAGGAGGTGCCGCTCCGCGAAGTGCTTGGGCACCACCAGCCGGTTCAGCTTCCCCACGTCGCTCGGCGTCACCACCTTGTCGAACATGTGCTCCCGCATGATCATCCTCGCCTCGCCGCCGCCATTGCCATTGCCACCATTGCTGCCGCCGCCGTCCCGATCTTGCTCCGCTCCCCGTCTCCCCAGCGCGGCCGTCAACGCCATTGATCTATCTTACTCAACTTGTCGATGGGTCTGTTGGCTAATCCCAATCAGAAGCACGCCTTCGCATGTGTGTGTATATATAGATGGGATCTTTGTGGTTTGCGCGCCAAGTCGTCAACGCCTAGACTTTTCCCATGCACGGCACTCCTCTCGCTCGGTGGTTAATCTCAGCCGTTGATTGCTTGTGATCATTGGGACGTACGGTCTACAAACTCTCTTTGATCCAATAGACATTTC
Organism: Aegilops bicornis; assembly: GCA_021605145.1. NCBI lineage: Eukaryota > Viridiplantae > Streptophyta > Magnoliopsida > Poales > Poaceae > Aegilops > Aegilops bicornis. Next base: position 302,943 of record JAHIAL010000094.1, read on the forward strand.
GGTTCGGTTGGCTAGCTGGTGGCATGCATGCCTGACGTGTCACGCGTTATTTCATGCTAATTGCGCACTAGGAAGCAGCCAAGCAGGTGCATGTGAAACCATGAAGTAATGACAATCACTAGTTGCGATCGATTCAAGCTAAAGCTAAGCGCCGTCAACATACTTATATAGTACTCCCTCCGTTCCGAACTACTTGTCTTCGATTTGTCTAGATACGGATGTATCTAGCATTAAAATGAGTCTAGATATATTCATATCTAGACAAATCTAAGACAAGTAATTTGGAACGGAGGAAGTATGTACTAATTACCGTACACAAACGACAATGGACTAGGAAAGTCAACACGTACGCACGGTAGATCACTCAGTAATGCCACATCTACTGGATATCCTTAAACAATCTACGTGAGTTTAGCAGTTTTGTAGGTTACTTTTGTTTGCTCCGTGTAAATCTTCTTAACGCGGTAATTTGCGAAGATTGTGCTTGCAAGAAAAAGTCCTGGTCAAGTTCAGTGGTTTAAACCAGATGGTTACCCTAAACAAATCATGTGATGAGAAGTCATGGATGTGACAGATGTGCATAGATAGATAGTGGGTACTAGATAATCAGTGCCACTTGCAGGTACAAGCTCAGTGGCACTATACAAGTATATGAATGCCATGATAGGCTCTGGAGACAAGAGAGGATGGATGATGAACGACAAGGTCAACTGCCAATTAACTTTGTTTCACTTGGAACAAGTCGGCATAGACATTACCTGGAAAATAAAGAGACATACCAGCTATTTGAGCTATATATATGTATAGAGACCAGCAAAATTAGATGGAGTATACACAAATTAAAGAGAAATCAACTACAGAATTAGTGTTATAATTGATTGGTGTTAATTAGACATGGGATGCAAGCTGGAGAAGAGAACTGGCCAGAGGGTCGTACAAGTCTAAGAGTAGGTAGCACTACAACTTACCATAGGATTACAATCTTCCCAAATTACCACGTAGCCTTAGAGCATCTACAACCGGACTTAGCAAATCCGGGCCCTAAACTTCCATGGACGAGCCCAGTCAGTGTCCGGGCGTGTTTGTTTTGAGCCCGTAGTTGTCCCTCTATATACATCGTGCTCCTTATTTTTTTCTCTTATATGTCCGTTCACTTGCATATGATTGATGGAGATGAAAAGAGAGAAAAAAATAAAGAGAAAAGATGGTCCGGGGTGAGCCGCGGGGATTGTCTAGGCGCGTCCGTGAGCCCTGGTCTCAATACGAGGGTTCGTGGACAAGCCGGACATATAGAAATAATATGAGGGGTCCGGCCGGGTCACTTTTTTCCTTCTCTTCACGGACCGGGCGCATCTACAGAAGTTTAAGAAGGATTTGGAGGACCGGCGATGCTCTTAGTTCCGTATAATTGGGCCAGATGATGAAGCTAGCTATTTGGTACTCTTTTTTTTTTCTAGAAATAATATAGGGGCTACAGCAATCTAATTATTAAGTATTTAATTACCGTATTGGCTTGAATAGTTGAGCATACAACTATAGGCACAATATAGAAAACAAAATATGCAATTTGGGTTTGTGCATTGTGGTGGTGTGCTTGTCATGCATCCTCCTCATGTCCAAACATTCTTGATAATTTACCCTTGTTAATCAAGCAATTGGAAATCGGGGTGTTACTTGCTTAGTGGTGACATCATCCTTGAAAATGTGGCCTAGGTCACATCCACTCTACTTGGACCTGGTCGCTCCCAACCCAAAGGTGAAAGGTGTATGCAATAAGCAAATTATTAATTAAGTTTCCTGACCAGGTAGGTGGCTAAACTAAGCATCGCCACTTGGGTGTGGTCTTCGGGTGACCCAGTTAATTAACTGCTCGTGCACCTTAGATGCCCCACATGAGGCCAAGGACTTGCATTTTGTATATGCATATGTAACTAAAAAAATACACTAGCTGCTGATCGATGTAGTCTCTACTTGACTCTCAAGGGCCAAATGGACGGTTTTGAACATTACATCTTAATCCAGTTCACTGCAGGTAGCTAGGGTGGTTTGCAGTGCAGTGCATTTGCTAGTTTGCTGTAGTAGCGTTCAGGCCCCCTGTCCAGCCCGAAACCGCTTTGGATTTGCAGCAGCTTGTATACATACGTTGTTTCTTGGAGTAGCAAGGTCGGCAAGGGTTAGTTTGTTTCTTGGAGTATTATATGCATGGTATGCACGCACCAGCATAGTAGTAATATTTTGTTTCAGGTGGTGATTATCTGAGTCTTTTTGGCTTAGGCATGCAAATTAACTTGTGAAACATGTGTTATACCATGACACACAAAAAAAGATTTCTCATCGAATAAAGTTTCCAAACACGTACTTTTTAAGAGATATTACATATGTTTTCTTAGTTAAACTGAAGACCTAGAAATCTGTGCCCGAGTTATAAACCCAACCAGAGAGGGAGTAGTGGTAGATGGGAATGGGATAATATGCTCAAAGGGCCAGTTCTGATCTCCTCCAACTTCACAAAACTTCTCAAAAACCAGCCTCTCACGCTAGCTTCTGCTCTGCCTGGCAATCACGATATGTTCGGCTCCATTGGCTGGCAGCCCAGCTAACCAAAATCTGGCCTGTTCGGAGGCATTTGGGCCAGCTGAAACAACCCAGTTCGAGGGAGAGAGGAGAGCGAACAGTTTTCTTTACGTACCAATTCGTCTTCCTTACGAGCGTAGCTGTGGCAGTTCTGCCGTAATATCATCCAACTCCATCTTTTCGTTTTTGTGGAGTTGAGCCGACCTCGCTCCAGATTTTAACACTGCGATCGATCACAACTTCCCGAAGCCAGCTTCTCGGGGCTAAATCGTTCGGCTCGATTTCGCTCCGGAATTTTGGGAAGCTAGGAGCGGGAGGAGATCAGAACATGCCCTAATTAGATGAAAACTACAGCTTATTAGGCATATATTATTGTACATATTTATACCCGTGCATTCTAAAAAAAATCCTTGGCAACTACATACAAATAGTAGTTGACCGAAAGCTCCACAAGGCTGACTAGGCATAGATGAAAATTGCAGCTTACTAATCCAACTCGACTCCTGGGAGCATCCTTCACACCAAAAAGTCTTTTTGCAAATGTCAAAAAAAGTTCAAAAACAAAATAGATGGGATCATTGTTTGTTGTGCAATTTTAACACGCTCCCTCCTACTCCTCTTTTCACATGGGAGGTAGGAAGGTAAGAGTGAATCAAACCCACTACTTGATGCAATCAATGGCTCAGATCTATTTTATACTCTTATCTCTCATGTGGAAAGGGGAGGTAAGAAAGAGCATATTAAAAAAACTTATTTTTTGGGTAAATTAAGTTTAAGCATCTTGACCTGTTCAAAAAAAAAGTCAAACATCAAATGTTACCTCCAAATGGTACACTTTTGGTTTTCCATAGATGAAGCACTATTATCCCTTTTCGCATGAAAATTGTCAAGCATGCTTGTTACACTAACAAGAACAACTACACAAAAAAGTAGTTTTTTTAAATTTTATTTACTATTAATTTGAATTTACTGTTCATCCAAGAGCATATGCACCCTAGAGCCAAAAGGCCACCCTATGTATATTGTACATATTTTTTTTGTGGAGCACTCCAACACTAAGATGCAGTTGTAACATAGATGAGACTCATGAGAGGCAGAGGTAGAGGTGGAATCTTATTTGGCGCTTAACGCGTCAAAGACAGGCCTATTAGTATAGGCCGCCCTCTACCTTTTCCTCCGCTAGGTTCTAAGTGGCTGACGGCCCATGTTATCTCTTCTCCACCGGTTTTGGGAACCTTCTAGAATGTTTTCAATAGTTTGTGTTTTGTTTTGTCACTTTATTTATTTTACCTTTTGTTTTATTTTAAAATTTTAAAATTTTAATTTAAAATAACACATAATGAAAATCCATGAACAAATTTTCAAATTCATGAACATTTTTAAGTTCCTGAAAATATTTAAATTCCCAAACATTAAAAAAGTCATGAACATTTTTCAAATTTGTGATTTAAAAAAATCCAAAAAAAATTCAATCTTGTAATTTTTTTCGGAATTTTTTCACTTTCCTAAGTCCGAGAACATTTTAAATTCATAAGTTTTTTTTCAAATTATGAATTTTCTAATAAAAACCGAAGGACCTTTTTTTTCTAAACTAGCAGTGCCTGGTTTTTCTCTGTACAGTGAGTGAGCGAGCAAGTCTGGCAAGCAAGGCTAGTGCTAATTTGGTCCTCGGTGCACTACTTTTCGTGCGAGCGTCGAAATGCCATTCAACGCTCAAAGCGCTGTGGAGGCCTCTTGAGGTGGAGTGCTCCACAAGGCTGAACGAAAGCGTGGTGGTGGTGGTGGACCGAGCCTGAGAGCATCATCATGAATATGTTGGTGCCCAAAATTAATTTTACGGTATGAAAAAGAAGATTTTTGGGCACCATGACTGCTGTTGCTCCAACAGGTGATGAAAAAGTGGCGCCTAATTTTTTTTCCTTCTTCTCTTGTACTCCAAAATTGCATATACATATTGAAACAAAACTTGTTGTGGTAAACTTTGTGAGATCACAACACAAATATTGAAACAACATATCAAATTCAAGGTCAAATCAACTATTCAAAAATCAAGTTCAACATATCAAGCTACAAGAGTTGTGCATCACAACCACATACAAAAATGCATACATGAATACATAGTTGTGGAAAGGTTGGCGGGGGAGCAACCTTCTTCTTCTTGTTCCGGCGGGAATCATGGCAGGGACCGTTGCGGGTCTGACGGGAGTAGCAGTGAGGCCGGCGGCACCGGCAATCACATTGGAATGACCTTCCATGGCAAATTGGTGGCCGACGAGGGTCGCGGGAGGGAGGCGGTAGGGCGATGGAAAACTTATGTGCAACGGTTGTGAGTTCGTTCATCCGATTTCATATTTTGCGGCAGACGCATGGGTGCTGCAAATATGTAGCACTTTGGACTGCACCAAAAAAAAATCATCACCGCTTGCAAACAAGGCATACGTCGAAGCAGTGCTTTTGACCGAAAATGACCTAAATTGTAGTTTTTGGGCATGGATGGTGTTTTTCCATCATCTTTTGGAGATGCTCTGAGTCTGCAACAACGTGGCGGCGCATGTGCAAGCAAGGACGATACCGCACTCGCAAGGCGACTAGGGAAAACCTTCTCCCCTCCGCTTGCTGCTTCGGCGGCACGTGGCTGGGAGGGTACTCCTGGTGCCTCGGCTTAGATAGGTAGGGTTTTAGTTCTCGCAAAGGCGGCGCTCGGACGGATGACAACACTTCTTCTTTGAGTCAGTCTTCCAGGCCCTGATCTTCCTGAAGTTCATTCGCTGGGACGGATTAGACGGAGCTCCGGCATAGATTCCTGCCAGGTCCTCGGAGCAGTGAGGTTAGGGTTTCTTGTCGTGTGTACGCAACGACGAGATTTGGTGTCAGGTTCTTCAGATCAATTTAAGTATTCAATGCCGACGACTGCGGTTCCCGAATGCTGGTCCTTACGGACATGTGCACAAAAATTTCCTGGCTGTCGTCGATAAGGTCAGGTCGGCTTCGGTATGGGAGTGGCGACAGCGACGCGTCGACGGCTCGTTCTGACGGCGGCAATGATCGTTCGGTTGTTCATGGACCTCGATGTAATATTTATTATGTTTGGGGTGTTTTGTATTTTCGATGAATATTTATAATAGATTTGATATTTTCAAGAAGAAAAAAGGACTGTACCGCACAATCGCGTCGGTTCACGACATCACGCATGTCCAGAGCAGAGATAATTGCATCTATAGTCCTCGTACTCGCAGGCGACGTCCAACTCAGTCCTGAAACTTGCGTATTGCTTCAATACGGTCCCGGTACATGAAAATACATGATCAATACGGTCCCTGAGGTTGAAACGCCAGTCCTGGCTCTACAAGTCACATATGTATCTCGTATTTCTGTAGTGGAGGCCACGTTCATATGCGGCCCATATGTCAGTGGGCCGAAAAAACCAAAAAAGAAAACGCGTAGGGGGGATTCAAACCCACAAGCTCTGCACAACCACTGCTCGAGCGGGCCACCAGCCCAAGTGCGTGGTCTTGTTTAACACGGGGATGCACTATATATTATAAGCATATCAGTGTCTCTTTAAATATATACATGAATTTTAAAATATTCATGAGTTTTTTAGAAAGCAAAAACGTTCATCGATTCACAAAATGTTCATGATTAAAATGTAAAACATTGTGTCTACAGAAAATGTCCGTGAATTTTTAAAAATATTCAAAACAATAATAAGAAAATGTTCACTGATTCAAAAATGTATTGATGAATTCAAAAATGTTCGTCACAAAAACAATGTTCTGAATTTCAAAAGTTTTTCATGTATTTCAAGAAATATTTGCCTATGCAAAAAAAACTTGTTGATGAGTTCCAAAAAACATATACGCAGTTTCAAAAATATTCACTAAATTGGAAAAGTTCATGAATTTAGAAAATGTCCGCAACTTCAAAAATATAGTGAACATTTTGGGAGTGCATCTCCTCACATATATATAGTGAGTGCAACTTTAGAAAATTCCAAAAAATAATGTTCGCAACTTAGAAAATTTGCGCAACTTGTACAAAAGACTAAATATATAGGGAGTGCATCTCCTCACATATCGCACACACGCGCGCGCGCACACACACACACACACACACACACACACACAAGCAGCACATGCACACACACACACACAGACACACACACACACACACACACACACACACACTTGGTATTCATGAATTGATTTTTTAAATGTTCCTCGATTCAAAAAATGCTCATGATTCAAAAGTAAACGTTTGTGTATAAAAAAATATGTCCTTGAATTTATGAAAATATTCAAGAAAATCCTGCGGGTTTAGAAAAATATATTTCCTAAATTTTGAAAAAATGTTCACTGATTCAAAAAAATATTGATGAATTCAGAAAATTTTCATCACAAACAAAATGTTTATGAATTTCAAAAGTTATTGACAAATTAATCAAAAATGTTCGCTTATGCAAAAAAAACATGTACGCCATTTCAAAAAGTATTGACGAATTTGTAAAAATGTCATGAACGAAACATTTCGAACTTAAAAAATATGGTGAACATTTTTTTAATTCTAAAAACAAGGTTTAAATTCGAAAAATGTTCAGCCCAATTTTTTTAAATGTTGACCGATTTGAAAAAAATCATAAATTGAAAAATATTTGCAATTTGAAAATTTCTGTCTGCAGTGGGCTCAGTGTGGTACGCACCAGGTTGCTAGTGCTATTTTTTTTCGGGGTTTGCTCGCGCCAAATAGACTGCCAAAAAAATAAACACGAACCAAAAAACAGAACACGCAGAAGACAGCTGGGACGTAGCTATAAAACAAAAGAAACAGGCCCGTACAGCCAAAAAAAAGACTGTGAATACTTAATTATATTTCTTTTCACTCAAAAAAACTAAATAAATTTCTTATAAAGAGGACTAGATATAGGGTGTGCATCTCCTCACATATCACGCGTACACGCTCGGCCTGGTGGCTAGCGCGCGCTTCCCCGGCCCACATGGTTCGTCGAACCACAGCGCATGCATGCATTTTTATTCTTTTATTTCTCAATATCTCACTGACATATGGGTCCAATCTGACAAGCGGGGCCAGTCTGACGTGGAATACAATGGAATACACAGTACGTACGCAACGTGTAGAGTCAGGACTGGCGTTTCAACCTCAAAGACCGTATTAATCACGTATTTTCATGTACCGGAACCGTATTGAAGCAATACACAAATTCCAGGACTGAGTTGGACGTCGCCAACGAGTACAAGAACTATAGATGCAATTATCTCGTCCAGAGCATGTACGTACGGGAAGCACGCTACCACGCTACCACGCTCACGTGACTATCTTCATGTGCGTGGGGCGTGGCATGGCCCGTGAGCCAGGTGCTTATGTTTTAGGACCGTGAGGCAGGTGCTTATATGTTTTAGGACCGTGAGGCAGGTGCTTAATTGTGTGCGTGCGTGTGTGTGTGCGTGCACGGATCGATGGCCGTAGGACATGCATGCCAAGAAACGGACGTCCAATCGATCTTGCACGCCCACCCACCCTGGGATGGTACTCTCGCCGTCGCCGACACGTCGTAACCAATAAATCAATCACCACACCGCATCTGCATGCAATGGATACATCACAATCGAATGCATGACAAGGGGCGTTTACGACGATTGGCTGAGTGAGCCAATGCATGAACGGTAAGCAACCTCTCTTGACTTCTTTTTGGTATGCTTGTTGCTAAAGCTATGCTCCTTAAAATAGAGAGAGTACAAAGGACACACAGTTGATCGGGTGGGTGAAAGTGGACAAGACATTCATGAGCCAAATCCTTAGTTAAAGTTAAATTCTATCACATTTTTTTTTGTAGAAGCTATAAAGAAAAACATACAAGCTCATTGATGATACTTAAGTTTAGGGCCTCTACACACCGGTGCATTTTTCTAAAAGAAAAAAAAAGTCCCTGACCACTAAAAAATCGTCTAGAAATATATTGATTTAAATGACTCGAAACAGGTTTCGCCCCTGCTTTGTATAAAGCAAACCACATGACCATTCATGAAGTTTAAGTGCCGGAAAGGCCAAAAGAAAAAACAAATCTGTCTGGGCAACAACACAAACATGCAAAAAAAAAAAAGATGATGCATGACTCCCAAGAGCCGGATCAATCATGACCCCTAGTCAATCCTTATCCATTGCCTAGAAAGCGGATGTCAATGTTGAAAAAAAGTCAGAAATTTAAATATGGATTCAATAGCATGCCACAAAAAGACACGCCCAATCATCATCTTGTTACACATCGTTAGAGGGGCCAGGCCATCATCACGAACCCTAACCAAAAGAGGTGTCTTATCCTACCTGTATGGTTGGCATAGGCTTCTAGGAACTGTCCTAAGTCCGGAGCCTGCCATTCGGTCTCATGAACAAAGCTAGCGAACAACATGACATGAGAAGAAATGTGGGTCCTGAACTCGTGGGACGCCACACAAGGTACACAACCCATCAACAGGGCCACACAGGGAGCATCTTCTTGCAGAATGCTTGCCTCCACCAAGCTGTTGCACCGGCTGAACACGTCCCCCGACTCGCTATGTCAAGTAGACGTATGTCAAAGACATAAGTACCATTTGGTGCTCAAGGTCCATGAAGCTATTTTTAAAATCAATAATAATAATAAAAATCACACTTCAAAGTTTTAAAGTTACATTCCCTAAAAAAAGTTTGGAAGTCACACACACACACATGCTGACACACGCACTTACACGCACCCACCCCTCCTCGCCTCTTTGATTGACGGCCATATACACCGCCCGTGACACGTCCGTTTGTTTCTTGCAAGCAGTCTCACTTTCCGTTTTGGGCATGCCGGGCTACTCCAGGAAGGAAGCAGCCACAGTCCTCCTCCAATGCTACCCAGCTGGTGCGGCGACTGTCAGCTGCCGAGTGCGTCCATCGCCCGCGCCACACGGACTCGTCTCTTCCCCTTTTCTCCCCTCCGTCGTCCCGTCCCCAGGCACCGGCCACTCATCCCCCACCTCGATGAACTAGCAGGCTCATCCGGACTCGCTGGGTGTAATTCCTGGGAGGGGAGATCACGCGCGCCCACCCACGATCCGAGGAAGCGCGAGGAGCTAGCAGCGGGTTGAACTCTGAAGCAGATCGTCAGCCAGCCGGCCGGCGGAGCGGTTGGATCTCACTGGCTTCCTCCACTCCAACCACGTTCGGCTCGAGTAGGCCCAGCAGCCCCAGCTGATTTGATCATCAAGAACGTAAGTCCCCCAAAACCCCAAAATTCCCCGCTCTACTCCCCCTTTTCTTCAGCACGCTGGCTGAATTCGTCCAATCCAGCGTACGTAACAATATATCGGCTTGCTCTTGATGTCTTAAGAAAAGACCTGAGCGTGGCTGAGATCTGAAAACTGAAAGTGTGGTTTTGCTCCTTTTTTCCTTCTGTATTTCGCAAAAAGAAAACAGGGATTGGGCAGGTTTTGGTCTTGATTAGCTCCAGGTTATGGTCTAAATTGTTGTTTTTGGTTTATTTTTTTCAAGAATCTACACTGCTTCAGCACGTTTAATTTTCCCAAACTCTAGCCCATACAGTACATAATTTAATGGTAGAGATAGTTGTTAATTCCTCATTCATCAGTGTCACAGAAAAAACGAACGGCAGTTGGCACAGATAGTTATCATCACGTTCTCAAATAAAAAGAAGATAGTTATCATCACCCATGTATGTTCAATTGTTCAGAGTCTCGCAGTTGAGCCAAGTTCAGAAATGAAAATGTGGCAGGACAAAAAAGGTGCCAGACCTACACCGCTGTGCATATCTTGAGGATGATAACATATTTTAGCCAAGCCTCTGGTCATTCAAGGCACACGAGGAAACATGTATTCAAAGTTTCAAACATGCATGTGACTTCAAAATTTCAGTATAAACAGGACAGTCTATAAGATTATTCATGATATTTCTTAACACCCTGTGAATTCAACTTAAACCCGTGAGACGAGTCTAACAAAACTCCGGTAAACATAGCATTGCTATTTGAACTTCCAGGGACATGTCACATATGTTTCCGTAGTACAATGTCAACTGACCTGCTGTGAAGCTAAATAGTTTTGCTCTTATTTCTATTGAAAATGCAGCACAATCTTGTTCTGGTTGACACACAGATCTGGCAAAAGGAAGCTAAGCCGGTGTCAAGCTGAACAATGGCAAGCTGTTTCCCCTGCTTGAGCGCCAGGAAGGAGGAGGTCCCACGTTCTGCCCCAGCCAATCCACACACCAGCAGCGTCCCTGGCGCCGTGGCACGAACTTTCTCCTTCGAGGAGCTCGCGGCGGCGACAAGAAACTTCAGCGATGCCTGCCGCATCGTTGGTCGGGAGGATGGTCTTTACAAAGGCTTCCTCAAGAGCATCAATCAGGTGACGATCCAATTCTTCTCCTTTTACTTATTACTCCCTCCGTTCCTAAATATTTGTCTTTCTAGAGATTTCAACAAGTGACTACATACGGAGGAAAATGAGTGAATCTACACTGTAAAATATGTCTATATACATCCGTATGTGGTAACCATTTGAAATCACTAAAAAGACAAATATTTAGAAACAGAGGGAGCAGTTTCATATACGTGCGTACCATGACGAGTTGACAACATGATCAATGTGAGGGAAATAATGATTGATCAATCAACATCTGCACCTGTAGGTTGTTGCTATAAAGCTGCAGCATGCAGTTGATCCAAGTGGATCAGCGGAGCAAGATAATGGAGAGTTTCTTGCCCTTGCGCTGATGATGTGCGGGCTGCGCCACCCAAATATTGTCAATCTTATTGGCTTTTGTGCGGATGGCCATCACCGGATCTTGGTTCACGAATACATGCCATTTGGTTCTCTGGAAGATCACCTCCACGGTAAGTAAGTGTGTACGTGTTCTATTTATATGCATGCCAACAATCTAGCTACAAAGCTTATAACTGTGTTCATGATTCGTTTGAGGTTGTGTTAGTTAACCACCTGATTTCATTCAGAAAAAAGTTAACCACCTGCTCTTGTGACCATCAGATTCATCTCCAGGCAAAGCACCACTGGACTAGAACACGAGGATGAACATTGCCGCCGGTGTGGCCAGAGGGTTGGAGTATATGCACGACAAAGGTGTCCTCTACCGATGCGTCAAAAGTTCAGACATCTTGCTTGGAGACGGCTACCACCCAAAGCTGTCCCAATATGGACTGGCGGAGCATGACAAGGGCTGGTGTACTGGTATCGCCATGAGGACGACATTGGGTACTACGGCCCCCGAGACCGCGATGGCCGGGAAGCTGCTCCCGGGGTCGAGTGTTTACGGCTTCGGTGTCGTGCTTCTGGAGATGATCACCGGGCGGAGGGCCATCGATCACACCCAGGATGCCATGGAGCATCGGCACCTTGTCACATGGGTAAATTAATTAGCCATGGTTTTAGGATTCTATTTGCTACTTCTTGTTTCGCCATGAACGATCCGAGTGATGTCGTGTACTGATGTTTGTTGTTGGATCAGGCCCGAACAATGCTGAAGGACAGGAGCCAGTTCCGCCGGATTGCAGACCCGGCACTGCAGGGACGATATCCGTCCTTGGACTTGCAGGAGGCCCTCGAAGTTGCTTCGGCGTGCACCCACGACAAGCATGCCATGAGAGCGCCCATCGGCACCGTCGTCACGGCTCTGTCTCGCCTCGCCTACGATGTTGATCCACCCGAATCATCACACCACGCGGCACCTAATTAACTTGGGAGGTAAACGGTGTCGTGTCATCCAGATGCGTTGATTATGATCAAGTTGCTTTTTTCTTCGAAAAGGTGATCAAGTTGCTTGAGATGCTATGAACTGTGACCGGCAATAATTTGTGTTTGTGATCGTTGCTTGTTCTAGAATAACTAATGTAATGTTCAAAACACACTCCTGTGTAACTGGCAGAGGTTAATTGCCCAGTACTGGTGGATTTGGAAATTGTGTTGGTTCCAGGGGTGGAGAGAAGTCAAGATATGAGCAAGAACCAGGATTAGGCAAATTAGCAGACGCATCATCAAGGCCCATATTACTACGGTAAATAATATAAATAAATATGCAGGCAACCATTTATATATAAGTAGCATAGACGGGGTGCACCATTGAGTACCCTCAAAACAAACAATATCAAGTGAAAATATCCTCTTCTTTTCTTCTACCGCTTGTATTCAAGAAATAAATCCCTCCGTTGTACTCTACTTTATAAGCAGTGCTAAGTCCATCAAATCAAGCTGAATGTTAAATGAACCATTTACCACAAGGCCTTACTTTCTGACCGATGAACTGATTTTGGTGGGATTAGCTTGAACTGAATTTTGAGACAAGAGCCGAGAATTTTGAGACAGGCTTACAACAACATGACATCCAGAAGCCAAGCCCATAGCGCCTCCGCTATGACAGCAGAGTATGATTTCAAGGCTCTGATCGCCCTCACAACCTGACAGAACTGTTGGAATTTGCTAGTGGGCTTTTGGCCCAAAGCCCAACTAAAATTCTGAAATTCTCATGCACACATGTGAGTGGAGTGAGTGAGGCTAAAGTTTAGTCCCACCTCATAAGTTGAGAGAGAGTTGCACCTCTTTATAAGGTGAGCTCTTCTACCACTTGTATGAGCATGAGAAGAGGAGACCTACACGCGCGCTCCTCCTCCTCGTCACGACGCGGGTTGCGGGCTTGAGCCGAGGACAGAGCTATGCACGTTGTCTATATTTTTGCTGCTCGGGAAAAATTAATGAGTCACTAATTAATAATTAACGGACGCGTTAATTACTGAACCGTTTCCGATTCTTTTGGGTTTACTCCCACGACCTACCCGGCCCGCACTATATGGTCAGGCAGACGTCTACCCTAGCCGCCGCCGCTTCGTATGGTTTCTCACCAGCGCTCCAGATCATTGCGCCGCCAAGCAAGTCTTCTCCATCCTCCTTTCGGCGTGCACGGGAGAAAGGACAGCAGGCCTCCGGAACCCGCCTCTCGTGATCCTGTACGGAGAGAAGCGATCAGGATTTTGGGGAGCGACTTCATGCGCTAACGGCAGCGACGACTTCATGACGGCGACTTCTTCCCCGACCTCGGCAACCTCATCCTCGACGACATGGGCGACAACGTCAACGCCGGCGGTGCTGCTCCAGCTGCACCGTATGTGATTCTATCCTTCCTGTTCGAGATTGTGGTAGAATTCATGTTTCTAGTATGTGCCCTAGATGTGATCTGTTCATCTGCTATGCTAGTTTGCATGATTAGTTTAATCTCTGCTATTGCTATCATGATCTATTTCCCATTTATTCGGATTAAATCTCGTAGTAATTTGCTCATATTTCCAACAAGAACAGCCCAAAATCCTCAACGATTCACTCAAATGACAGGGTAGCTGTAGGCTGTAGCGGAGCACGCCTATATATCCTGCTAGCGCTTGATGAATTCAGCACGTCAGTTACCAACATACCATTACAACTCATATATGCAGAAGAACAACACAGGTATAGCTCGGGCAACACCAAGGCAGACACTTTTGTTGGAAATATGAGCAATTTACCGAATGATTTTATTAACAGAAACACTAGATAAAGCATCACTAATATAGCAGTGATAAAACAAGCCATGCGGTTTGACAAAGAGAAGGTAAACAATATCTGCATATATGAGCTAGAACCGATCATCTCTAGAGCAGACAGCAGATCAAGATGCATATATGAAGTAGAGCCTAACATGTCTAGGGCAAACACTAGAACAAGGAACTGTTGCAGGACTTCTAACAGAAAAAACAAGAACACGTACTGGACAGCAGCCGGAGCAGAGGCACTGGACTTGGGGTCGGTGTCCTCCATGTCGTCGAGGAGGTTGTCGACGTCGGGGAAGTAGTCGTCAGAGCCCGGGGCGTCTGTGACGAAGAAGTCAGTAGTCGCGCAGAGCGCTCCCAAAAACCTTATCACCCTTCTCCCGTACATGACTCAAAAGGTGCGGTTTCGGAGGCCTACTGTCCCGACCTGCGGTGCACGCCGCAAGCCGGGATGAGGAAGAACGTAGCAGCAGCGCAGTGCTCAGGAACTTGTGGCGAGAGGAAGAAGAGGTTCTGGTGCGTCTTGCTGAGAGGAGCGACCTACCTTTTATAGGCGCAAGAGAAGGAGGCGAGAGGGCGGCGCCGGGAGCTGAAGGAACGAGGGAGACGAAACGAGACAGCAGCCGAAGGGTGCAGTGTTCGTATTCAATATCCACTACAGCAAAAACTTTTCAGCTCCCGAGTGACCTTTCGTATACCCGTAGTGCGTGGCAAAAATTTAGACATCGGCTCGGCTCTTTCCCGCAACCCGCGGCCTTGGCGCAGCGTCGTGTGACGAGGCGGCGGAGGAGGAGCGCGCGTGGATGTCCCTCTTGTTCTCATGCTCATACAAGTGGAGAAGGAGTCTCCCTTATAAAGAGGTCCAACCCCCTCTAAACTAGCAATGTGGGACTAAACTTTAGTTCCACCTCTTGCCTTGCACGAATGGGCTGCGTGAGCCTCTAGGATTTATTAGGAATTTCTGAAACTGCTATTGGGCTAGGCCCAAAATAGACAAAATTCCAGCAATCCCCCACCAGATCCCAGAGGCACACAGAATTGGCCTTTGGTTCCAAAATACTGTTTTATATACCGGTACTGCAGTGGAGACTGTTAAGTTAAACTTCCACCTAGAACTCTATGCTACACTAGTAAGCAACTTGAACAGTGGACTGGGCCTTGAACTGTAAGTTTTCTGCGAATCTAGCTTCACACAAAGCCTTGACCAATACGTGGCTACCGTGGGTCTTCCCCGCGGGTGGAGCTTATGCGTCATACTCCGAGACCTTCCATGAGTTTACTAGAGAGAACCCTACTCTCATAGCTTGCGACGTTTAACAATCAGACTCACATAGGTGCGTTCTTCAAAAGATGTTCTGCAGGACAACATCTCTGCTTCAAAGAGCCACTTAGAACACATTAAGATATACATCAACCTGCCATGTAGATTAGGAGAGTATTGAATCTTCATGGAGTGGTATTTTTAACAGTAAGGATACTCTCCTCCCAGTTGACCAACAGATTGTCTTCCACATCTAATTCACGGGATCTCCGATCACAAAGAATAGGTTACCATTGTGAACAACTCATATTGTGGGTCTCATACCCATCTCCCTCGATGCATTATCTATCACATTACGTGATAGACCCTTAGTAAAAGGATCTGCCAGATTTTTAGACGTTTGAATATAATCCAATGCAATAACTCCGAAGTTTTTCATTTTTCTAACAGACTTTAACCTTCTCTGAACGTGTCTTGATGACTTCATGTTATCCTTTGAGCTGCTCACTTTAGTGATCACAGATTGTCACAGTTCATAAGGATACCCGGTATAGTTTCTCAACTACCGGCAAGTCATTCAAGAGCCGACGAAGCCAATCTGCTTCAACCGTAGCTGTATCTAGTGCTGTGAGTTCTGCTTCCATTGTTGACCTCGTTAAGATGGTCTGCTTGCAAGGCTTCCAAGAAACAGTGCCACCTCCATGAGTGAATACATATCCGCTCGTGACCTTTATCTCATCAGCATCTGAGATCCAGTTTGAGTCACTATACCTGTTGGAAATATGCCCTAGAGGCAATAATAAATTAGTTATTATTATATTTCCTTGTTCATGATAATCGTTTATTATCCATGCTATAATTGTATTGATAGGAAACTCAGATACATGTGTGGGTACATAGACAACACCATGTCCCTAGTAAGCCTCTAGTTAACTAGCTCGTTGATCAATAGATGGTTACGGTTTCCTGACCATGGACATTGGATGTCGTTGATAACGGGATCACATCATTGGCAGAATGATGTGATGGACAAGACCCAATCCTAAGCCTAGCACAAAGATCGTGTAGTTCAGGTATGCTAAAGCTTTTCTAATGTCAAGTATCTTTTCCTTAGACCATGAGATTGTGCAACTCCGGATACCGTAGGAATGCTTTGGGTGTACCAAAGCGTCACAACGTGGCGGGTGGCTATAAAGGTGCATTACAAGTATCTCCGAAAGTGTCATTGGGTTGTACGAATCGAGACTGGATTTGTCACTCCGTGTAAGCGGAGAGGTATCTCTGGGCCCACTCGATAGGACATCATCATAATGTGCACAATGTGACCAAGGGGTTGATCACGGGATGATGTGTTACGAAGCGAGTAAAGAGACTTGCGATAACGAGATTGAACAAGGTATCGGATACCGACGATCGAATCTCGGGCAAGTACAAATGCCGCTAGACAAAGGGAATTGTATACGAGATCGATTGAGTCCTTGACATCGTGGTTCATCCGATGAGATCATCGTGAAACATGTGGGAGCCAACATGGGTATCCAGATCCCGCTGTTGGTTATTGACCGGAGAACATCTCGGTCATGTCTCGCATGGTTCCCGAACCCGTAGGGTCTACACATAAGGTTCGATGGCGCTAGGGTTATAAAGGGAGTTTGTATGTGGTTACCGAATGTTGTTGGGGTCCCGGATGAGATCCTCGGACGTCACGAGGAGTTCGGAATGGTCCGGAGGTAAAGATTTATATATAGGAAGTCTTATTTTGGTCGTAGGAAAAGTTTCGCGCATTATCGGTATTGTACCGAGTGCCGAAAGGGGTCCGAGGTCCACCGGGGTCCACCTGCCCGGGGGCCACATGGGCTGTAGGTGCGCCTTGGCCCATATGGGCCAAGGGCACCAGCCCCAAAGAGGCCCATGCGCCAAGGAGACTTGGGGAGGAAGAGTCAAAGGGGGAAGGCACCTCCGAGGTGCCTTGGGGAGGATGGACTCCTCCCCTCTTGGCCTCCCCCTCTCTTGCACCTATATATAGTGGAGGGAGGGAGGGAAGCCACACCTGAGTCCTCGGCACCTCCCTCCCTCCGTGACACCTCCTCCTCTCCCAGTGCTTGGCGAAGCCTGCAGGATTGCCACGCTCCTCCACCACCACCACGCCTTGCAGTTGTCTTTCTCTTGGATGGAGTCTTCCTCAACCTCTCCCTCTCTCCTTGCTGGATCAAGGCATGGGAGACGCCACCGGCTGTACGTGTGTTGAGCAGCGGAGGTGCCGTCCGTTCGGCACTAGGATCATCGGTGATTTGAATCACGGCAGTACGACTCCATCAACCCCGTTCACTTGAACGCTTCCGCTTAGCGATCTACAAGGGTATGTAGATGCACCCTCCTTCCCCTCGTTTCTAGTCTCTCCATGGATAGATCTTGGTGACACGTAGGAAAGTTTTGAATTTCTGCTACGTTCCCCAATAGTGGCATCATGAGCTAGGTCTATTGCGTAGATTCTTTGCACGAGTAGAACACAAAGTAGTTGTGGGCGTTGATTTTGTTCAATATGTTTGCCGTTACTAGTCCAATCTTGTTTCGACGGTATTGTGGGATGAAGCGGCCGGACCGACCTTACACGTACTCTTCGTGAGATGTGTTCCACCGGTGACATGCACTTGGTGCATAAGGTGGCTAGCGGTGCCGATCTCTCCCACTTTAGTCGGATCGGAATCACGATGAAAAGGGTCCTTATGAAGGGTAAATAGCAATTGACATATCACGTTGTGGTTTTATGAGGTAAGAAAGCGTTCTTGCTAGAAACCCATAGCAGCCACGTAAAACATGCAAACAACAATTAGAGGACGTCTAACTTGTTTTTGCAGGGTATGCTATGTGATGTGATATGGCCAAGAAGAATGTGATGAATGATATGTGATGTATGAGATTGATCATGTTCTTGTAATAGGAATCACGACTTGCATGTCGATGAGTATGACAACGGCAGGAGCCATAGGAGTTGTCTTTATTTATTGTATGACCTGCGTGTCATTATACAACGCCATGTAATTACTTTACTTTATTGCTAACCGGTAGCCATAGTAGTAGAAGTAATAGTTGGCGAGACAACTTCATGAAGACACGATGATGGAGATCATGATGATGGAGATCATGGTGTCATGCCGTGACGATGATGATCATGGAGCCCGAAGATGGAGATCAAAAGGAGCAAAATGATATTAGCCATATCATGTCACTATTTGATTGCATGTGATGTTTATCATGTTTATGCATCTTATTTGCTTAGAACGACGGTAGTAAATAAGATGATCCCTCATTAGAATTTCAAGAAGGTGTTTCCCCTAACTGTGCACCGTTGCGAAAGTTCGTCGTTTCGAAGCACCACGTGATGATCGGGTGTGATAGATTCTTACGTTCACATACAACGGGTGTAAGCCAGATTTACACACACCGAACACTTAGGTTAGCTTGACGAGCCTAGCATGTCTGACATGGCCTCGGAACACAAGAGACTGAAAGGTCGAGCATGAGTCGTATAGTAGATACGATCAACATGAAGATGTTCACCGATGATGACTAGTCCGTCTCCGCGTGATGATCGGACCACGGCCTAGTTGACTCGGATCATGTAATCACTTAGATGACTAGAGGGATGTCTATCGAGTGGCGGTTCATGAGATGAACTTAATTATCCTGAACATAGTCAAAATATCTTTGCAAATTATGTCGAAGCTCGCTTTGGTTCCACTATTTAGATATGTTCCTAGAAAATATAGTTGAAAGTTGGCGGTAGCAATTATGCGGTCAAGAGAAAGCTTATGTCCTTAATGCACCGCTCAGTGTGCTGAACCACAAACGTCGTCTGTGGATGTTGCGAACATCGGACATACACGTTTTGATAACTACGTGATAGTTCAGTTAAAATGGTTTAGAGTTGAGGCACCAAAGACGTTTCGAAACGTCGCGGAACATATGAGATGTTTCGAGGGCTGAAATTGGGATTTCAGGCTCGTGCCCACGTCAAGAGGTATAAGACCTCCGACGATTTTCTAAGCTTGTAAACTAAAGGAGAAAAGCTCAATCGTTGAGCTTGTGCTCAGATTGTCTGAGTGCAACAATCACTTGAATCGAGTGGGAGTTGATCTTCCAGATGAGATAGTGATGTTTCTCCAAAGACATTGCCACCAAGCTACTAGAGCTTCGTGATGAACTATACCATATCGAGGGATAGATATGATGATCCTTGAAGTATTCGCGATGTTTGACACAGCGAAAGTAGAAATCAAGTAGGAGCATCAATTGTTGATGGTTGGTAAAACCACTAGTTTCAAGAAGGGCAAGGGCAACAAGGGATACTTCATGAAATGGCAAAACAGTTCCTGCTCTAGTGAAGAAACCCAAGGTTGAACCCAAACCCGAGACTAAGTGCTTCGTAATGAGAGGAACGGACCTTTGGGCGGAACCACCCTAGATACTTGGTAGATGAGAAGGCTGGCAAGGTCGATAGAAGTATATTGGATATACATTATGTTAATGTGTACTTTACTAGTACTCCTAGTAGCACCGAGGGTATTAGATACCGTTCGGTTGCTAAGTGTTAGTAACTCGAAATAAAAGCTACGGAATAAACGGAGACTAGCGAAAGGTGAGCCGACGATATGTGTTGGACGTGTTTCCAAGGTTGATGTGATCAAGCATCGCACGCTCCCTCTACCATCGAGATTGGAGTTAAACCTAAAATTGTTATTTGGTGTTTGCGTTGAGCATAGACATGATTGGGTTATGTCTATCGCAATACGGTTATTCATTTAAGGAGAATAATGGTTACTCTATTTATTTGAATAAATACCTTCAATGGTCTTGCACCTAAAAGAATGGTTTATTGAATCTCGATCGTAGTGATACACATTTTCATGCCAAAAGATATAAGATAGTAATGATAATACCACCTGCTTGTGGTAATCGCTTATTTGAGTCATATTGGTATAAAACGCATGAAGAAGCTCCATATTGATGGATCTTTGGACTCACTCATTTTTGAAAAGTTTGAGACATGCTAACCATGTCTATTGGTGTATACGCATGAAGAAACCCCATGCAGATGGATCGTTTGGACTCACTTGATTTTGAATCACTTGAGATATGCAAATCATACCACATGGGCAAGATGACCTAAAAGCCTCGGTTTCGGAAGATGGAACAAGGTAGCAACCTGTTGGAAGTAACACATTTTGATGTGTGCAGTCCAATGAAGTGCTTTGAGGCATGCAGTGAATATCGTTATGTTCGACTTCACAGAGGATTCGAGTAGATGTTGAGTATATTTACTTGATGAAACACAAAGTCTGAATTATTGAATGGTTCAAGTAATTTCAGAGTGAAGTTAAAGATCATTGTGGCAAGAGGATAAAATGTTTATGATATGATCATAGAGATGAGTATCTGAGTTACGAGCTTTGGCACGCTATTAAGACATTATGGAAATTGTTTCACAATTAATACCGCCTGGAACACCATAGTGTGATGGTGTGTCCGAACATCATAGTTGCACCCTATCATATATGGTGCGTACCATGATGTCTCTTATCGAATTACCACTATCGTTCATGGGTTAGGCATTAGAGACAACCGCACTCACTTTAATAGGGCACCATGTAATTCCGTTGAGACGACACCGTTTGAACTATGGTTTGGAGAAACCTAAGTTGTCGTTTCTTAAAGGTTTGGGGCTGCGGCGCTTATGTGAAAAAGTTTCGTGTTGATAAGCTCGAACCCAAAGCGGATAAAATGCATCTTCATAGGACACCTAAAACGGTTGGGTATACCTCCTAATTCAGATCCGAAAGCAATAGGGATTGTTTCTAGAACGGGTCCTTTCTCGAGGAAAAGTTTCTCTCGAAAAGAATTGAGTGGGAGGATGGTGGAGACTTGATGAGGTTATTGAACCATCACTTCAACCCCGGTGTGTAGCAGGGGCACGAAGTTCCTGTGGCACCTACATCAATTGAAGTAGAAGCTTATGATAGTGATCATGAAGCTTCAGATCAAGTCACTACCGAACCTCGTGGGGCGACAAGGACGCCAGCGTCTTTGCTTGGGAGTGGTACGGTGATCCCTGTCTTGAATGTCATGTTGCTAGACAACAATGAACCCTGCGAGCTATGGAGAAGCAATGGTGGGCCCATATTCCAACAAATGGTTAGAAGCCATGAAATCCGAGATAGGATCCATGTATCGTAACAAAGCATGGACTTTGGTGGACTTGCCCGTTGATCGGCAAGCCATTGAGATAAATGGATCTTTAAGAAGAAGACGGGACGTGGGACGGTAATGTCACCATCTATGAAGCTCGACTTGTGGCGAAGAGTTTTCACAAGTTCAAGGAGTTGACTACGATGAGATTTTTCTCATCCGTAGCGATGCTTAAGTCCGTCGGAATCATGTTAGCATTAGCTGCATTTATGAAATCTGGCGGATGGATGTCAAAACGAGTTTCCTTAGCGTTTTGTAAGGAAAGGTTGTATGTGATACAATCAAAAAGTTTTTGTCGATCCTAAGGATGCTAAAAGGTATGCTGGCTCAATGATCCTTCTAAGGACCGGAGTAAGCATCTCGGAGTTGGAATATACGCTTTGATAAAATGATCAAAGATTTTGGGTTTATACAAAGTTTGTGAGAAACTTGTATTTCCAAAGAAGTGAGTGGGAGCACTATAGAATTTCTGATGAGTATATGTCGTTGACATATTGATGATCGTAAATGATGAAGAATTTTCTACAGAAAGCATATAGGGTTATTTGAAAAGTGTTTTTCAAGTGAAAACCTGGATTAAAATTTGCTTAAACATTGAGCATCAAGATCTATGAGAACAGATCGAAAACGCTAAATGATACTTTCAAATGAGCATATACCTTGACATGATCTTGAAGGTGTTCAAGATGGATCGATCAAAGAAGGAGTTCTTGCCCCGAGATGTAAGGTATGAAGTTAAGACTTAAAGCTCGACCACGGCGAAAAGAGAGAAAGGACGAAGGTCGCCCCTATGCTTTATCGTAGGCTCTATAGTATGCTATCTTTGTGTACCGCACCGGAAGTGTGCCTTGCCATGAGTCGATCAAGGGGTACAAGAATGATCCAGAATGGGGATCATTGGACAGCGGTCAAAATTGTCCTTGGAGTAAATAAGGACATGTTTCTCGATTATGGAGGTGATAAAGAGTCGGCGTAAAGGGTTACGTCGATGCAAGCTTTAACACCTATCCGAGTGACTCTGAGTAGCAAACCGGATACGTATAGTGGAGCAACCATTTGGAATAAGCTTCAAGTGGAGCGTGGAAGCAGCATTTACAATATGACATAGAGAATTGCAAAGCACACACGGATCTGAAAGGTTCAGATCTATTGACTAAAACCTCTCTCACAAGCAAAACATGATCAAACCCCAGAACTCATTGAGTCTTAATCACATGATGATGTGAACTAGTTTAATGACACTAGTAAACTCTTTGGATGTTGGTCACATGGCGATGTGACCTGTGAGTGTTAATCACATGGCGATGTGAACTAGATTATTGACTCTAGTGCAAGTGGGAGACTGTTGGAAATATGCCCTAGAGGCAATAATAAATTAGTTATTATTATATTTCCTTGTTCATGATAATCGTTTATTATCCATGCTATAATTGTATTGATAGGAAACTCAGATACATGTGTGGGTACATAGACAACACCATGTCCCTAGTAAGCCTCTAGTTAACTAGCTCATTGATCAATAGATGGATACGGTTTCACGACCATGGACATTGGATGTCGTTGATAACGGGATCACATCATTGGCGTAATGATGTGATGGACAAGACCCAATCCTAAGCCTAGCACAAAGATCGTGTAGTTCGTATGCTAAAGCTTTTCTAATGTCAAGTATCTTTTCCTTAGACCATGAGATTGTGCAACTCCGGACACCGTAGGGAATGCTTTGGGTGTACCAAGCGTCCACAACGTAATGCGTGGCTATAAAGGTGCATTACGGTATCTCCGAAGAAAGTCTGCTTGGGTTGGCACGAATCGAGGCAGGATTTGTCACTCCGTGTAAACGGAGAGGTATCTCTGGGCCCACTCGATAGGACATCATCATAATGTGCACAATGTGACCAAGGGGTTGATCACGGGATGATGTGTTACGGAGCAGTAAAAGAGACTTGCCGGTAACGAGATTGAACAAGGTATCGGGATATCGACGATCGAATCTCGGGCAAGTACAAATGCCACTAGACAAAGGGAATTGTATACGGGATCGATTGAGTCCTTGACATCGTGGTTCATCTGATGAGATCATCGTGAAACATGTGGGAGCCAACATGGGTATCCAGATCCCGCTGTTGGTTATTGACCGGAGAACGTCTCGGTCATGTCTGCATGGTTCGAACCCGTAGGGTCTACACACTTAAGGTTTGATGACGCTAGGATTATAAAGGGAGTTTGTATGTGGTTACCGGATGTTGTTCGGAGTCCCGGATGAGATCCCGGACGTCACGAGGAGTTCCGGAATGGTCCGGAGGTAAAGATTTATATATAGAAAGTCTTATTTTGGTCGCCGGAAAAGTTTCGCGCATTATCGGTATTGTGCAGAGTCTTGCGAAAGGGGTCCGGGGTCCACTGGGGTCCACCTGCCTGGGGGCCACATGGGCTGTAGGGGTGCGCCTTGGCCCATATGGGCCAAGGGCACCAGCCCCAAGAGGCCCATGCGCCAAGGAGACTTGGGGAGGAAGAGTCCAAGGGGGAAGGCACCTCGAGGTGCCTTGGGAGGATGGACTCCTCCCCTCTTGGCCGCACTCCTTCCTTGGAGGAAGGGGCAAGGCTGCGCCCCTCCCCTCTCTTGCACCTATATATAGTGGAGGGAGGAGGGAAGCCACACCTGAGTCCTGGCACCTCGCCTCCTCCGTGACACCTCCTCCTCTCCCTTGAGGTGCTTGGCGAAGCCTGCAGGATTGCCACGCTCCTCCACCACCACCACGCCGTTGTCAGCTGCTGGATGGAGTCTTCCTCAACCTCTCCCTCTCTCCTTGCTGGATCAAGGCATGGGAGACGCCACGGGCTGTACGTGTGTTGAACGCGGAGGTGCCGTCCGTTCGGCACTAGGATCATCGGTGATTTGAATCACGGCGAGTACGACTCCATCAACCCTGCTTCGCTTGAACGCTTCGCTTAGCGATCTACAAGGGTATGTAGATGCACTCTCCTTCCCTCGTTGCTAGTCTCTCCATGGATAGATCTTGGTGACACGTAGGAAAATTTTGAATTTCTGCTACGTTCCCCAACAATACCCTTCAAGCACCTTTGGGTGCTCGGTGTAGTGAATTCCATAATTCACAGTGCCTTTCAAATATAAAACTCTTTCTAGAGCTTTCCAATGCACATCTCCTAGTTTTGAGACAAACCGACTCAGTTTGCTAACAGCAAAAGAGATGTCAGGTCTTGTAGCACTGGCTAAGTACATAAGCGAGCCAATAATTTGAGAATACTTCAATTGATCTCTAGCAATTCTTCATTCTTTCAAGCGACGCTAACATCATATGGTGTTGGAGAGGGCTTGCGGTCACTATAGCCAAAGCGACTCAAGATCTTTTCCACATAGTGAGATTGAAGCAATGTAATCCCACCATCATCATCTCTCAACAACTTGATGTTCGAATGACATCACCACTCCTAAATCCTTCATCTCAAAACAGCGAGATAGGAAATCCTTGACCTCCTTAATAACATTCAGATTTGTTCCGAAAATCAGTATGTCATCAACATACAAGCAAAGCATAACTCCCTCGTCCCCACCATGGCGATAGTACACACATTTGTTAACTTCGTTCACAACAAAGCCTGCAGCTGTTAAAGTTCTTTCGAACTTCTCATGCCACTGTTTGGGTGCTTGCTTGAGTCCATACAAAGACTTCAAAGAACTTGCACACTTTTCCTTCGACCATCTATTACAAACCCATCCGGTTGTTCCATATAAATTTCCTCATCCAACTCTCCATTTAGGAAAGTAGTCTTAACATCCATTTGATGAACGAGAAGACCATGTGAGGCAGCTAGTGAAAGTAGAACTCGAATAGTGGTCGGTCGAGCCACGGTGAGTAAGTATCAAAGAAGTCTTCACCTTCCTTTTGGGTATAACCCTTAGCCACGAGCCGAGCCTTGTACTTTTCGATAGTACCATCAGGCCTAAGCTTCTTCTTGAATACCCATTTGCATCCTATAGGTTTGCACCCATAAGGACGATCGGTTATCTCCCAAGTTTCATTCGCCAAGGTGGAATCCATCTCGCTATGAACCGCTTCCTTCCAGTAGTCAGCATCTTCCGATGCATAGGCCTCCGAAATAGAACTGGGAGTATCATCTATGAGATACACAAGAAAATCATCACCAAAGGACTTTGCTGTCCTCTGTCTCTTGCTCCTAATAGGAACTTCATTGTTCTCCTCCACAGGACTTTCAAAGTGTTCCATCGAAATGGCAGGTTCGGTAATTGCAACTGGTTCCTGATTCGATGAACTAGGCATCTCCTGATTAGATGAGGTAGCCATATCCTTCATGGGAAAGATATCTTCAAAGAAAGTTGCATCATTCGACTCCATGATCGTACCGACATGCATGTCAGGTATCTCAGATTTTACAACCAAGAATCTATAGCCAATGCTATGAAAAGCATATCCCAGGAAAACACAATCCACGGTCTTTGGTCCAAGCTTCCGCTTCTTTGGAATTGGAACATTGACTTTCGCCAAACAACCCCATGTTCGCAGATAAGAGAGTTTTAACCTTTTCTTCTCCCATTCCTCGAATGGAGTTATCTCTTTGTTCTTTGTGGGGACTCGATTTAGGACATGACATGCTGTCAATATCGCCTCCCCCTACCATGCCTTGGAGACCCGATGTGTCTAACATGGCGTTAACCAAATCGATTAGAGTACAGTTCTTTCTTTCGGCCACCCCATTTGGTGAGGTGAGTAGGGAGGCGTCCTCTCATGGATTATACCATGTTCCGCACAAAAGCATCAAATTCATTGGAAAAATACTCTCCACCACGGTCGGACCTAAGCCTCTTGATTTTTCGATCAAGTTGGTTTTCCACTTGACTTTATAGATCTTGAAAAGTTCAAAGCCTCATCCTTAGATTTCAGATGATCTGACGATTATCTAGTGGAGTCGTCAATTAACGTCATGAAATATTTCTTTCCACCTTTTGTCAAAACACCATTCATTTCACATAGATCTGAATGTATAAGTTCTAGTGGTGCAAGATTTCTCGTCTCTGCAGTCACATGAGACTTACGAGGTTGTTTAGCTTGCACACACACTTGACACTTAGATCCCTTGACAGTGGTGAAACTATGGATTAAGTTCAAATTTGCTAGTCGCGACATTCAACCATAGTTAACATGACAAAGACGTTAATGCCACACATTTGATTCTCTATTGTTGCAAATATGATTAACAACTTTATTGCAAACGTCTGATAAGGATAAACAAAACAGGCCTCCTGACTCATAGCCTTTGCCAACAAAGGTTCCATACTTGGATATTACAAATTTATTCGACTCAAAGACAAGCTTATAGCCATCTCTACACAGAAGAGATCCGATAACAAGATTTTTATTGACGGAGGGGATATAATGCACGTTTCAGCCGCACGATCTTCCCCGAAGTAAACTTCAGATCGACTGTGCCAACACCACGAACAGAAGCACTTGAACCGTTGCCATCGGCCACGGTGGAAGTCCCAATAATTACGATAAAACGAAAACATGAAAATATCACCGCATACATGCACATTAGCACCCGTATCAATCAACCAATTAGGAGAATGACATCTTGAAAGAATAGTGGGAAATATACCATACCTGAATCTTTCATGTCGGTGTCTCCAATGACAACATTAGCGGTCTTGCCGCCTTTCCCGAGATGACGCTTGTCATAGCGATTGGGGCAACTAGGAGCCCAATGATCGTGGATCTCCACACACATGACAAGCACCTTTCTTCTTGTCACTCTTCTTCTTGAAGTTCGTGTGTTGTACAGCCTTGTCTTCCCATCAAACTTTGCTTTACCATCAAGCTTGCCCTTGTTCTTGAACTTGTGGAATTTGGAAGTTTTTCTTACATGCAGATTGGCACTAGATCCTCCCTCAATACCTCGAGCACGTGTGTCCTTTGCTCTCGCCTTTTCTTCCACATCAAGAGTACCAATGAGATCCGGAGCGGAAAACTCCTGTCTCTGATGCTTCAGTAAGGTAGCAAAGTTCCTCCATGAAGGAGGAAGCTTAGTGATGATACCCCCGGCAACAAACTTGTCTGGTAGCATGCAATTAAAGTGCTCAAGTTCTCTAGCAAATGACTGTATCTCATGAGCCTGCTCAACCACGGGCGCTCTTGATCATCCTGTAATCATAGAATTGCTCCATGATGTACTGTTCGGTCTTGCGGCATCCGAGACCCCAAACTTGGCCTCGAGTCGTCCCACATATCTTTTCCATTATCAATTGGCGCATAAGCATCAACTATGTTCTCACCAAGAACACTCAAGAGCGCAGCCTTAAACAAGGTATCCATTTTACGAAAAGCTTGTGCACTGTTGGGTATCTTGCTCTCCTTGAGTTTGCCAAGGCTGGCGTCATAGCAACTCATGGTTTGAAACCATAAGACTGCTCTCACGCCACCTCTTATAGTGGATACCCTCAAACATAGGAGGTCTCATGGAAGCAGCAAAACCACACGGGGTAAATTGCCTATAATAAGGTTTTTGGATTGTTGGAAATATGAGCAATTTATCGAATGATTTTATTAACAGAAACACTAGATAAAACATGACTAGTATAGCAGTGGTAAAACAAGCCATGCGGTTTGACAAAGAGAAGGTAAACAATATCTGCATATATGAGCTAGAACCCGATCATCTCTAGAGCAGACAGCAGATCAAGATGCATATATGAAGTAGAGCCTAACATGTCTAGGGCAAACACTAGAACAAGGAACTGTTGCAGGACTTCTAACAGAAAAAACAAGAACACGTCTTGGACAGCAGCGGGCGAGAGGCCTTTGGACTTGGGGTCGGTGTCCTCCATGTCGTCGAGGAGGTTGACGACGTCGGGGAAGTAGTCGTCAGAGTCCGGGGCGTCCGTGACGAAGAAGTCAGTAGTCGCGCAGAGCGCTCCCCAAAAGCCTTATCACCCTTCTCCCGTACAGGACTCAAGGCAGCGCCGGGAGCTGAAGGGAACGAGGGAGACGAAACGAACAGACAGCAGCCGAAGGGTGCAGCGTTCGTATTCAATATCCACTACAACAAAAGCTTTTCAGCTCCCGAGTGACCTTTCGTATACCCGTAGTGCGTGGCAAAAATTTAGACGTCGGCTCGGCTCATTCCGCAACCCGCGGCGCGTCGTGACGAGGCGGGCGGCGGAGGAGGAGCACGCGTGGATGTCCCTCTTGTTCTCATGCTCATACAAGTGGGGAAGGAGTCTCCCTTATAAAGAGGTCCAACCCCCTCTAAACTAGCAATGTGGGACTAAACTTTAGTTTCACCCCTTGCCTTGCACGAATGGGCTGCGTGGGCCTCTAGGATTTGTTAGGAATTTCTGAAACTGCTATTGGGTTAGGCCCAAAATAGACAAAATTCCAGCAACTTTCACACTCCGGTAGAAAAGTACTTGGCTGATTTGAAGCACATATAGAAACCTATTGACAGGTCACCGGCAACTCCAAGGGCTCGCCCAACTGCTTGGCAGCCACCACCGAATGATCATGTTAAGATTAATGTCGATGCGGCTGTGCCGCGTCTTTGGTGGAAGGGGGCTGTGGGAGCCGTTAACCCGATGCATCGGGTGTGTATTTGGGGGCCTCGGCAGTTGTCTTCAACAACATAGAGGATCCGGAGGTGCTTGAAGTTCTAGCTACCAGGGAAGTTTTCATCGCCTCGGATTGCATGACAGCGGTGGAGGCGATCAAAGGAGGAACGGCAGCAGCATATGGAGCAGTGGTACATGAAATAACGGATAGAGCTCGTTTTTCTCTTCGTGTTCTTTTAGTCATGAATTTAGACCCTCGAACTTTGAGGCTCACAATCTCGCGAAGCATGCATTAACGTTGGGGACCGGCCGCCATGTCTGGTTAGGCCACCCCGGCGATCTTTTGTTCGTCCCTGTAAACATTGTGACGGTTGAATAAAAGTTTCGCGAGTTTGTCTAAAAAAAAGGTACTTTCATTCCTTTGCCGCCAGGACGTCTGCCTTCTTAAAACGTTTGGGTTTGGTTTCCCTGAATTCTGGCCGGAAAAAACATGGCTTGGGCAAACGCCATCTGTATGTCTTTTCTTGTGATGGTGGATTTCCATCGCACTCGATAGTATCAGCTTCCCTCAAATAAGTATCAAAATAATCATGCCCCAACAAAGCACCAGTAGTAGTATATGTGTTCTTGAATGGCATAACACGGGAAGAACGGCGTCTCTTTGTGATAATAGAAGTTCATTCCGAGAAGACTCCCACGGGTATCAATAAGAGGGGCTTCAACCCGAGGCCTGGTGATTTTACAAGTGCAAATCATAAGTGCTTTGCAATCAAGTTTGCTTTGGCGCAACAAATGCTCCCCCATCGTGGCCATTATATTGAATCCATAAAAAAGGAATCCCGCAGCTATTACATCCATTCCATGTGTACGAAGTGGTTGTGGCAGGACCTTCAGTGCAAGAAGATCCCAACACCTCACGATGTCAACAAAAGCCAGGTTGTACTCTAAATTGCACATTTCAATATCCCCATGACTCGAAATCCATTTCGAAGGCACACTTGAATCCTCAAGTTAGATTAATCTTGTGAACATCGCCAGAAAGCTCTAACCAAACTTGCTGAAGTGACAATTGTTGCAGTGGACGCATTGCACTTTGTAACAAACCCCGTGCAAGCGAAATATGTTGCATCTCCGTCGAATGAAGCCAGCAGGACAACACTCCGGGAAATCCTTGAAGCAACGACTTTAGGGATTTTAGCCCATATCTCGAATAAATCTTCAAGGAAATTAAGCACACATGTATATCCTTGTCTTGTAGCACCTGGCTACCTGCATCAAACCTATGCTGCTTTTATGGATCAGAACCCTTTGCATGAATGGAGTCATTTTCTGGCACTAACAAGGATAGCTGTTCATTCATTCCAACAAAGTTCCGATCAAGATCCACAAGCTGTCCTCCGACTACAGCTTGAGGCCATCAATAACCCTGAGCCGAAACAGCTCCATAAGGCTACCACTCTCCTGCAAGGCTCAAACTGCATGTCATGATCGAGATGTGCAGCATGGAAGCAAAGCTACCCACGTACTGAATCTTGACGACGGCATATAATGGAAGTATGCATGGTGATCCTCTAACCACATAGTGATAATCTGATCGTTTGGGAGGCGTACCTTGATAGTCAGGTAATCAGCTTGTCAACAATCTTTCCTTCAGTGCCGGCCCGTGCCAGCAGTAGGTAGAAGAGGAACCAAACTCGCAGATGTCAGGAAGCATGTAGCGTTCGCGGCGCGTGAAGCGATGCATAGAATTAGGTAGAGATGACGCTGGATTGGACTCGATCGTGTGCGTGCAACAGATCTCAGAGATTTGGATACGGACCCGAACCCGACCAGACCTCCTATCCGATTGGATGGATGGATCCCATATAAATCAAGGCATCTCTCTCTGTCCGTGCGTGATTCGCCCTCAACCCTAGATCCCCAAATCCCCTCCTCCCCGAGCTGCGCGATGTAAGCGTCTATTTTTCTCATCATCATCTGCTTATTAGGTTCCAACACTTCCTGATTTCCAATACAACACTAGGGCTTCATAAAATTGGAGCATCTTACATTCTTATATACAGTTATGGTTATGCACACAACACTAGCTAGGGTCATATTTGTTAGATGTGTATAGTCCCTTTTCGATATATCCCCATTGTATCAGGGGTTTTCTGCACTTTGACACACATGTATATGTAATGGCCTTTGGCCCTCAGGAAAGAGTAGTTGCTCACTTATCCAACATGGTATCAGATGTTAGGCTAGCCTCTCCCTCGCACGATGCAACTCCGTGCTTGCTCCGTTCCTAAATTTTCCTCGTCTCCGGCCGTTTCCGGCTCCGTTCCGGTTGCCCTTGCTCATTTTTCTGCTCGCTGCTGCTTGTGCTTGCACTCGCGGGAGTTATTGCAGCTGAATCCAACCTTCTCTCGGGGCTTCCTGCTCCTGCTCCCTTCTCACTTTGGGCTGCCGCAGCTCCGGTCTTGGTAAGGCTGCGTCGCTCCTTCTCCACCCGAACTCTTTCTGCCCAGTCTTCGTCCGGCCACCGCTGCCCCGTCTTCGTCCGGCCACCGCTGCTCCGTCTCGTCCGCCCGGGCCGCCTGGGTTGAGGTCTGGCTGAGGCTCTGGCCGTGGTCCATCAGCCCCGGTCCTCGCTGGCCAGCCCCCTGCTCGATCCAGAGCCCCTGCTCGATCCCGATTGAGCCGCCTGAGTCCCCTGTTTCGGTCCCCTGTTTGCTCGATCCAGATCGGGTCGGCTCAGCCCGTTGACCAAAAAAAAGAGAGCGAGGCAGAGAAGCAAATCAGCATGTCTTCGTCTGGCTATGTGGCTGTTCCTCGGTGCTCGGTGATCTTTGATGGCATCAATTATGCTGAGTTTGTGGGTTTCATGCGTATCCACATGCGCGGACTTCTGCTCTGGGGTGTTCTCTTTGGCGAGGTTCCCTGTCCGCCCTGCCCTGTTGCTCCGGTGGCCCCTGTTCCGCCGGCACCGCCGGTGCTTGCTGCCGATGCTTCTCAGGCTGATCGGGATGCAGCCAAGGCTCTGGATGATGCTGCAGTTGCCGCTTATGATCAGCAGGTATTAACCTATTCTGATGCTCTTTCTGTCTACCGAGATGATCTGTCTGCTTACAGTCAGTGGTGCAATGATGATGCTCGAGCTGCTATTGTTCTCACTACGAGTGTCCTCTCTCAGTTTGCTTCCGAGTTCATGGGCCTCGGCACCGTTGCAGCGATGTGGTCTTATCTCTGTCAGCGCTATCAGCCCTCTGTTGATGCTCTCTACCTCTCTGTGGTGCGTCAGGAGCATGCTCTTCAGCAGGTGACTAAATGCATTGATGAGTTCTATTCTCAGTGTTCTGCCATCTGGCGTCAGCTTGACTCACTGAGGACAGTTGTTTGTGGAACTTGCCGTTGCTGTCAGACTACACGGTCTGATTTGGAGTTTCAGAGGATTCTTGAGTTCTTATCTCGTCTCCGCTCCGAGTTTGAGCCTAGACGTGCTCACTTGCTTGCTCGTGGTCGTGTTCCTATCTCGGAGGTGCTTGCGAAACTTCGTCTTTGAGGAGACTCGCCTTCGCTCTGCTGGTTTGCTGGTGGTCCCGTCTGTGCTAGCTGCTCGGACTCCTGTGTCGTCTGCTCGCCTCACTGCTCCGCCGCTCCTGCCTACTCCTCCCGAGGGTGAGCCGTCCTCCTTATCTTTGAGAAGGGCACATCGCGCCCGTGACACCGTCTGCAGTTCTTGCTCTCGGTCAGGTCACCCAGTCGATTATCGCCCGGAAAGAAGCGAGACCCAGGCGTTCCTCCTCAGCGGGCCTCCTGTGTCTTCCTCGACTCTGTCACTCCTTGGTCAGGACATTGTTCGCCTCAAGCGTCTTCTTGCTTCCTCGGGCTCCTCGTCGGTAGCTCTGCTTTCTTTGTGTTGCATCCTCCTCCTCACCATCACAGGCATCTACACAGTCAGGTACATCTTCGTGGGTTTTGGATTCTGGTGCCTCCTTCCACATGTCCTCTGATTCTTCTGTGTTGTCTTCTCTCCGACCTCTTGATTCGCCTGTTAATGTTCTTACCGCCGATGGCACATCTCTTCCTGTTGCTAGTCGTGGTGTTCTTTCCAGTCCATCTTTTTCTGTTCCGAGTGTTTCATATGTTCCTCGCCTTACCATGAATCTTTTTTCCGCTGCCCAACTCACTGATTCTGGTTGTCGTGTCATTCTTGATACCGACTCTTGCTCCATTCAGGATCGTCGCACCAAGGCTTTGGTTGGTGCTGGCCCCGATGCCGTGAGTCGAGTGCCTTTGGGAGGTTGGCGGCTTTGTGTTCCTTCCATGCCACCACTTCTATCGGCTCTCATGCTCTTGCTGCCTCTTCGTCTGCGTCCTTCCAGCGGTGGCATCATCGACTTGGTCACATCTGTGGCTCTCGCTTGTCTTCCTTAGTTAAATCGAGGGCCTCTTAAGTGCATGTCTGGAGATGTCTCCTTACATTGTAATGGTTGCGAGACTTGGCAAACAGACTCGATTACCTTATCCTACTAGTGAGTCTCAGATCCCAGCGTCCTTTTGACTTAGTTCATTACGATATGCGGGGTCCGGCTCCCTTTGATTCGAAAGGTGGTCATCGCTACTATGTTTTGTTTATTGATGATTTCTCTCGCTACACTTGGCTCTACTTCATGAAATCTCGTAGCGAGGTTCTCCCTATATACAAACGTTTTGCTGCCATGGTTCACACCCAGTTTGCCACGCCTATTCTTACTTTTCGTGTTGACTCCATTTGGAAGTATATCTCTCATTTGTTGCGTGGTTTTCTCGCGGAACGAGTACTCTTGCCCAGTTCTCTCTGTCTGGCGCTCATGCTCGAGAATGGCGTTGCGGCGAAAGCATCGTCATTTGCTTGAGGCGGCTCATGTGGCGATGATTCTTTGCTTCCCTTCCACCCCATTTTTGGGCTGAGGCTGTTTCGCCTCCACCTATCTCATCAACATTCAGCCTTGTTGCTTTCTGCGAGGTGGCATTCCTATGGAGTGTCTCCTTTGGTCGCTCTCTGACTACTCAGCTCTTGTTATGTTTGGATCGTCACGCTATGTTCTTCTTGCCCACCGAGAACGCACCAAAGCGGCGCTCGATCGGTTGAGTGTGTTTTCCTTAGCTACGATGATGAGCACAAGGGCTGCTCGATGTTGGGATCACAGTGGGTGCGTTAAACTTGCGCATCTTGCGTGATGTGACTTTTGACGAGTCTCATTCTTACTACCCACGTTCTTCTTCCTCGAGTTTCTCTATGGACGCCCTTTCCTTCCTTCTTCTTCCTGATACACCCTGCTATGTACCTCATGTGTCACCTCTTCCTCTGGTCCCTCTCATTCACCACCGACCCCGTCTTCTCCATCTTCCTCCTCCACCTCTCCCCCATCCTCTCCAGTCTGTCGCCCTCTCTCACCGTTTCCTCTCCACTATACTCGACGATCTCGTACTGAGGATGTCGCCTCTGACGAGTCTTCCATCTCTGGTACACCTCCTCTCACACCTCCTCCGGTTCATAACCTCCGTGCCCGGCCTCGCCCTCCGCCAGATCGCTACTCCCCTGATCAGTGGTCTCTGTTTTGGTGAGCCCACTTCCTATCGCCTTGCCATGACTCGGCTGAATGGCAGCTTACGTCGAGGAGGCTTGCTGCCCTTGGCGCTCTGGCACATGGGATCTGGTTCCCCTCCCTTCCGGTGTCCGTCCCATCACACAAGTGGCTCTACAAGCTTAAGACTCGCTCAGATGGTTCTCTTGGCGCCATAAAGCTCGTCTTGTGGCCCGTGGCTTTCGGCGGGGAGCAGGCGCGATTATGATGAGACTTTCGCTCACTGTGGCTCACACATGACCACTGTCCGCACTCTTCTTCTTTGAGGCTTACATTGCGTCGATGGTCTATCTCTCAACTTGATGTTCGAGCAGCTTTTCTCAATGGCGAGTTGCGTGAGGAGGTTTATATGCAGCCACCACAGGGGCACTATGCTCTGATGGTATGGTCTGCAGACTTTGCCGCTCCTATATGGTCTCAAAGCAGGCCCTCGGCGCTTTGGTTTGAGCGCTTCGCATCTGTGGTGACCGCCGCTGGTTTCTTGCCCAGTGACCATGATCCCGCGCTGTTTGTTCACACCACTACTAGAAAAAGGGCTATAGATGGGATTGACACTAATGGCGCACCAGAAAGTTGATGCGCCATTAGTATATACTAATGGCGCACCACCTTCGATGCGCCATTAGAGTTGAAAACTACTAATGGCGCACCATGCAAAAGTGCGCCATTAGTATCAATTTTTTTGAACTAGTCGCTTTGTCCAAACATACTAATGGCGCATCACCTTAAGTGCGCCATTAGTAGTTGTAACTACTAATGGCCTTGCACCAGGCGATGGAGTGCGCCATTAGTATAGAAATTTTTCTTTTTGAACTAGTGCTTTGTCCAAACATACTAATGGCGCATCCCGGCGAAGTCGCCATTAGTAGTTATAACTACTAATGGCGCACCATGCAAGTGGTGTGCCATTAGTAACAACCACCACTTCCACCGAAATTGCACCCCACGGATCGCCTTTTCAGTTTAAAAAAATAAAGGAAAATGTCAAAAAAAAAAAGAAAATAAGTTTCCCATGTGATATGTGGTCTAGTTGTTGGGAAAATTTGCAAATATGAATTTCGACTTCATTTGCAAAATCTCTCGAGAATTTGTAAAAATGGGCATAACTTTTGCATACTAACTCGGATGAAAAAGTTTTTTATATGAAAAAATCATCTACTCGAAAAGTTACATCCGAATTTAACGGGGGAACCCCGTTAAACATTTTCAAAATCCTCAAAAACCTAACAGAAAAAAAGATACGGGGCTTTTAAGATCTGGAGAGGCAAAAAAATTCAAAAAAATTCAAACTCACTAATGGCGCACCTGCCCATGGTGCGCCATTAGTATCTTCCCGCCTTCAAAATTAAAAATAAGTCAAAAAAATAAAAAAAAAGTTACTAATGGCGCACCTGCCCATGGTGCGCCATTAGTATCTTCCCGCCTTCAAAATTCAAAATAAGTCAAAAAAATAAAAAAAAAGTTACTAATGGCGCACCGACCCACGGTGCGCCATTAGTATGTCGTATATATGGCTGGCTGGGCACACCTCCTCCACCCCATCTCTCCTCCACTCCATCTCCTCCTCTCCTCTCCTCCTCTCCTCTCCTCCACTCCATCTCCTCCTCTCCTCTCCTCCACTCCTTCTCCTCCTCTCCGGCGACCTCCTTCTCCTCTCCGGCGACCTCCTCCTCCTCTCCGGCGACCTCCTCCTCTCCGGGAACCTCCTCCTCCCTCCTCTCCTCCCCTCCCCTCCCCTCACGGTTTCTCCTCCCTCCTCTCCGGTGAGCTCCTCCTCCCTCCTCTCCTCCCATTCTCTCATGGTTTCTCCTTCCTCCTCTCCGATGCTTCGGTGAACTCCTCTCCGGCGACCTCCTCCTCCTCTCGGCGATGTAGCCGGCGCCTCTCAGTGACCTCCTCCTCCTCCTCTCCGGCAAAAGAACACGGCAAAAGAACGTACAAGATCCAAAAACAGGAACAAAATTTGAAATAATATCATGCCAAAAAACGAGCAAAAAAAACTAGCAAAAAATGGGCAAAAAAATCACGATCCAGATCCAAATTCAAAATTCAAAAATAGCAATGGCGCCGCGGTGGGGGTTAGGCGGTGCGCCACTACTATTTCCGCCTTCAAAATTCAAAAAATACTAATGGCGCACCGTTGCCTATACTACTGGCGCACCAGTGGCCTATACTAATGGCGCACTGTAGCATATACTAATGGCGCACCAGTGGTGCGCCATTAGAATACCAGATACTAATGGCGCATCAGAGGTGCGCCATTAGTAAAAATTACTAATGGCGTGCTAGTAATGGCGCACCAGTGATGCGCCATTAGTAGGCAAAACTGGTGCGCCATTAGTAGGCCTTTTCCTAGTAGTGCACGTCTCCTCGTGGTCGGACTCTTCTCCTTCTCTATGTTGATGACATGATCATCACTGGTGACGATACTGATTACATTGCCTTTGTTAAGGCTCGCCTTCACGACCAGTTTCTTATGGTGATCTTGGTCCGCCGCTACTTTCTTGGGATTGAGATCTCCTCGACCTCGATGGCTTCTACATCTCCCAAGAAAAATATATTCAGGATCTTCTTGCTCGCTGCTCTCGGTGATGGCGCGGTTGTGACTCCTATGCAGCTCAGCGTTCAGCTTCGTGCCACCGATGGTGACCCTCTTCCTAATCCCACTCGCTATCTCGTCATCTTGTTGGCAGTCTTGTCTATCTTCTTTGTTATGCGTCCACGACATCTCCTATCCTGTCCACATCCTGAGTCAGTTTGTTTCAGCCCCCACCTCATCCACTATAGTCATCTCC
The DNA here is from genome assembly GCA_021605145.1 of Aegilops bicornis. NCBI lineage: Eukaryota > Viridiplantae > Streptophyta > Magnoliopsida > Poales > Poaceae > Aegilops > Aegilops bicornis. Next base: position 340,604 of record JAHIAL010000094.1, read on the forward strand.
TCTGTTCTCTGATATCTTGGTAGCACGATCTCTCGGCGCCTTTTCTTTCCCGCTCCGGCTCTCTTGAGCTCAGGCCTATTCTGATGCTACAGGCTAGTGATCCCTCGATCGGCCTTCGTTATGTCTTATTGTGTCTTTCTTGGTGGCTCTCTTATTGCCTGGAAGACAAAGAAACAGACTGCAGTCTCTCGCTCTAGTACAGAGGCTGATTTGCGAGCCATGGCGATGTTGACTCCCTTACTGTCAGACAGTACAGGCGCTATCAGTATTGCACGTGACCCGGTGAAGCATGAGCTCACCAAGCACATCGGTGTGGATGCCCACTTTGTGCGTGCTGCTGTGCAGGATCAGACTCTCGCTCTTCACTATGTGCCCTCTGAGTTACAGTTGGCGGACTTCTTCACCAAGGCACAGACTCGAGCGCAGCACGGCTTTTTCCTCTCCAAACTCAGTGTTGTTGATCCACCATGAGTTTGAGGGGGGTGTTAGATGTGTATAGTCCCTTTTCGATATATCCTCATTGTATAAGGGGTTTTCTGCACTTTGACACACATGTATTTATACTGATTTTCAGCACTCGGCGCAATATATACTATTCTCCGTATTGTCACTGTATTATCAGTATTTTTTTTTTGAGAAATCGTCAGGAATATCAGTATTTGTCACTGCTTGTATTATTGAGGACTGCATACCGATCATCTTGACATGTCTAAGAGGAAAAATTTCAGCATGGTCCTCATTTACATCCTTTGGAATGTCTGGAAGGAGAGAAATCGCAGAACTTTTCGGAATGCTTCCATGTCAATGCTCGAGGTTGCCTTCCTGGTTAAATGGGATCTTGACCAGAGGAAGTTGGCCATGGCTGCTGCCATGCAGTCCTTTTCTCTATTTTGTTCCTTTTGTGAATATTTCGTATCGAGTTTTTTTGCTTTTCTCCCATCTTAACGAAAATTGGCAGAGTGCCTGCCTGTTATGTTGATTTTTTTTCAGTTAATGTTGGGGTATTAATGAATTTATGTCTTTATGATATAACCTTATAGGAGGCCTTAGTTTTCTCTAGTAATTAAGCATTTTGGATTTACTTTCTGCTGCTACAGGACTGCAAGCGCAAGTCTGGAGAGGGATCAGAGAGCCATAAACAGAAGAAACAAACTTCAGTCGTCACTGGATTCTAGTGGGAGGCATGTCCCAAAAGCCACTAACAGTAGGATGAGCAAAGGCATGAAAGCAATGTTAAAACGTGAGTCATTGGTTCGTATATCCGGCTTCTTCCTTTTCGTGCAGATGAATATGTTGCTCTAATAGAACACTCACAGTTCCGCTGAATCATGTTCGTTAATAATTGCAGTTCATGCGGTTCAGGCGGCGTACGCTGCTGCTGAGGAAAAACGGTGCGCTCTTGAGGATTGAGGAGGAACAGTTTGGTACACTTCCTGATCGAGATGCTTCGGACGGTACCTTTGAAGAGAGACAGTTTGGTTATTTGGTAGGACGTGGTTAAGAGTACTATCGAACCTGCACCAATATAACCAGAGATCTGTCTTCCATTGTCGTCTCGATTGCGTTGTTTGATGGTAATAATTGTGCTGTTATATATGTACAGTACTTATTATGAGCTGTCCTAATTTGTATTTGGTCATGCTCACTTGTGATAATTTAAATCATGTTCTTGTGTAGGAGATAAGATGTTATTTGCGTGCTCGGGCATATGTGTATCTTACGGGTCAACTCAATTTCAGCTAACAAGATTTGCGACTTCAGCACGTTTGGTTACTGCATATAATGATAACATGAATAGGGATGATAATTTGAGGGTTGGTGCTACTAATCAATTATTGTAATGCAATGACAGAAGGGTTTTTGGGACTGTATGATCGAGACATTGCTATTGTCGCGTCCGTGGACTGTATGAACGACAGAAGCTCTACCTGCCTCCTCTGGTTCGCGTATACTAGCTGCTGGCCGCGGTTTCACGTCCGCCAGTTTGATGGCCATGCGTGGGTCTGTCTGTATGGATCATCCCAGCAGGTGGATTTCTGATGATGGACAACATATCACAGAGGTATATAATGTATCACTGTGTGCAACAAAGTAAATGTGCCGTATTTCCTTTATAAACCCTACAACTTTACTTCTGTGATTCTGTCTTAGGCTGCACTAGAAGGGGCACTGATATCAGATGATGGAAGATTTCTTGGCATGAACCTTGACAATAAGGAGTGTGAAGCGAACGCGACATATTCCTTTTCCATGTCACGGGACTTACTTTATCAACGTTTGAAGTATTTTCAGATACTCGAGTATGTCTTTTACACTTCTAGTACTCCCTCCGTCCGGAAAAACTTGTCATTAAATGGACAAAAAGGAGTGTATCTAGAACTAAAATACATCTAGATACATCCCCTTTTATTCATTTTGATGACAAGTATTTCCGGACGGAGGGAGTATATGTGAGCTGTGTCTTCCCCAGTTAGTTTATTCATGTATGTTCAAAACCCCTATCTTGTTCCGTTTTCTCGTTTATAAGTAAGTAGGCCATTTTTATTATACTAACTGCATTGGACCTTGGTAATATCTGCATCAGACCACATCTCCTGTTGGTAATTTAGTTCACTTGCTTAATGTTGGAGCTAATATACTTCTCTAAAACGAAGAGTGTAAACAGCTCTTTTGGTCTGGACAGGATGCGCAGTGCAACTCTGGACATCTGAAATATGTCCGATATCCTCTCATTTCTTCTGTTGAAATTTTGTAAGCATGATTTAAGGTCTTCTTTTAAAATTTATTTCCTTCTGTAAGATTTGGTGTGACTGCTGTTTTTGCTGTCTCTAGTTCCTGGTGTGTTATATTATTTATTTATCACAACAACTCTATTCTGTTCTGTTGCAGTCTGAAGAATTCGACATCCGCGCATATTCATTACCTTCAGGTGTATCTACCATAGTCCCTTCAGGTGTGAATGAACAATCTTGCAAGTCATCATTCTAAATGTTACCAATTGATCTCTCGGAATGTTATGTGTGTTAGATGTGTATAGTTCATTGTGTACATCCCCATTGTATAAGGGGCTTTTCTGCACTTTCTCACACATGTATATGTAATGGCCTTTGGCCCTCAGGCAATACTAGTTGCTCACTTATCCAACATGGTATCAGTTGCTAGGTTCCTCTTCCTCTCCCGCACGCTGCAGCTCCGTGCCTAGATTTCTAAATGCTTGACCACCTCCTCCCCGTCACCGGCCACCTTCTCCAGCCTTGGCCCGCCTCTGCCCTGTGCTCACGACCTCCACAGCTGGGCTGTGCCCAGGCCGCCCCCCCTGCCGTGCTCTTCCCGCCCGGCTGCGCAACCCGCTTCGCGAGCTCTACCTCTGCCCACAGCAGCGCCCTACACTCTCCCTGCCCGACCGTGACCAGCCTGCGCCCCGGGCGTGCCCCTGGCTACCGCTGCCTCCTCCATCTGCCCCGGCCGCGCCTCTGGCAGCGCACGCCTCGGCCGCCCTCGTCCCGCATCTGGCTGGCTGCTTCTGGCTCCTCTGCTGCGGCAGGAGCAGCCCAGGGCCGGCCCTCCTCGTGGCCTCTCACTTCCTCCCGATTCCCCACTCGGGGCTGCATCGGGCTAGCGTGAGGCTCTCAGCCTCGATCCAGATCGGGGAGAGTTGACCAAAAAAAAACAGAGGAGAAAACATAGTTCCCTCATGTCTTCAACGGGCTATGTTGCTGTGCCTCGGTGCTCAGTGATCTTCGATGGCACCAACTATGCTGAGTTTGTGGGCTTCATGCGCATCCATATGCGTGGTCTTCTTCTCTGGGGTGTTCTTTCTGGCGAGGTTCCCTGCCCGCCATGTCTGTTCGCTGTGGCCCCAATCCCACCGGTGCCGCCGGTACTTGCTCCCCGAGGCTTCCCAGCTGACCGGGATGCTGCCAAGGCCCTTGATGATGCTGCAGTTGATGCCTATGATCAGCAGGTATCTACTTACTCCGATGCTCTTTCGGCGTACCGGGATGATCTATCTGCTTACACTCAGTGGTGCAATGACGATGCTCGTGCTACTACTGTTCTTACTGCCAGTGTCCTCCCTCAGTTTGCTTCGGAGTTCATGGGACTTGGCACAGTTGCAGCGATGTGGTCTTACCTTTGTTAACGCGATCAGCCCTCTGGTGATGCTCTCTACCTATCTGTGGTGCGTCAGGAGCACGCCCTTCAGCAAGGTGATTCCTCTATTGATGAGTTCTATTCACAGTGCGCTGCCATCTGGCGTCAGCTTGACTCTCTACGGACAGTGGTTTGTGGCACCTGTCATTGCTATCAGACCGATGTCAGACTACTCAGTCTGATCTGGAGTTTCAGCGGGTTCATGAGTTCTTATCTCGTCTCCGCTCTGAGTTTGAGCCCCGACGTGCTCACTTGCTTGCTCGAGGTCGTGTTCCAATCTCGGAGGTGCTTGCTGAGCTTCGTGCTGAGGAGACCCGCCTCCGCTCTGCTGGTTTGTTAGTGGTCCCGTCTCATGTTGGCTGCTCGAGCTCCTTTTGCCGTCTGCTCGGATCACCTCTCCACCGCTCCTCCCCACACCTTCGGGGGTGAGTCGCCCGCTTATCTTGAGAGAGGCCGATCGCGCCATGACACCTTCGTGGCTCTTGCTCTCGGCCCGGTCACCCAGTCGATTGCCGTGAGAAGAAGCGCGACCAGCGGCGCTCCTCTTCCAAAGTGGGACTCCTGGATCTTCCTCGACCCCGTCACTCACCGACCAGGACATTGTGAGGCTCAAAGCGCCTCCTGGCTTCCTCGAGCTCTTCCTCGGTGGTTCAATTCTTCTTGTATTTGTAGCCACTTCTCCATCACCCACGAGCATCTACGATCAGTACATCTTCGTGGGTTTTGGATTCTGGTGCCTCCTTCCACATGTCTTCTGATTCTTCTGTGTTGTCTTCTCTCCGACCTCTTGATTCGCCTGTTAATGTTCTTACCGCCGATGGCACCCCTCTTTCTGTTGCTAGTCGTGGCCTTCTTTCCACTCCCTCCTTTTCTGTTCCTAGTGTCTCGCATGTTCCTCGTCTCACCATGAATTTGTTTTCTGCTGCCCAACTTACTGATTCTGGTTGTCGGGTCATCCTTAATACCGACTCTTGCTCCATTCAGGATCGACACACCAAGGCTTTGGTTGGTCTCTTGGCCCCCAGCAAGTGAGTCGAGGGCCTTTGGGAGGTTGACTGCTTCGTGTTCCTTCCGTTGCCACCACTCTTGCCAGCTCCCATGCTCTTGCTGCCTCCTCGTCTGCGTCCTTCCAAAGAAGGCATCATCGCCTTGGTCACATCTGTGGCTCTCGCTTGTCTTCCTTAGTTCGTCGAGGGCCTCTTGGGGTGCATGTCACGGAGATGTTTCTTTATATTGTAATGGTTGCGGACTTGGTAAACAGACTTCGATTGCCTTATCCTACCGGTGAGTCGGTATCTCGGCCTCCTTTTGACTTGGTTCATTACGATGTTTGGGGTCCCGCTCCCTTTGATTGAAGGTGGTCATCGCTATTATATCTTGTTTATTGATGATTTATCTCGCTACACTTGGCTCTACTTCATGAAATCTATAGCGAGGTTCTCTCTATATACAAGCGTTTTGCTGCCATGGTTCACACCCAGTTTTCCGCCCATTCGCACTTTTTCTTGACTCATTACCGGTGAGTTTATCTCCCGGTGTCAGCGTCAGTTTTCTTTGCGAACAGTACTCTTGCCCAGTTCTCGTGTCACAGTGCTCATGCTCAAAATGGCGTTGCCGAACGTAAGCATCGTCATCTACTTGAGACGACTCGTGCTCTGATGATTGCCGCTTCTCTTCCACCCCACTTTTGGGCTGAGGCTATTTCTGCATCCACCTACCTCATCAACATACAGCCATCGTGTGACGCCCCCGATTCAATCGTACACTAATCATGCACGCAAACGTGTACGATCAAGATCAGGGACTCACGGGAAGATATCACAACACAACTCTAAAAACATAAATAAGTCATACAAGCATCATAATACAAGCCAGGGCCTCGAGGGCTCCAATACAAGTGCTCGATCATAGGCGAAGTCGGTGGAAGCAACAATATCTGAGTACAGACATAATTTAAACAAGTTGACATAAGATGGCTAGCACAAAGCGGGATCTGAGATCGAAAGAGGCGCAGGCCTCCTGCACAGGATCCTCCTAACTACTCACGAGTAAATTAATGCGTCGAGCTGCACGTAGTAGTAGGCGCCTCCGATTAGTAGTCGCCATCGAAGGTTGCGTCTGGCTCCTGGGCTCCATCGTGCAGTCGCGACAACCGGGTAAAGGAAGGGGAAAAGGGGAACAAGGCAACCGTGAGTACTCATCCAAAGTACTACGCAAACAAGGAGCTACACTACATATGCATGGATATATGTGTAAATGGCCATATCGGTGGGTGAACTGCAGAATGCCAGAATAAGAAGGGGATAGCTAATCCTGTCGAAGACTACGCTTCTGGCAGCCTCCGTCTTGCAACATGTAGAAGAGAGTAGGCTGAAGTCCTCCAAGTAGCATCGCATAGCATAATCCTACCCGGCGATCCCCTCCTCAATGCCCTGAGAGAGAGCGACCACCGGTTGTATCTGGCACTTGGAAGGGTGTGTTTTATTAAGTATCCGGTTCTAGTTGTCATAAGGTCAAGGTACAACTCCAAGTCGTCACATTAGAAGATCACGGCTATTCGAATAGATTAACTTCCCTGCGGTGCATCAACTTACCCAACACGCTTGATCCCATTTGGCGGACACACTTTCACGGGTCATGCCCGGCGCGGAAGATCAACACGCCGCAGCCCCACCTAGGCTCAGCAGAGAGAGGTCGGCACGCAGGTCTAAACCTAAGCGCCGAAGTGCAGGGCCCATCGCCCACGAGCACACACACTGCGTTCGCGTGGCGGCGGAAGCGAGACCTAGCCTAGTGGCGTTCGGTCCAATCCGGCGCGCGCGCTTCGTCGTGGCGTCCACGAAGTGCCGGCTGATACCCGCGGCAGCCGGGATACCCATAACTACTCCCACGTAGATGGTTAGTGCGTATAGGCTCGTAGCCAACTCGGATCAAATACCAAGATCTCGTTAAAGCGTGTTAAGTATCCGCGAGCGCCCGAGCGAGGCTAGGCCCACCTCTCTCCTGTTGTCTCAACACCTGTCGCCAAGCCGCTCCACAAAGATCCACTCATGGTGCTCCACCAGCCGACCCGACTTTAGTCTCCACATGTATCATGTATAAGTATATATTATATACCCGTGATCACCTCCCGAGTGATCACGGCCCGATAGTATAGCACAGCAGACGGACAAGAATGTAGGGCCACAGATGAAAATACTAGCATCCTATACTAAGCACATAGGATAGCAGGTAAAGGTAACAACAGTAGTAGCAAGGACAGGCTATGCATCAGGATAGGTATAACAGAAAGCAGTAACATGCTACACTACTCTAATGCAAGCAGTATAGAGAAGAGTAGGCGATATCTGGTGATCAAAGGGGGGGCTTGCCTGGTTGCTCAGGCAAGAGAGAGAGGTCGTCAACTCCGTAGTCTAATAGGCAAGCAGCAGCGTCGGTCTCGTAGTCTACCGGAGAGAAGAGGGGGAAGAAACAATGAATACCATGTAAACATATGCATATCGATGCATGACATGACAAGTAACGCTGCTAGGCGGGCCATAACGTGGTATGAGGTGGTACCGGTTAAGGGGAAAACATCCGGGAAAGATCCCGGTGTTTCGTGTTTTTCAGACGAGAGGAGGGCCGGAGGGAAAGTTGCGAGTTCGAAAGGTTAGGGGGGTGTGGCGGACGAACGGGTTGCGTAACCGGAATTGTCTCGTCGTTCTGAGAAACTTTCATGTACAAAGTTTTTCCATCGGAGCTACGGTTTATTTTCTATTAATTTTAAAAGATTTAAATCATTTTCTAAATTACTTTTAATTCAAGTTGACCAAGTCAATTTCACTAGTCAAAAAGAGAGCTGTGACCCACATGTCATGGACTATTTACCTAAAAGTTAAACAAACCTAACTTATTTAATTGAGGGCCTACATGTCATCTACTATTAGGCTAACTTAGCACTAATTAATACTACTAGCTAAACCTAGTATTAACAAGGGCCGGCCACACACACGGCACACACACAGCACGCAACACACGGTGCTAGAGGTTAAAACTGTCTTCTGTTAACAAAAGATAGCATTTTGTGATTTTCATAGGAGTTAATACATGCATCAAATGGATTTGATCCAGTGGGATAAAATGGAGTTTGTCAAGTATACTATCTTCACATAATATTTTTGCTCCTGTTAACAGTCGTTTAGGCGCTGTCTAGGGGCTGTCTAGAGGGTTAGTTATTGTAGAAATTGAAAAGCTAGCTAGCAGCTATTGCTAGCAGGAGTAGTACAGGCGAACATTAGCAGTGGTGTGTGGCAGGCGTCAGTGGCGGGGAAGCGCGTTGAGGGGGCTTAGCCTTGGTGTGGCGGTTAACAAGCAGGGGCATGGCATGGCGAAGGCAGAGTAGCGAGGCGAGCTCCGAGTAGCGGCAACCACGAGATTTCGCAGGCAGCGGCGGGCCTTCGCCGGGGCGGCACCTATAAGCGGCAATGGGTCGAGCCGAGTGCACTAGGGAGCAGCCCTTGTCCGAGTGCATCCAGGGGCGCCGCACAAGGCTGTGGGGTGGCGGATTCAACAGCAACCGTCGTCCGGCGGCGGCACTAGCATTGGTTCAATGGGGGTAGTGCTTGGTCCGAAATCGATCAATTTGATCGCTGCATTTTGTTTCACGGGGACTAATGAGGCTACGGCGCTTACAGGACCAACTAGTCAGCGGAGACCATCTTGGCGACGAATACAAGCAGCGGCGCGGGCGGAGCTATCTTGAAGGCGAGCTATAGGGGCGAGAGGGAGAGGGGTAGAGGGTGTGCAGCACGGCGGCTCCTGGCGTTGTCGAGTAGCAACCGCAGGGGAGGCCGGGGAGGTCAGCGGTGCGGCAGAGTCGGCAACGGCCGTCGTGGTGACCGAGGCGGAGAAGAGCAGATCGAAGGAGCGTTCGGTGGTTCCCCCGCCTCGATCCAGGGTGCGAGCGGCGTGGTTGAAGGCGAGGTCCTCTGGACACCTCGGGTCGGCGAGGGTTGGCCGGTGGCCATGGCTATAGTGGCGAGCGGCAGCTTTGCTTTCGGGAGAGAAGGAAGCGGCGCAGGAAGAGGGATTGAGGGCTAGGGTTCCACAGGGGGTTGGGGCTCGGCCTTATACTCCAAGGGGACGGGGGATGGCCTTGACACCCAGCGCCATGGGGCTGACCATGGCGGTCGGATGTCCGCCACGATCCTGCCTCCACATGTAGAGGAGGTTGGGGATGAGTGGGAAGTCTTGAGCCTAAACCCAGTTGGGCTGGCAGGCTGTCCAGTGGGCAGTTGGCCCGGTGGGGTCCCCTTTTCTTTTCTTTTTGTTTTTACTTTTTATTTATTTTACCTTTTACTGTTTTAGTTTTGTTTCCTATTATTTTAGTTTTATTAAAATATACACGTAGCATCTAAATTAGTATTTCAACTTAGTCCATAGTCACAAAAAGTCTAATCCTCAAATAAATTAGTTTGACATTTTATTAATTACAAAAGGTATTTAAATAATTGTTTTCTTTGCTGTTTTATTCATCCTATAGTATTTAATTATTTTATAAAGGTGTGGTTTCTCCACCATAATTACCAATGCATTATTTGGCTCCACCCGAACATTTAGTTACAATATTTGAAAACCTTTATCGTTTGCCTTTATTTTAATTTTGAATTTGAATCGGGTTTGTTTAGACGGCGAGTTTATCAACAAGAACCGAGGTGACATGGCATCATTAAGCGAGGTTCTTTGTAGCATGATTACCCGGGCGTCACAATTCTCCTCCACTACAAGAAATCTCGTCCCGAGATTTAAGCGGTGGAGTAAGGGGGGAAGGTGCTGGTAGCGAAAAACCTAACGAGTCCTCTCGGTCTTGGTTGCCCTTACGAAGAGGTTGATCCCTTTCGTTGATGTCTTCATTTCTCTGCTTCAAGTCACCATGATCAAGTCGTCATCCTTTCTTCGGGATCTCCATCGTCCCTCTGAAGCAGCGGCCGAGGAAATACTCCGGAAGAACGCATCTCCACAAAGCTGGGCATCAGACGGTGAACTCAATGGGAAATACACGAGGTACCCCACGAGTTGTATTTCAATGAATTCGTTGAGTGCAATATATGATGGTACCAAAGTTTCAAATGGGTAGGCAATCATTCGATGCCTAGAATAGGGCGTGAAAGGGTCAAAACAACGGGAATAAGTATTGTGTCCGATATCAGACCTGAAGGTGGCTCGTGAATTACATACGAGGTCACGCCATGAGGAACAACCTTGGGAACAGGGAGTGTACATGGGAGTCGGGTTTCGATCCACGGGACCTGTGGGTTATGGGCCCACTATGTGGTTGAAAGTAGGAAGGGCCGACATCTTACACGCAGTCCACGATAGTAAGGCGTGTCGGAGGATAGCTCGTTAGTTATGTCGACCACAACATCGGTACCAAGAGGCGAAGGGACGAAGAGAACCATTCTCACCTTTCGTTGAGCGAGGCGGACCATTAGGCAAAGTTCTCGTCCATCGGTGGATACCCGAATGTCATCAACAATAATGTAACGGGTTCTTACTAACGAGTTGTACACCGAGGGGCTTACAAAAGCAGCGACTTATTACTGGTTAGATCATATAAATCACCGGAAAGGTTAAACAAAAGGATGGAAAGGAAAAGGTGATCATCAGTTAAAATGTAACAATGGAAAGGAAAATGTGTTTAAACACATATTTCAAGGGTATATCCTTCCCAAGGCCAAACAGAGCATAATATCCATGACAGGATATAATGTAGAAATCTCTTTAGGTAAGGGGAGAGAAATTTCATGACATTACCCATACAGCGTTGTTTGGATAAGTTTGATAAAGAAAAATTATCATTGTGATTCAAATGTTATTATTAATGATGAATTACCACATACATGCTTGAGATAGCATTGACATGGTCTTGAGCAAGGTCGGACTTTGGATACACAAAGGATCCATCGAGGATAACTTATAGAATAAGTCTTACAATTCCCTCATGGAAGAATGGTTAACCTTGCCAAAAAGGAAGAACTATAACAATAGGTCCTCCCCGGTGTACTAGGCATGACATCACCTTACCAGGTCATATAAAGACCAATATTATAACTCTAGGAAATATGTCCCAACCATCATATCTCGACCGGGATTCAGATCTGATTGGTGTCGAGATACCTCGGACTCAGGATGCACGAGATGAAAAGGTGCAACACAAATTGGCGGGATGACATTGTAAGATTCTCGGAATTGAACTGTGAGCGAGTTCGAAACAAGAGTTCATCATTAAACCTAGGAGAGGAAGTGGACGTGGCTGATGGACTCAACGACAATTCATCAAGATTTCCAAAGGATGGATTTTCACAACTATGTGAACAAGGAGATAACATTAGCCAGATCAAATGACTTAATGATGTATGCTGGAGGAAAACATACATAATTAAACATGGGTTGAAAGGTGCGACCGAAATATGGGCCAAGTAGCACGATCAATGTTAGAATGGTGATTCAATAACCAAAAGACTTAGAATGAAACTATCAACCATTTACTTCAAAGCAATAGGGTTGCTAGAAGTGCAGAATCCAAACAGCACCGTTCACTTGTTGGTACCCCGGTTGGAATCAACACGAGGACCAAGAAAGAATGGTGACGGTGAGAAGTATCACTATACCAAGAATTCTTAAGAGGTGGTGAAATTCCCACGACATTCTTGACATAAAAGGTGGTAATTCTCCAAGGTAAAGAAGAACAATGTTGGATAGCAAAGAACTCAAGGTATAACACAAAACATGAACACGTTTGTGTTGGAAGGAAGGAAATAAAGTGGCCGTTGATAACACAACTCATCGAGGGCAAGGATGGTATTTCTCTTCATGAATCCGGTTGATATCCTGGAAGAGCTCATAAGGTTGATGATGATCACGACACATTGGTCGAGAGATTTCATGAAGATGTAATCAATCAGCGACGACATCAAGTCAAAGGAATGACGAAGCAAGAGGTTATTGGATCCACAGTTACGACACAAACTCGAACTCAAGCTTGTTGTTTAAGGTGAAAGGGTATGACGAGGAAAATCGGCGTAAAGCTTAGCTATCGCCGCAAATTGGTGCTCAGAGAATAAGGACCAGGTAGCACAGTTAGAATCATCCGCGACAATGATATAGCCAAACAGGCTAGGAATGGGCGTGGTCCGTCCTAAACTTCGTGCTTATAGAAGCTTACTGAAGAGTTGTTGAACCGTAGTGCGGACTCGATTCAGTTATCGGTGTCTTTGTGTGTTTAATAACTTAGAGCCCGTGAAAAATTGGAATTAGTGGGAAGGTAGCACTTGATGAAGAACTCATAAGAAGTTATGTAGTTCCATGATAATCTCGAGATACCAGGGGGGTAATACTCGACGACAAATCAAAGTAGAGGTTGGACTAGGGTAATGCTCTACAGAAGACAAGTACTCTAACTTGTCCAAGAAATGGAATCAAGAAGAAAATATGGTCGGAACCACGGTTGCAAAAGACCAATTCCCATATATAAGATGAACTTATACCGAATAGGGTTTAAGAGAAGCATCCATGATAAGATCAAGATCGTGTCCATGGGCATGAACGCATGGTTCAAGGTCGACTCCCACTTGTTCAACGCACAACCTTTCATTCACCTTCGTATTTCGAAAATGACATTAGTTGTTGAAAGTTTTTACACGATGCAATACCGGATAAGTATGACCCGTGAAATCTTTCGGGTTCACACGGATTAGGGAAGGCGTAGGTTCAACCCATCGAGCATCTTAGAATCATATACCGTAATCTTTAGAAGTAATTAACTCAAGCTCGAAGGCAGAGCATGGTTGAGAAAGCGAGAGGATACAATTTACCAAAGGCATTATGTATCGGAGGAAAGGCTCACAAGGTTATTGAATATGAAGGGCGTTGTCGGATAAAATCCAACAAAGGATCCGTGGTCCACAAGGGATCGGCGTGAGCATCGGTACTCAACTAGAGGAAGAAGAATGCAAGGAGATCAGATTATAGAAACAACTGACTAACTCAATTGTCAAATGCAAAGGAATTATGATTTCCAAATCTAGGGATCAGAAGCAATGCTCTGATTAGGGATGGATAAGTTAAATAGCCTTAGGGTATAATCAACGACAATTGGATTGGTCGAGAACCAATTCCAGTTAAAAAAATGGCAGCTCAGACGGAAAGTTAATTTATAAGGATCAATGATGATTGCGTGTATTACAAGAAACATATTGAGTCAACAGACTCAAAATGATAATGACAAGGAATGTCAATAAGACTACGAGACTTATGGGATTAACCATAATGCAAGCAAGCAAGAATTTCAAGAGCAAAAAGGCTCCAGAGGATTTTCGAAGATCGAATAGTATTTTTGAAGACTTTTGTGAAACACATGAACAAGCGAGGGATGAGCGGATACTCGACAAGTGCGAGGATTTATTTGAAGGGTATTCATGTGGCAAAGAACTGCTGGGCATTAGGCACAAAAGTATTATCGGAACAATAGAGAAAACTTGAGGTATCTTGTAATAACAAGATCAATGGGGAAGATCATTATGAATGGCAAGTGTAAGTAGTTATCCATAAGGATTTATCCGTGGTGGGAATAGCAAAAGTGATGGCAAAAATCTCGACAGAGCGTCATAGAGTATCCTCGAATCTTACGGTGCGATCGGCGATCATCTCGGTGAAGGGCCTCTCCGGAGGAAGTATTTTCGAGAACCTAAAGTTAGATTTTAGTAAAAATCGTTTAACCCGAATAGAAGAGATGTCAGAGTCCCAGAGCATAGGTCGAGGAATAAAAGATCCCACTACCACCCAATTGCGACGTGTGCCCGTAAGACACACAGCCATGTTAGTAAAAGTTTTTGCAACGTCTAGACTCAACTTCGGCCAAGGAGTTGGAAGGGGGATTCCTATAGGCAGTCGGCTCTGATACCAACTTGTGACGCCCGATTCAATCGTGACACTAATTATGCACGCATAACGTGTATGATCAAGATCAGGGACTCACGGGAAGATATCACAACACAACTCTAAAACATAAATAAGTCATACAAGCATCATAATACAAGCCAGGGGCCTCGAGGGCTCGAATACAAGTGCTCGATCATACACGAGTCAGCGGAAGCAACAATATCTGAGTACAGACATAAGTTAAACAAGTTGCCATAAGATGGCTAGCACAAACTGGGATACAGATCGAAAGAGGCGCAGGCCTCCTGCTGGGATCCTCCTAACTACTCACAGTGCGTCGGTGGGCTTGCTGCGTAGTAATAGGCGCCTCCAGTGTAGTAGTCGTCATCGACGGTGGCGTCGCTCACAGGCTCCATCGTGCAGTCGCAGAAACCGAGTAAAGGAAGGGAAAAAGGGGAACAAAGGCAACCATAAGTACTCATCCAAAGTACTCTTAAGCAAGGAGCTACACTACATATGCATGGATATATGTGTAAATGGCCATATCGGTGGACCGAACTGAATGCGAGAATAAGAGGGGGATAGCTAATCACAGCCGAGAACTACGCTTACAGCGACCTCCGTCTTGTAACATGTAGAAGAGAGTAGGCTGAAGTCCTCCAAGTAGCATCGCATAGCATAATCCTACCCGCGATCCCCTCCTCAATGCCACGAGAGAGAGCGACCACCGGTTGTATCTCAGCACTTGGAAGGGTGTGTTTTATTAAGTATCCAGTTCTAGTTGTCATAAGGTCAAGGTACAACTCCAAGTCGTCACATTACCGAAGATCACGGCTATTCGAATAGATTAACTTCCCTGCAGGGTGCACCAACTTACGAACACGCTTGATCCCATTTGGCGGACACACTTTCTGGGTCATGCCCGGCCGTGGAAGATCAACACGTCACAGCCCACCTAGGCTCTCAGCGGAGAGAGGTCGACGCACGGCCTAAACCTAAAGCAGCGAAGTGCGGGCCCCGCCATACGAGCACACCTTGCACGTTGCGTGGGCGGCCGGAAGCAGACCCTAGCCTAGTGGCGTTCGATCCAATCCGGTAGCGCCAAGCTCGGTCTCAGCGTCATGAAGTGCTTCCGGTGATACCACGATGCGGGATACCCATAACTACTCCCACGTAGATGGTTAGTGCGTATAGGCTCGTAGCCAACTCAGATCAAATACCAAGATCTCGTTAAGCGTGTGAAGTATCCATGAGCGTCGAGCGAGGCGGACTCCACCTCTCTCTAAGCGGTCTCAACCTGTCACTGTCAGCTCCGCCACAAAGATCCACTCATGGTGCTCCACCACCGACCCGACTTTAGTCTCCACATGTATCATGTATAAGTATATATTATATACCCGTGATCACCTCCCGAGTGATCACGGCCCGATAGTATAGCACAGCAACAGACGGACAAGAATGTAGGGGCCACAGATGAAAATACTAGCATCCTATACTAAGCACATAGGATAGCAAGTAAAGGTAACAACAGAGTAGCAAGGACAGGCTATGCATCGGGATAGGTATAATGAAAGCGATAACATGCTACACTACTCTAATGCAAGCGTTATAGAGAAGAGTAGGCGATATCTGGTGATCAAAGGGGGGCTTGCCTGGTTGCTACGGCAAGAGAGAGGGGTCACAACTCCGAGTCGAACCGGGCAGCAGCGGCGTCGGTCTCGTAGTCTAGGAGAGAAGAGGGGGAAGAAACAATGAATACCATGTAAACATATGCATATCGATGCATGACATGACAAGTAACGCTGCTAGGCGGGCCATAACGTGGTATGAGGTGGTACCGGTTAAGGGGGGAAACATCCGGGAAAAGATCCCCGGTGTTTCGTGTTTCAGACGGAAGAGGCGGAGGGAAAGTTGCGAGTTCGATAGGTTAGGGGTGTGTGGCGGACGAACGGGCTGCGTATCCGGATTCGTCTCGTCGTTCTGAGCAACTTTCATGTACAAAGTTTTTCCATCCGAGCTACGGTTTATTTTATATTAATTTTTAAAGTTTTAAATCATTTTCTAAATTACTTTTAATTCAAGTTGACCAAGTCAATTTGACTAGTCAAAAAGAGAGCTGTGACCCACATGTCATGGACTATTTACCTAAAAGTTAAACAAACCTAACTTATTTAATTGAGGGCCTACATGTCATCTACTATTAGGCTAACTTAGCACTAATTAATACTACTAGCTAAACCTAGTATTAACAAGGGCCGGCCACACACACGGCACACACACACAGCACGCAACACACGGTGCTAGAGGTTAAAACTGTCTTACATTAACAAAAGATAGCATTTGTGATTTTCATAGGAGTTAATACATGCATCAAATGGATTTGATCCGATTAGGATAAAATGGAGTTTGTCAAGTATACTATCTTCACATAATATTTTTGCTCCTGTTAACAGTCGTTTAGGCGCTGTCTAGGGGCTGTCTAGAGGGTTAGTTATTGTAGAAATTGAAAAGCTAGCTAGCAGCTATTGCTAGCAGGAGTAATCTGGCGGAGCATTAGCGATGGTGTGTGGCGCGGGCGATGCAGTGGCGGGGAAGCGCGTTGGGGAGGCGCGTGAGCACGCGGTTAGCGGCGAGGGCATGGCATGAGCGAAGCGGTAGCGAGGCGAGCTCCGAGGCGCGGCAACCAGGATTTGACGGCAGCGGGCCTTTCGCGGGCGGCACTATAAGCGGCGATGGGTCGAGCCGAGTGCACTAAGGAGCAGCCCTTGTCCGAGTGCATCGAGCGCCCGCACAAAGCTGTGGGTGGCCGGATTCAACAAAGAATCTGCCGTCCGCGGCGGCACTAGCATTGGTTCAATGGGGGTAGTGCTTGATCCGAAATCGATCAATTTGATCGCTGCATTTGTTTCACGGGGACTAATGAGGCTACCGGGCGACGCAGACCAAGCTGGTCAACGGAGACCATCTTGGCAGCGAATACAAACAGCGCCGACGGCCCGAGCTATCTTGGGCGAGCTATAGAAGGCGAGAGGGAGAGGGGTAGAGGTGCACGGCACAGCGGCTCCTGGCGTTGTCGAGTAGCGCACGCAGGAGGCCGGGAGGTCAGCGGTCGCAGCCAGATCGGCAACGACGTCGTGGTGACCGAGGCGGAGAAAGAGCAGATCGAAGGAGACGTTCGGTGGTTCCCCCGCCTCGATCCAATGGGTGCAGCGACGTGGTTGAAGGCGAGGTCCTCTGGACACCTCGAATTCGGCAAGGGTTGGCTGGTGGCCATGGCTATAGTGAGCGGCAATGACGGCTTTGCTCGGGAGAGAAGGAAGCGGCCTTGGGAAGAGAGGATTGAGGGCTAGGGTTCCCACAGGGGTTGGGGGCACTCGGCCTTATACTCCAAGGGACTGGGATGGCCGTTGCAGCATGCCATGGCGCTGACCATGGCGGTCGGATGTCCGCCACGATCCCCGCCTCCACATGGCAGGAGGTTGAGGGATGAGTGAAGTGGCGGAGCTAGGCCAGTTAGGCTGGCTTTGGCTGTCGGCTGAGCAGTTGGCCCAGTGGGGGTCCCTTTTCTTTTCTTTTGTTTTTACTTTTTATTTATTTTACCTTTTCTGTTTTAGTTTTGTTTCCTATTATTTTAGTTTTATTAAAATATACACGTAGCATCTAAATTAGTATTTCAACTTAGTCCATAGTCACAAAAAGTCTAATCCTCAAATAAATTAGTTTGACATTTTATTAATTACAAAAGGTATTTAAATAATTGTTTTTACTGCTGTTTTATTCATCCTATAGTATTTAATTATTTTATAAAGGTGTGGTTTCTCCACCATAATTACCAATGCATTATTTAGCTCCACCCGAACATTTAGTTTTAATATTTGAAAACCTTTATCGTTTGCCTTTATTTTAATTTTGAATTTGAACTGGGTTTCGAAGCGACGCGAGTTTATCAACTTGATAACCGAGGTGACATGGCATCATTAGCGCGGGGTTCTTTGTAGCTTGATTACCAGGCGTCACACATCGGCCAGCTTTCTGAGGTGGTATTCCTATGGAGTGTCTCCTGTCGCTCTCCGACTACTCCGCTCTTCGTATGTTTGGATGTGTGTGCTATGTCCTTCTTGCCCATGAGAACGTATCCAAACTGGCCCGTCGATCTGTTGAGTGTGTTTTTCTTGGCTACGATGATGAGCATAAGGGCTATCGCTGCTTTGGGATCTTGTTGGTCGTCGTTTGCGCATCTCGGCGTGATGTGACCTTTAGCCCGAGTCTCGCTCTTACTACCCACGTCCTTCTACCTCGAGCTTCTCATGGATGATCTTTCCTTTCTTCTTCTCCCTGATACACCCCGCTATGTGCCTCCTCATGTCTTTCCTCCTCCGAGCCTGCACCTCTCCTTCCTTCTCCTTCACCCTCGACCCGACTTCTCCTCCCCTCCTCCACCTCTCCCCATCCTCTCCAGGTCAATGTCGCCCTCTCTAGCCGTTTCCTCTCCACTATACTCGGCTCTCAGATCGGGGATATTGCCTCACTGACGAGAGCCTTCCACCTCTGGTGCACCTCCTCTCACATCCCCTCCGTTCATAACCTCCGTGCTCGGCCTCGCCCTCCCTTTGATCGCTACTCCCACGGTCGGGTACGGTCTCTGTTTTGACTGAGCCCACTTCCTATCGCACTGCCATGACTCAGCCTGAATGGCAACTTGCGATGGCCGAGGAGCTTGCTGCCCTTGAACGCTCTGGCACATGGGATCTCGTTCCCCTCCCTTCCGGTGCCCGTCCCATCACCTGTAAGTGGGTCTACAAGCTTAAGACTCGCTCCGATGGTTCTCTTAGAGCGCTACAAAGCTCGTCTTGTGGCCCGTGGATTTCAGCAGGAGCGAGGCGAGATTATGACGAGACTTTCGCTCCTGTGGGCCCACATGACCACTATCCGCACTCTTCTTGCTGTGGCTTCATTGCGTCGATGGTCTATCTCTCAACTTGATGTTCGTAACGCTTTTCTCAATGGCGAAGTTGCGTGAGGAGGTTTATATGCAGCCACCACAGGGGTACTATGCTCCCTGATGGTTTGGTCCAGAAACTTCGCCCGCTCTCTATATGGTCTCAAGCAGGCCCCTCGCGCCTGGTTTGAGCGCTTTCATATCTGTGGTAACCGCGGCTGGTTTCTTGCCCAAAGTGACCATGATCCCGCTGTTGTTTGTTCACATCGCGTCTCCTCGTGGTGGGACTCTTCTCCTCCTCTATGTTGGCGACATGATCATCATTGGTGGCGACCTTTGATTACATATCGCATTTGTTAAGGCCCGCCTTCACGAGCAGTTCCTTATGGTGATCTTGGTCCTCTTCGCTATTTTCTTGGGATTGAGATCTCCTCCACCTCTGATGGCTTCTACATCTCTCAAGAGAAATATATTCAGGATCTTCTTGCTCGAGCTGCTCTCAGTGATGACCGCACTGTTGTGACTCCTATGGAGCTCAACGTTCAGGATCTTCTTGGTGGCTCTCTGATTGCCTGGAAGACAAAGAAACAGACTGCAGTTTCTCGCTCGAGTACAGAGGCTGAGTTGCGGGCCATGGCTATGTTGTGGTGAGGTGATCTGGTTGCGATGGTTACTTGAGGATTTTGGTGTATCGCTACTACCTCCACTCCTCTCTTGTCCGACAAGATCGTGCTATCGGTATTGGCGTGACCGGTGAAGCATGAGCTCACCAAGCACATCGGGCGTGGATGCCCACTTTGTGCGTCTTTAGCATGCGAGATCAGACTCTCGCTCTTCACTATGTGCCCTCACGAAATTCTGATTGGCTGATTTCTTCCACGAAGCCGCAGACTTCGGCGCAGCATGGGTTTTTTCTCTCCAAACTCAGTGTTGTTGATCCACCATGAGTTTGAGGGGGGGTGTTAGATGTGTATAGTTCATTGTGTACATCCCCATTGTATAAGGGGCTTTTCTGCACTTTCTCACACATGTATATGTAATGGCCTTTGGCCCTCAGGCAATACTAGTTGCTCACTTATCCAACAACTAGTTGCTCACTTATCCAACAATGTGAACGTCATTATACATATCATTTGAGTACTAATAGTAATAAATTTATTCCATCAGGATTTCGGAAATCTATTAACTGGTTAAAATCTCAGGGCTATCCCATGCCGCCACCACTTGTGCTCGAATGTAAGTGATTGATTTCGCTCTTGCTTACTTTTCCGTTGTGCCTTATAGCTAACTCCTGAGTTTGCTTCTTTAACAAGTCAATGGAGAATTGCTTGATCATTTTGAAGAGCAATTTGGTGAATTATGTGCTTGAAAAGGGTATCCTTCCGATGTAATGCCCCATCGTTCTGTGGAGTTTTGTGTCTGGAAATCACTTAGGAAAAAAGTTGTTTTACGATATATCCCGGCGTGTGGTCTCACTTTCTTCATTTGAAGGTGATTTTAACAGTTATATGCTCATTAATTTTCAATGATAATACTTGTTCGTCGGTAACAAATGATTGAAACAACGATGTGCGGGATACTCGAGGTGTTTTTCATGCGGGCTTGTTTATCAAGTGGCACAGGCGGAGGAACACGCTCGATCATTCCGACTTGACCGGTTTGGTTACAAGTCGTCGTAATGTAGACAACATTGATAATGATTTGAGGGTTGGTGATCCTAATAATTTCTTGTGGCATTTTAAGTTATATGATGGTTAGCGAGATCACCTTACCATTGCATATTGAGGTGTTTCTCCCCGAAACAACGTGCCAATGGGAGGCTGGAATTTTATAACTTAAACTATAACATCGCTATTGTCGATTGTGGAGAAGAGTTTACATTGTATTAAATCCGTAAGATATTTTCAATACATTACAGCGGTCATCGAGAAAAGTCGATAGTAGCTATAGGACGTGAAGCTAATGAAGGACTATTAATGGCCTCAGCGTGGTGAAGTGAAGCGTAGAAACAAGGATAGTGAACTTGATGGCGAGAGCTCTTAAGGCATCAACATGTAAAATCAAGAAGGTACAGCGGTGTGAATTTCTCTTCTTATTTCCCACAAATCTCTTACCGTAATGTTGCATGGTAGGCAGTCTAGAAAGTAAAACCAAGTTATCTCTTCAATCACAATGCATGTGATGAACTATATCTCTGGACTTACTACTTCTCCACTAAATCCGGGCTTCTATTTATATTTTCACAGTAACTAGATTGCGATTGGAGGCCACATTATTAATTTTGGTGGGAATCTAAATGCGGTATGAACTTCTATGATGGGCGTGAAGAAACTCCTTTCCTGCCAAGGAGTAAGGTTGTCGACGCTTTTAAAGAAAAATATTGGCCTCCGCTACCATCGGAAAGGTATTTTTCTCTTTACGTGTTTCAATGCTAGATGTAATTGGTATGCATATACTCATTACGCTAGCGACATTGAAAGAAATATGTTGGATGACAGAGGATTGAACCAGCCTGAGGAAATACAGGGAGGTGGAAGGAAAATAGGTATTCTTTCTCTTTCTCGATTGCCATATGTTTGTGGTAGCATATCTTTGTTTTATTCAACTTTGAACTTACATTGGAAAACAAAATGTCGGATACTAGGTGGCCCGTGCCTGCGCCATATTGGTATCATGGTGTACTTGAGGTGGATAGGTGGATTTTACCGGACATTCATGGAAGGAGAGTCTCCAATAGAGAGTCACTCATGATGTTGGATTGATCAAGAAAGTATTGTATTCTGCTCATCTTAGCAAGTATCTAATGGACCTGTAGTGTTGGGTTTATTCTATTGGGTTGATCTAGAAGTATTTGACAATGCAGAGAACCTGATTATTACTATGTGACCTGAATGAACCCGGTATTGTTGCACTTTACAAGTTGGCTCGAATATTTGACTTGAGCTAAATGCACCCAGTTTGTCACAATGTTATCAGGTTTATTTTGATTGGCATTATGATTGCTTTTTCATTGTTGGAAAGGCAACACTTTTTATTGATTATTTTATTATTGCTGTTGTTGGAATCAGAGATATTTCTTTTCTTGCAATCCAATACTTCCTCTATAACACTATGCTCCCTAGTTTTAAAGAGCCCACATTCAATTGAAGTCTCAGTTGAGCTTGGGTCACTCGATTTTGGTCGGGTCAACAATTTCCCAAAGGTCTCTTATTTAATTCTTTTATACTATACACCATGCTTCCTAATTTTGAAGACATCACAAGTAATTAAGGTCTTCAATTTAGATTGAGTCACTCGATTTTGACTAGGTCAACAATCTCTCAAGGAGCTCTTCATTCAGTTATTTTAATTCACTATGTTCCATAATTTTGAAGTTTTTTTTCATTTAACTGAAGTATCTAATTTTGGATTTGGTTTATGATTTTGACCGGACCAACGTTTACAAATCAATAAACAACAATCGGCCTATAAAAACGTATCACCTCCCCTACCGGCACCCTACCACCACCTAGAAAAGAGAAGTATCACCATGTGGCACTGTAGCACCAATATAGTACATGCAGTCACTGACACAAAAAAATTCCCCCATAAAATATAGGTTGGTTGCGGATAACACAGAATCACACCTTGAAAGGCCCGCCAAATCACCGCATTATAAATAAAAATAAAGCACACTCCATCATCTCCCCCACCCGCCAAACTAAATATTTCAACAACTTCAAAATATAAGGAGTATTAGTTTTTTGAAAAGTCAAAATTTTATAACTTTGACCAAATTCAGAGCAAAAACTATCGACATCCATAATATTAAATAAAAAAGAATGAAAATTCATTTCATGATGAATCTATATCATACCGATTTTATATTATGGATTTTAATATATTTCTCTACAAATTTGATCAAACTTAAAAGGTTTGACTTTTCATACACCTTATATTTTGAAGAGTAAGTAATTTTTTAAGAAACCCAATAGCACCAACTGCGCAGCAAAGCGCGCACAACCCTTCTAGGATTGACTATATGTGACAGACATGCGGGATAAACAGGAGGCACACATGACACATCAACACCATCCATCAGTGGCGGTGAAAATGGTGTATAAGCTAGGCCCTGATGATCGATCCATGATGGATTTCATGATAGTCCCCCTTTGTTCATCATAATGAGGCTGCCAATTTGACAGCCATCCTTATGTTGCTGGTCCGTGACGGTTTCCATGACAAACCAAAGAAAACTTTCATTATCGATGACGGTTTTCAAGAATGTCACTAGAAATCCGTCATGATTAACATGTTTTTTTGTAGTGAAAGAAGAATAGATTGGAAGTTTATCGCAAAAAAAGTACCTCAAAGCATTCAAACCTGGTGCATCTGACTCATAAAATCAAAAGTACCTCAAGCCTACTGCAAGTCTACAACACTTGGGTGTAGAGGTCAACCCCATGCAAGTGGGAAAAAAGGATGAAATTGACTACCTGATAGAACTTTATGTCGTCATCGTACTAATTAAACCACCAGCCAATGAAGTTAGTGCTATGACCAAAGTGCGCCTTCGCTTTCGGTTGCCTCTTAATCCAAGATACCTAGCTCCAACATGCATGGGAGATCAAAATGCCATGCCATAGCATTATTAATGGACTAGCTATGTTTCATCACAATTTTTGTTATCATCACTTAGTTAATCCCTTATATATTATGACTAACAAAACATGGTAAGAAACTTCTCTCTTAAATTCCCCCAAATAATTCCTATTATAGATACTAAACATTGGTTTGGGGACTAAAATGACATGGTCAATGTCTAATCTCTATATATCCCATCCTATAGTTGCCAAAAAATGTGTTTTTAAGTTTCGACCATTGAAACACACATAGTTTGTTCTTCTAGATAGGTGTAAGTTGGAAGACATGTCAAGTTTTAACCCACAAAAAAACAGGTCAAGTTTGCTAAAACTAGTGATTAAATTACCATTTTAAAAAAAGAGGCTTTTTTGGTGCACTCCTCAGTGGTTTATTTGAATATTAAAGTCACTTTGAAAATGGGGCCTCAATAAAAAAAATTAGAAGTCAATACTTTTTCCCTTTGAGAAGTCAATACATTTTTTAGCCCCAGGGAAGCAAATAAGTTGGCACATGTTTTAGCGAGACATTCTTATGACTAATTTGAATTGATTTGGTGTTATGACGTTCCGCCTTATTTTCTATTACCTCATTTACTGAATGATGCAACACTCTATTATTTGCAATAATGTGCCAAGAGGCTTCCTTTCAAAAAAAAAGTCAATACTTTTTTTTTATAGCAACGGACTTCCATTTTTTTTTCTGAGACAAACGGGACTTCCATAGGACTTACATAGTGGATGAAAAGCTGGGATTCGCTCACTAGAGTTGGGCTTCTCCCCGACAATGTCCAGATTGTTAACTGCATCCACTACATCCTTTATGACCTGAGCGACCAAGGGGTCGATTGGTCGTGACGCTCTTCATCGATCTTTATTAGGTATACCATCTTTCCTCCCCGATACCTTTGCTACATTCCGCGGATGGCTGCCGTTTCTGAGTCATCCTGAGGGACACACTTCCAACCCGACGGTGATGGCGAGTTGAACTGGAGGTTGCGCTTAGCCTTGCTCGTTCACCAGGCATATAGAAACTTCTATGCTCAAACATTTTGTATGGCGGCCCATTGCTTTCGAAGTCGAAACGAACAATCTTCTCTTCCTCCGAATCGTGCAAGAGCTCTGTGTGTGTCCAATAAAACCACAAAAGAAGCAAAAGTGTGGGACACGTTCATACTTTACCGGCATCTCTTCTTCTTCCTCTCCGGATCACTGATATCTTCAATCACTATCCATTTGCGAAGTGGCTTGGAAACTATGTGTTCAATCTCGACGCAGAAAATCATCAAAAGCTCTCCCCTTATTGTCCTGTGTGAACCATCCTCACCGCACCAAGTTTTTTTTCCCCACTTCTCTTCCAAATATGTCATCCATCATTGGCAATGGCAGATCAAAATCCTCACCCACATCGGGCAGTAACGATAGGAACCTCCGATGGCGACGCCTTTCCATCGTATGCCGTCCACGAGGAGAGCGTCGTTGTCGTGAGTCCAGGGCCTCCCTTAGGACATGTAGGTAGTCACCCTCCTGTTCAAACTCGACAATGAACCGGTTGTTTGCAATCGGTTTCTCCCCTGAACCACCATAAGGTTTCCACACCCTACGCATGGTGGTGAAAAGTGCATTGGCACTGAAAACTTTTGTCGTGAGGAAAAAAGCCACGATGATCCACTTACTGAACTTTTTTGCAGCTTCAGCCAGATCCACACGTACAACATCCTCTTCATCTTCCAGATGGTCCAGCTGAATCGGCACGATGTTCAGGTTATTCTTCTTCGTCATGCTACAACCTGGTGCCGCTGGCTTCATCGCCTTTGCTTTACGCCATCTCCTCCTCGATCTCCTTGCCATGGCGACGAGCCATTGGCGTGTAGCACTCTCCCCCATACCGCTTCCTTCCTTCCCTTCCCTCCCATGTTCTTCCCTACACCCCTGGTTCAGGTTGCCAACCATCTCTTGTGTGTTTTGGTGTATGGTCTTTTGCTTGCGTGGGTACTCTGCTTCTTGCCATTGCCTTTTAAGCCTGTTTTCTTGCCGTCGGCCTTCCTTGAGAAGCCATAGCCTTTCCTTCTTCTACTCGATTTTCATGCCTATACGATCAGATGATCTCCTTCCACCCTTCCTCTCTCTAGTCCAAGATTTCTTTCTTGTCCCGTATCCTTCCATGGCCTTTTCTCATACAGCCAGATCATCACATGGTAGGCTACCTTCGATCCCATGCTTTTTTCCGGCCGTCCCAATCCCCTTCCTGTTTCATTGCTCAACTTCCCATGCATCAAGAATGAAGTACATGGTTTCATACCTAGTATGTAGGATTGCATTCACCTTTAGGTCGTCGCCGATCGCGAGACCTTTCTTCTCAAATCACGCCAGAGGCAAACTTCCTTACCTAAGCATCTTCCTTCCCTGCCATCCTCCACATCTTCCTTCTGTGATGTCCCGATCTCCTCCCTCCTTCACAATTTCCATGTCGCCGTCTGGAATTTTCTTCTCTACCGCCCCGGATCTCCGGGTTCCCCTTTCCAGTAGATCCCACATCCTGTCTCTCATCTCTTCTATCATCGGAAGTAGATCGCCGCCGATTGGCCTGGGGGGCCTCTTGAGGTCGCAACCTTCCTTCTTCATTTTCTTCAGAGCTTCCCGTGCACGCGCGCGCATCTCCCCCACATCGAGGAAAGGCTCTTGCGAGGCCCCCTCTCTGCCCAATCCAGCGCGCCCCTCCACAGAGGAGCCGCCCCTGGTCGTCGTAGCCCAAGGCTTCGCCATCTCGGTAGTTTCGGGCCGCCGGCGGCGGCGCGGGGAAACCCTAATCACCTAAACCCTAATCGCAAAATATATTGCAAGTTTTTTGGTGGGAGAGTTTCAGAGTAGTGTTCCGGGGCAGCTAGCTGCGAAGAAAGGTACATGGACTAGGTATGGCCGCCCGGAGCAGTCTGGTCGGCAATGGCCGTGGCCCGTCACGATCGCTCACAGACGACAGAAGAAACCCAAGTGTTGGCCAGGTCGCTGCTGCACTCTCGGCGGGCATAGTTGCACGTAAAGCCGCCTTTGTTAAGTCAGCGTCAGGAAATAGCAAAAAGAGAGAACATAGGAACAGAGGTGTGCGCGGATGCACATAGCAGGATTGAGCATGAACATCAGGGACAGGTGATCAAACATACAGGTGGTAGGACACATGCAGAGTGCCATCAAGAATCTAGCGAGACGGACTCCACAAAGCTACTGTATGCAAACATTCAGGGGGGTGATCCATTAGTACATGCGAATGCTCCAGGAGTGGGAGACGTAGACTTGTTGGTAGGAGGCAAGATGACGGGACTTGGCAAGCGTGGCGTGGAAGACCTTGACCCAATGCAGCTGGATGAGGTGGAAACTTCCGTTTCAGTTTTGAGAGCAGCAAGAGGAGCCGTGGCACTTGGTCGACAGTAAGAAGGACCTGTAATCGATGGCGGTGAGAAGCAAGGCTGAAAGGGAGGCAACCAGCCTTGGGGTCTGGTCAACCGACAGCGGAGGAACGCGCGCTGTCAGAGCCATGACGATCCTTTGTTGGAACTGCCGAGGTTTGGGCGACCCTCGGACAGTTCAAGAACTTACTCGCCTCGTGCATGCTCATCAACCAAAGCTCCTGTTTTTGTCGGAGACTCGTGAAAATAAATTCGTAGTAGAAGGTTTACGTTGGAGGTTAGGTCTTAAACATGTAGTATCCTTTCATGAGCCAGGGAAGGGGAGGTCTAGCCCTCTTCGGCATGAGGATGTCAAAAGTCGAGTTGTTTAAGATAGGGAGTCGAGTCATTGATGTAATTGTTCATGAATGGCCAAAAATAATAAATGGAGATGCACGTTTGTTTACGGTGAGCCTCGTACACATCTTAGGCACCACATGTGGACTTTGCTAAAAAGAATAAAACCTATGCTTGATGCTCCTTGGCTAATGGCCGGAGATTTTAATGAAGCTTTGTACCAAAATGAACACTTTTCTGAAACAAAAAGAGGGGAATGACAAATGATGGATTTTCGAGAAATTCTATCACATTGTGACCTTCATGACCTCGGCTTCTCCAAGACGCCCGTGGACTTACGATAACAAACAATCTGGCAGACGTAACATCAAGGTGCGACTTGACCGTGCGGTGGCTTGCCCAAACATGGTCGAACATATTTCCGAACTGTCGGGTAAGACATCTTGTATCCTCGCGTTTAGATCATACACCTGTTGATCGGTCTCACACGTAAATCATCGGGAGTAGCTCAGTCGCCGGTCTTGTAGATATGAAATTTTTGGGAAAAAGAAAAACATTAGCAGATGAAGTAGAGGTTGCTTGGACCATGCATAGGCGAGCAAATCGAACCTAGGAGACGTAACATCCAAGCTGGAGGGTGATGGACGCACTCCATTCATGGAGTAATAAGACAAGGCTCGGTCCCAAGGAAGATAGAAAAAGACAAGGAAGGAAATGGAAGCTATAATACATAGCAATAATCCGAATAAACAAGCGATTCAAAAAGGCTAGAAAAGGAGCTAGATAGTCTGCTAGAGAAGGAAGAACTTTTCCGAAACAAAGATCGTGATGGTGGAAAAACAGGCTTCAAATCGGCCCATAAGTCATGAAGCTGTAGGAATCAATGACTAATGGGACCTTTAGTCGCGGGTTCGAGGTGAACCGCGACCAAAGGCCTGGGCCCAGGCGCTCGGTGGCATGGCGCCGCGTGAGGTCTTTAGTCGCGGTTGGCCGGGACAACCGCGACTAAAACTCTTCGGGCACCTTTTAGTCACGGTTTGCCGTGCCAACCGCAACTAAAGCCCCTCCCTATATATACCCATCCGCAGCCAACACTTAGCCATTTGGAGCCATTCTCTTCACAAGTGGGTGTAGGTTTGCTTTTGGTTCCTCTTATGCACATAAGGTGTTTGATGAAATGCCCCAAGAGCATGAAACAAACATGACATGAAGTGTTGGAGCCACACTCCTCGATCAAGCGGTTAGCAACTTGATGAACCTTTGATGTGTCATTGATAAAATATGCATGTGTGTAGTTCATTGTTTAATTTATATTGTTTGTAGCTAGTTAGTTTAACAAATGCATGATGGTTAATTATATATTTTATATTATAATAATGCAGATGAATCGGCAATGGATGTACGGTAACCGACTCTCCGGCGAGTTCACTACGGGTTTGAAAGATTTCCTTGTAGTGGCTAATGCGAACAAGCGGGGGGGTTTTGTTATCTGTCCATGTGTTATCTGTAAGAATCAGAAGGGTTACTCTTCCTCAAGAGATGTTCACATGCATCCGCTTGCACGGTTTCATGCCAAGCTATAATTGTTGGACCAAGCATGGAGAAAGAGGGGTTATAATGGAAGAAGATGAAGAAGGGGATGATTTCATCGATGAAAGCTATCTTGCTCATTTCGGTGATACTTTCATGGAGGATCTTTGAAGGTGAAGGGAAGGTGAAGAAGAGGCACGTGATGATCCCGTTGATGATCTTGGTCGGACCATTGCCGGCGTAACTGAGACGCCATAAACCGAAAAGGAGAGGGAGAATTTGGATCGCATGTTAGAGGATCACAGAAAGGCGCTGTACCCGGATGCGATGATGGTCCCAAAAAGCTGGGCTGCACACTGGATTTGCTGAAATGGAAGGCGAGGCAGGTGTAGCACTCGGCATTTGAAAACTTGCTTTGAAAATGTTGAAGAATATGTTTCAAAGGATAACGAGTTGCCCGCCAAGACGTCTGAAGCAAAGAAGGTTGTCTGCCCTCTAGGTTTAGAGGTTACGAAGATACATGCATGCATCAACGATCGTGCATCCTCTACCATGTGAATACGAGAATTTGAATGAATGCCCGGTATGCACTTTGCATTGCGTTATAAGATCGAGGCGATGACCCTGGTGGCGATGTTGAGGCCGAGAAACCGGGAAGAGGGTTCCCGCCAAGGTGATGTGGTATGCTCCTATAATACCACGGTTGAAAGCGTCTGCTCAGAACAAAGAGCATGCCAAGTTGTTGCGATGGCACAAAGAGGACCGTAAGTCGGACGGGGAGTTGAGACACACCGCAGATGGAACGCAATGGAGAAAGATCGACAGATGGTTCAAAGATTTTGCAGCCGACGCAAGGAACATAAGATTTGCTCTAAATACGGATGGCATGAATCCTTTTGGCGAGCGTAGCTCCAGCCATAGCACTGCCCGTGACTCTATGCATCTACAACCTTCCTCCTTGGTTGTGCATGAAGCGGAAGTTCATTATGATGCCGGTGCTCATCCAAGGTCCGAAGCAACCCGGCAACGACATCGATGTGTACCTAAGGCCATTAGTTGATGAACTTTACAAGCTGTGGGGTGGTGTCCGTGTGTGGGATGAGCACAAACAAGAGGAATTTGACCTCTGACGTTGCTTTTTCGTAACCATCAACGATTGGCCTGCTCTTAGTAACCTTTCGGAATTTGTCAAATAAGGGATACAATGCATGCACGCATACTTGCTTACATGAGGCGAAAAGTGTACATTTGCCAAATTGTAAGAAGAACGTGTACCTTGGGCATCGTCGATTTCTTCCAAAATTCATCCAAGAAGAAAGAAAGGCAAGCATTACAATGGCAAGGCAGATCACCGGCGAAGCTGCGTAACGACTGGTGCCGAGGTATTTGATATGGTCAAGGATTTGAAAGTCATCTTTGGAAAGGGTCCCGCGGACAATCAGTTCCGAAGGGAGCTGATGGGCACGCAGCCATGTGGAAGAAGAAATCTATATTCTGGGAGCTAGAATATTGGAAAGTCCTAGATGTCCGCTCTGCAATCGACGTGATGCATGTTACGAAGAATATTTGCGTGAACCTCCTAAGCTTCTTGGGCGTGTATGGGAAGACAAATGATACAAAGGAAGCACGGAGACCAAAGAACGTTTGAAAGACCACGATGACCGGCATCCGGAATGGTTTCAAGGTCGTGCCAGCTACGCTCGACCAAAGAAGAGAAGGTCATCTTTTTGAATGCACGAGCAAAGATGAAGGTCCCGTCTGGATTCTCGTCCAATATAAAGGGAATAATAAACATGGCGGAGAAAAAGTTCCAAACCTGAAGTCTCCACGATCGCCACGTGATTATGACGCAATTGCTTCCGATTGCTTTGAGGGGGCTCTCGCCGGAAAATGTTCGAGTAGCCATTGTGAAGCTATGTGCATTCCTCAATGCAATCTCTCGTAAGGTAATCAATCCGGAAGTTCTACCACGGTTACGTAACGATGTGATCCAATGTCTTGTCGGTTCGAGTTGGTGTTCCCGCCATCCTTCTTCAATATTATGACGCACCTCCTGGTTCACCTAGTCGAAGAGATTTTCGCTCTCGGTCCTGTATTTCTACACAATATGTTCCCCTTCGAGAGGTTCATGGGAGTATTAAAGAAATATGTTCGTAACCGTGCTAGGCGGAAGGAAGCATCGCCAAGGGCTATGGAAATGAGGAGGTAATTGAGTTTTGTGTTGACTTTGTTCCTGACCTTAAGCCGATTGGTCTTCCTCGATCGCGACACGAGGGGAGACTAAGTGGAAAAGGCACGATCGGAAGGAAATCAACGATATGTATGGACGGCCATTCTCCTGTTGAAGCACACCACCTTTGTCTTGACCAATTCCAGCTTGGTGGCTCCGTACTTTGAGAAACACAAGAATATTTTACGTTCGACAACCCGGGAAGCCTGAATCCTGGATTAGGAAGGCCCACATGGAGACTTTCGGCAGTTGGTTGAGAAAACATTTAATGAATGACAATGATGTTGTAGATCAGTACATACATGTTGGCCAAGACACCATCTTCGACTATAACGACTTTCCAAGGGTGCGAGATAAATGGGAATATATTTTACACGATGCGCCCAAGATAAAAAGAGCACCAACCAAAAGCAGTGGTGTCCGCTTTGATGCAGCAACCGAGAATGGGCAAGAGGTCACATATTATGGTTACATAGAGGAGATATGGGAACTTGACTATGGACCCTCCTTTAAGGTCCCTTTGTTCCGTGCAAATGGTTCAAGCTAACGAGGAGGTGGGGTAAAGGTGGACCAGCAATACGGAATGACAATGGTGGATTTCAACAATCTTGGTTACCTTGACGAACCATTCGTCCTAGCGAAAGATGTCGCCAGGTTTTCTATGTGAAGGACATGAGTAGCAAACCGAGGAAACGGAAAGATAAGAAAAGCGATCAAGACATCATGCGATGATCCAAAGCGCCACATTGTTCTTTCAGGGAAAAGAAACATCGTGGGAGTGGAGGACAAGATGTATATGTCAAGATTATAATATGTTTGCTGAAATTCCGCCCTTCAAAGTGAACACCGACCCAAGCATTAAGTTAAATGATGAGGATGCTCCATGGATACGGCACAATCGTAAGCAAGCGGGGACACAAGGGAAGAAATGATGTGTAATAATTTATTGTACCAAACTTTGTTGAATGGATCATGTGAATTATATTACCCGTGATGTGTTTGATGTCCATTTTGAATGATTCGAGATACCACCGATGATACATGAAATTTGGAGTGATTTAGTCATACTCACGCCTAGGCGTATAATATGCATACCGTAGTCTTCATAGCCGCCGTCGTCGTTGTCTTGATGGTAAATGCCGCCTTCTAAGTTACTTGTGCATAAATGCGTCCCATTTCTTTGTCGTCGCTCTTGTAAATCGGCTGTCGTCGAAGGCGGCGCTGTGGCTCGAATCGAGGTAAGCGCAGCGGGGATATCGCCGGCCGTGATGTAGTCCATGACGCTCTGCAGAGTCCGGCCATACCACCATAGCCGACGGCCGGCCTCGTGGAAGTTCCCAGAGGCAGACCGTCCTCCTCATACCGGGCGGCGCCCTCTCACGCCCGATTGATGAAGAAGGCGCCCCAAGTATGCTGGTTGTCGGGATGCCCGGGGATTCATCCGCTGCTTTCGGCGTGAGGTCGAGGTAGTAGTGGTTCGTGATGGCCGCCGGCCATGCAGTACCGAGGGGCCGGGAGGGACCACGCCTGGCCGTCGGCGCTAGGCTCCAGCCCGGTGGGGGCCTTGATAGCCAGTGGACAAGGGTAGTTCGAGGCGCAAAGCTCCTCCACCTGCTGGTAGGTTAGAGTGGAGTGCGGTGGAAGCCATGAGAGAGTGATGAGAGATTGTAGAGATGTGATAATCATGGCCAAGCCGGGCTACATATATGTAGTGAGAAATGGCGGAAAAATGGGAGCGGGAAGACAGGAGGCGGGAAGAAAGTGGCGGGAAGAAAGAGGCGGGAAGACAGGAAGAAATGGCGGGAAGAAGAGGAATCCAGAGTTGGTCATCTAACCTTTAGTCCCGCTGGTTGGTGCAACCGGGACTAAAGGTTAGACAGATCGCTGCGTGGGTAGCGCCTGACGCCTGTCGGAGGAACAAGACAAAGCGAAGCGGCCCGTGCCTATAAAAGGAGCATCGATACGCCTTGAAGATAGAGGCGTGAAGAAATGGCGGAAGACATAGGCGGAAAGAATGGCGGGAAGATCGGCCGGAAGAACTTGTGGGAAGACAGAGGCGGCCGAAGAACTTGTGGGAATTCTTTTTGGTTCTAATTTCAAATTTGTTTGAAATTGTACATTCATATGCATGTATGTAGTACCGTAGAATATGTGAAACTCCTTCAAAATTAAAATAAAGCACAAAAGAAATAAAACAATACAAATTAAACAGAAAACAATACAAATTAAAAGAAAACAATACAAATTAAACAGAAAACAGGTTTGGGGGGGCTAAAACCCTAAACCCATGACGACTAAAAGGGGGGCGCACGCATAAAACTCATAAAAACCCTTTAGTCGCTGATTGGGCGGGCGACCATGACTAAAGGGTACCTTTAGTCGCTTGGTCGCGTCAGCCAACCGCGACTAAAGAGGGGGCTATAAATACAAGGCTGCGATTCTCGTCTTCTCCCGATTCGATTCTCGCCTCGTCTCTGCCCGCGCCCTCGGCCTTGCGCCACGCCGTCGCCCTCGCCCTCGGCGCCGCTGCCGTCGCCCTCGCCCACCATGTGCGCCCGCCCGGCCTCGTACTGCCGCCTCGCTTCGCCCGCCCTCAACGCCGCTGACCGGCCTTCCTCGCCGCCCCCAGCACGTGAGGGGGGCGACCTGTTACCATTTGAGTGCACTTCGCTCGATCGGTTCGCTAAAAAAGAAGCTAGTTCGATCGTTCAGTTGCCCGTTTAATCCTGTTCATAGATTTTAAGTAAAAAGTTCCAACATTTAAAGAAAGTTCATTCATTTGGAAAAGAAGTTCATCTGTTTGAAGAAAAGTTCACAAATTTGAAGAAATATAACGATTTTGGAAAAAGGTTCATCAATTTTGAAGAAAAGTTACCAAATTATAAAAAGTTCATCAATTTTTTAAAAAGTTCACAGAATGAAAAACAATTCTTCAATTTTAAAAATGGTTCAGAATTACAAAAAAGTTCTTCAATTTTAAAATGTTCACAAATTTGAAAAGTTGATCAGCCATGAAAAAGATCATAAATTTTGGAAATAAAAGTTCATCAAGTTTGACATAAATTTGATTTTCTTTCGAAATGTACATCGATTTTTTAAAAAAAGTTCAGGATTTTGAAAAAAAGTTCACGTGTTTTGGAAAAAGAAGTGTCTGGAATCGGAAAAAGTTCACAGCTTGAAATAGTTTGTCAATTTAAGGGAAGTTCAAAAAATTTAGAATTTTATAAGAAAATTTGACGAAATTTGAAAGAGAAATAAAATCAAAAAATACATATAAAGTGAAAAAACAAAAAACAACAGAAAACCGGCCAAAGAAAAACAAAAAAATAAAATGGAGGGGGCGGCGAGGGGGGCGGCGATGCGCGCGGTGTTTTTTTTGGGATCGAGAGGGGGCGGCGAGGGTTATACATGTGTGTTGTCCTCGCCTCCCTCTCCGTGACGCCGTCGTCTGCCCGCCGCCTGCCTCGCGCTCTACCGCGACACCCTCTCCCACCCCTTCCTCGCCCCTCCTTTTGCCACCGCCTTTCGCCACCGCCACCGCCACCGCCTTCTTCACTTAATTAATTTGTTTTTACTACATGTTTTCGGGATCGACATAATGGCGGGGACGATAGAGCTGACCCGATTATGGACAACTATGATCCGGACGGTGAAGCACATATGTTCGGCATCATAAACGGCGATATTCTATATGTGCCGACCGAGAAGAAGAAGATGATATCTCTTCTTATCTGAACCTTGACGGTGAAGATGAAGGCGCCATCAAGAAGATGATGTTTAACAAACGTCGATAAGCAGCGATCTTCAAATGGAAGTAGCAACCACCTCCGTGACTGAGGTATATATATACATTGAGCCTCTGGTGATACAAACTAACTGATTTGAATAAATATGTGTGTACTAACGCGCGACTCTTTCTTATTTTAGCCCTCGGCCGGATCGTCGTCAAACAATCGAGTACGTCGTCAAAGCGTGGGCGCAACCAAGACGATGAAACAAGGAGAAACATGCACCATCGAGGTTGTCGACGGTAACCGGGCAGTGTCAGGAGCCCCGCGCAAGAACGCCACCAAGTTTGTCGTACCAATGCGGAGCCATTGTTAGAGACAACGTCTCGATCACCGTCCGAGGAGTGGAATGAGCCAAAGAAGGCACGAATTGATGGTTTCACTTTTGTCGATAAGAGAACAAAAAAGATTGCTTCAAGAAGCTTATGGAACATTTCGTTCTACCTCCGAATACAACAAATTCGATGAGGAGGGTAACAAGATTGAGGAAAACAAGGAGAGGAGGAGGCTAGTCAAACAGTTAAGCTCTTCATAAGATGGCCGGCGCATTAGGAAATTCAAGCAAAATCTAGCCCATGACTTTGTCAAGCAGAACAAGACTCCGGATTTCAAAGGACAATATGAGAAAGCTGAAACATGATTGGCCAGAATTTGTGAAGCAAAAGAAGTCGGAGCAGTTCATTCAAATATCGAAAAAAATAAGGAAAATGCGGCTAAGAAGGAGTACAATCATGTTATGGGGCCAGAGGGTATCGCATTTGGGTGCCTAGGTTGGAGAAGATGGAGAACGAAATTTGAGGGCGCGAGAATCCGTCCAGTGCGGAGGGATGGGACCCAAGGGCCAAAAGCTGGTGGTACGGGCATGGGGAGCGCTGAACCCGGAGACAGGGGAGTGTGTTTACCGGGCAAATTAATTAAACCCACCCAAACCCTTATTAACGCAATGAGGGATGCTCAGCGGGGAAGATCAAGTTCAACAGAGAGAACGACGCCCGGACAAAAGCCCTCGGGAATCTGAACACGGAGGGCGTGTCACGAGGCATGGGGCACATTCCGTGGAAAATAGGGTTCCCAGAGCGATGACCCGTGCAGTTGCTGAAGCCGTAAGAGAAAGATGGATCGGGAAGCAGATGTTGTGGCGCGGTTGGCATCGGAAATGGATGTGATGAAGAAAACCATGAGTGTACTAGTAGCGAAAGAGATGCAGCTGGTGCAGATGAAGATCATCCGGCGGATCTCGGAAGCCAAAGAAGCCGGAGAAGCAGCGTGGCTTCCACGGAGGCCCACCGGCTGGTGCAGATGCACCGACGATCAAATTACTGCACCGGAGCCTTTGGTGGTCGAAATTACTGCACCGGAGCCCTCCGGTGGTCGAAATTACTGCACCGGAGCCTCCTCGCTACCCGTGGGCGATATAAAGGAGATGAAAGAATGTCATCTGTATTATCCTATCGGGAACATGTCCATGAAGGTAGCCATCGGCGGTGCTTTACCATGTTTACAGAGCACTCCACCACAACAACCCCATTCAAGATGGCTATGCTCGTGTCACGGTGGAGGACATAGTCCAAGGGTTTGAGGACACAGAGATTGACATTGCTACACACGAAGGGGAGAAAAGACTTGGAGATGTCAAGCGCCATTTCATTCTATGGCAAAAGAAGTTTATCAAGTTTCCAGCGAGGCGCCAAGGACAACAAGTCCACCCCCTACGGTGGTGGTGGTGGTGGCGGTGGCGGTGGTAGTGGTGGTGGTGGTGGTGGTGGCGGTTCACCTACACCTCCGCACGTCGGCCGACGCCGCCCCGATCCTAACGTCCGGCGGGTGATCACCGCCGCCCCAGTCCTCGTCCGTGGGTGATCGACGCCGCCCCCAATCCACCTCCGGCAAGAAGCGAAGCAGTCCTGGATTATTAACCCGGACCCTTATGTACCTAAGACCACAAAGGTACCGGAGCCATCATCAAGCCTCTCCCCACAAGGCCTTGGGAACGTAGTGCCGAGGAAGTCGACGCGCCATGGCTCTTGATTTGGAGAAATGGAAGGCGGACTGCAAGAAGAAAAGAGAGCCCGAGCCCAAGCCAAGATTTTCTCGATGAGCAAAAGAAGTGGGCTAAGTCATTTTGAGCACACCGTCCCAAGCCGCCAAGAATCTGCTTAACGACTATGCACGTGAACTGCAGGCAGTGCACTCATGTTCAAGGAGAATGAGAGAGCGGGAGAAGGCCGAAAGTAAAAAAGCGGAAACAAGTTGCCCAGCTCGGGAACAAAGTAAACAATCGATTGCCCCGCTTATAGTGGAAGCCGCCGTCCGGATGCCCCGAGATCATACAAGCTGCGGCAGCACATGGATTATTTGTAACGAAAGTGCCGAGAACAAGCGGCCAACTTAGGTATTACTCTTCGTGAACTGTTAGGCCTTGATGAGGCGCCAGTGAAGGAGGTAGTAATTACATATGTCAAGAATGGGCCTCTCGTCGAGCCTGCAGGAAAAGGATCTACCTCCACAAATGAAAGGTCTGCTGGAAATGGTACAAGGGTTACATAAAAATAAAAACGCCTAAAGAATATATTTATGCGGAAGTTAGACATGAGCATCACTTCAAACATTACTATGTACAAATTGAACTGAGTGAATTGTTCCAGCTTTTCAATCAAGCGAGCTCGACAAATCTATCATCGGTTGCTACGTTACGTAAGTGATTTATTAATTTCTACCCCATCTCGTTCATATTGCCCGCACTATATATATGTCCTAACTATATTGTTGTGTCCGCTATTATACATGCGTAATGAAGATTAAGGAATGCGAGTAAGGAACATCCATGATGTTGGGTTCATTGACCCACACATCGTTAATGGACATGTGTTGGAGCCGCCACCCCGCCGACATGGAGGCGGACTGTGGCTTTCTTACAAAGCAGGAACTCAAAAGTGATATTCTATTTCCTTACCATTTTGGGTGAGTGTTTACATCTTGAGCACATTCTCTTTTGTTTACTCCATGCATGGTATGTGGCCGGGCTAATCGATGAGTTATGCATGAGGTAATCATGCATGTATCGTGTCCGCAGTGTTTCACTGGATTCTCGCTAGTAATTAAAGTTAACACCTCGTAATGTCTCGCCCACGACTCTCCTCAATATGGATCCAAAGCTTTGGGGCGGCATGAGAAGAATGCTGCAGAAGTAATTATTTTCATTCATTTGCGCTCTATATCGATCGGCCTATTTCGTTCATTTCCAAATATCAAGTAACTAATAACTCTCTTGTTCATTTAATTTTCTTTGCCTCGTAGGGTTTGGAGACGGTTCAGAGATACAAAGGTCGGTGAATTCAAAAAGAGCTAGAATTCAAAAGGTCAAAGGCTAAGAATGCTGGGGATATTCAGCCACCGAGACCAATCTATGTGGATACTATGTTCGTGAGATGATCCGAGATACACCTCTCGAAAGCGGGTTCCGAAAGTGATACCAATGCTCGAGGAATAACCTCCGGATGATGCTTAGTCCGTAAGCTCGCTTCCGACCACTTCAAGAGGAACTAGCTGGATGGTTCAGCAGGAAGTCCTCCATCCTAAAGGAGAACACTATTACGAGGACATAGAACTTTATATGCATTAAATCATGTATGGAAACTTGTTCAAAATTGTATATGGTCATCCGATGATATTGAATATATATTGTATATTCCTCTTGAATTCTTTTGGTTCTAATTTCAAATTTATTTGAAATTGTACATTCATATGCATGTATGTAGTACCGTAGAATATATGAAACTCCTTCAAAATTAAAATAAAGCACAAAAGAAATAAAACAATACAAATTAAATGTAAAACAGGTTTAGGGGGGGCTAAAACCCTAAACCTGTGGCGTGCTTAGTCATGGTTGGCCAAGAACCGCGACTAAAGGTCCTCCGCCTCGACGTCACTTTGGCGCCCACGTGACGGGCCGTTAGTCGCGGTTCTTAAGCAACCGCGATTAAAGGTGGGGGCTTTAATCGCGCTTATTTGGTCGCGGTTGCCCAACCGCGACTAATGGCGATGCGAACTGCGACCAAAGGCCTTTTTCCACCAAAGGTCGAGGATGGATTATCTACTGTGATGGTGATAGAAATACAGATTTTTTTCACCGCAAGGCGACTTGGAGGAAGAAGAAAATAAAATTAGTCACCGGAGAAGGATGATGGTACCATGACGGATAATATTCAGGAGATGGAGGCGCTTGCTACATCCCTTTTTCAAAATTTATACACAATGATCGTGAGTACAACCTGATATTATTTTAGATAAGATTGAACCATTAATCACAGAGCGCTTAAATGAAATGTTGTGTAGTGAATTTTTCCGATGAAGAGATCAAGAATGCAATCGCTCCAAATAGGTCCTCTAAAGGCTCCTGGCGCAGATGGGTTCCTCATAGATTTTATCGGAGGCATTGGGGTACTCTGAAAAATGAGGTGATCAAAGGCAGTAAAAGAGTTCTTCAATTCGAGGCGTCATCTTAGGAAGGAGTTAATAACATCGTTATAGTGCTAATACCAAGAAGGAAAACCCGAGCTCCCTAAAGATTATAGGCCTATCAGCCTATGCAATGTAGTGTACAAAATTGTTTCAAAATGTTTGGTAAATAGATTGAGACCATCGCTTCATGATTTGATAGCCCCAACGCATAAAGTGCCTTCATCCTGTATGAATGATTACAGACAACGCCTCGATTGCATTTGAATGTATCTATAGTATTCAAAGAAGTTCGACGCAAAAAGGAAAATATTGTGCATACAAATTAGACCTCGCAAAGGCCTATGACCGAGTTGACTGGAATTACCTTGAAGGGGCGATGAAAAAGATTAGGTTTTGCGTAAAAATGGATACAATGGATCATGACTTGTGTGAAAACAGTAAAATACTTTGTTCGCTTCAACGGGAACCTGCCGCAAAGCTTCACGCCTACGTGTGGTTTGAGACAAGGAGATCCAATGTCCCCTTATCTCTTTCTCTTTGTCGCTGATGGGCTCTCACGGCTAATACAAGAGTAAGGTGGAAGCGTGAATTACGTGAGCTGAAAATTTGTAGACAAAGCCCTGGTATTTCACACCTTTTATTCATGGATGACAGCCTGCTATTTTTTAAAGCTAATAGCGATCGTGCAATAAGGTAAAGAACATCCCGGACAACTATGAGAGAGCCACTTTGGACAGCTAATAAGTCCATCTAAATGCTCCTGCTCCTTGGAAACAAATGCTCACAAGAAGATGGACAGGGACGTAATAAATATCCCGAATGTAGTAACGGTGACTTTTGAGGAGAAATACCTGGGTTTGCCGGTTCCGTAGGACGTATGGTAAAAGGGAAATTCAAGCACACAAAAGATAAAGCGAGGAAAAGAATGAATGATTGGACGAAAAATATTCTTCCAGTTGGAGCAAAGGAGACACTAATTAAATCAAAGGCCCAAGCGATTCCCACTTTTGCAATGAGTGTCTTCAAGTTCTCAAAGAACCCTCCGTGAGGAGCTCATGCACATGATCGAGACTTTTGGTGGGGAGATGATGAAGATCGCCGACGTATCCATTGGTTGAGTTGGGAGAAACTTACAAAACGTAAAAGCCAAGGAGGTATGGGATTCAAAGATCTTAAAGTTTTTAATCAGGCTCTTCTCGCTAGGCAAGCTCGGCGAGTGATTGCACATCCCGACAGCTTGTGCGCGAGAGTACTTAAGGCAAAATATTACCATGGGGCTGATCTGCTAGACACGGCGTTTATTCATAATGCGTCACGCGGGTTGGCGGGGCATCATGCATGGTTTGGAACTCCTTAAAAAGGATGTATTTAGGCGATCCGCAACGGAAATAGTGTTCGCATTTGGAGAGACAATTGGATCCCGAGAGGAAACATGAAAATAAACATGAACCCAACAAGGTCCCGAACTCGGTGGGTAGCAGACCTCATCGACCAGGAGAATCACGCTTGGAAGGAGGACTACATCATGTGTATATTTACACGCGAAGACGCAAATGATATCTTAAGTATCCGACTACCAAATTATGATGATGAGGATTATATTGCGTGGCAGCCCGAAAAAAATGGAATTTTCAGTGTTCGTAGCGCATATCGGTTAGCCATGGACGAAAAGGGTTCTGTGGTGATTGGGTCCAGCCACAATACCCAAGGAGATCACAGTATTTGGAATAATATCTGGAAGACAAATGTACCCCAAAAAGTAAGTATTTTTACATGGAGACTAGCATCGGAGTCATCAAGCGGTTCAAACTAATAGATTTCGTCGCATCCCGTGCCTCACCCCGATTTGTAATGTATGTGGGGCCGAGGATGAAACAAAGCTTCCATATGGCACATCGATGCACATTTGCAAGGGCCTTGTGGCACGAACTCAAGGAGGCATGGAACCTCCTCGAAAGGTGAAGTAGAATATAATCGAAGGGATTGGGTCCTAATCCTGCTAGATAAGGTGAGTGAAGATATGAAACAAAAATTTATGCTATTTTGGTGGCGTGTTTGGCACCATAGAAATGACGCGATCTTCGCAAAAGGTAAAGCGAAAATTTCCCACTGCTCGTTTTCTGCAAAACTACCTTGCAAACATCCGCTTGATTGCGAGAGGGAACTTCCGAGATAGATCGAAAAGGGAAAAGTCCGATGGTTAACTTGCCATCGGTGCAACAACATGATCATACAAAGGAAAAAGGATGGACAATGCCGTAGCTCGGATGGGCTAAGGTCAATGTTGATGGAAGTTTTTGGAGGAAAATAGGAGTGGAGCCTAGGGAGCTGTGATTCGAGATCATGACGGAAGAATTATCTTATCGACTTGGGATTATATATCATGTGCAATGGAGCGGATCATGCGCGGAAGCCATGGCTTGCCTAGAAGGACTAAGGATGGCAATGTCGGGGACGAATCTACCCTTAATCATCGAGACGGATTGCAGCTCGGTGACAAAGGCGCTTATCCTCTCGTCTATTGATAGATCGGAGGTTGCAACAATTGTAAAGAAGTTTCAAGCCATGAAAGGGAACAGAGAAGTAAAAGTTTGCAAAGTAGATAGAAGGGACAATAGGTTAGCTCATAGTCTTGCCCAGTTGGGGCGTAGAGAGTTGCGTGGTGGGGTTATGCAAGGCTCTGTGCCAACCTGCGTGTTGAGTGAGGCCTTGCACGATTGTACGAACTATGTTTCTCTACTTAATTAATACAACTCTCTATTTCAAAAAAAAAAAGAGTTGGGCTTCTCGGAGGAGTGATAAGGCTCAAAGGCCCACTTCTTGGAGCGCATCCAGGAGTGACAAAGGCCAAAACTTTCTCACCGGCGGCGCTCGTTCCCCAATCCCTCGCCGGCTCGCCGTCGCCTTCGCCATGCTCCGCCTCCGGAGCTGCGTCGTCGCGCACCTGCTCTCCTCTCCCATCACCTCTCACGGCTACGCTCTCCCCCGACTCCTCTCCGCCACCACCGCCGTTTCCCCACCCACCGGATTCGCCGTCGAGGAGTATCTGGTCGACACCTGCGGCCTCACCCGAGCACAAGCGCTCAAGGCCGACGCCGTCCTCGCCTTCCTCGCCGGCCTCGGCCTCTCTAGCGCCGACGTCGCCGCCCTCGTCGCGCGGGATCCCAAGTTCCTCTGCGCCGGCGTGGAGGCGACCCTGTCCCCCATCGTCGTCGAGCTCACGGGCCTCGGGCTGTCGCGCTCCGAGATCGCGCGACTCGTCCCGCTCGCTGCCGAGCACTTCCGCTGCAAGTCCGTCGTGTCCAAGGTGCACTACTACCTGCACCTCTTGGGCACCTCCGAGAAATTCCTCCGAGTATTCAAGGGTAACCACCATCTCCTCTCGCACAGCCTCGAGAAGGTGGTCAAGCGGAACGTGGGGCTGCTGCGGGAGTGCACGCTAGGTGCTTGCGACATTGGCAAGCTGGCCATCTCTTTGCCAAGGATGCTCACCGCCAACGTGGAACAAATCCGGGCGATGGTTGCCTCTGCTGAGGCTTTAGGCGTGCCTCCTGGCTGTGCGATGTTCAGGCAAGCTCTGCGGTCTGTTGCGTTAGTTAGTGAGGAGAAGATCGCCACTAAATTGGATCACTTGAAGAAGGAGTAAATTGCATAAAACCACCACTTTAAGGGCTAGGTTTGCGAAAAACACTAGGATACAGTTTCTCTGCAGAAAGCACCACGTCTTGCGTAATTCTTTTGCAAAAACCACTGATCGGCGGATCGGGCCGCGTTAAGTGAGTTTATGACAGTTGGGGCCCATTTCTTGCCTACGTGGCATAACATTTCGTGCCAGATCAGTGTTATTCCAAATTTACAAATGAGTCCTTAGATTTTACACAGACACCCCTAAATAAAAAAATAAACGCAATCCCCTCGCAGGTGCATCAACCCCGACGCCGGCCCTCCCCCCCTCCTGCGCCTTCTCGCGCTCGCCGGCGAGCGACGACGACCATGCCTCACCGCCATCTCCTCCACAGGCGCATCAACCCCGACGCCGGCCCTCCATCCCGCCTCCCTGCTTCCTCGCGCACGGCCGCGAGTGCCTCACCACCGGAGCTTCAACGAGCCAACGAAGATGACCACCAGGACCTCGACGCCACCAGATCCGGCCGCCCTCCGCCGCTTTGCTCGTTCTCGCCGGATCCCGGGTAGAGCCCTGCCCCTCGCCGCTTCCTCTACATTGGCCACCGCTGTGGCCTCCTCTGCCTAAATCATTGCTCGGATCAAGGAGAGCGACGACCCGATCCATCATCCATTGCAGGGCCGCGCCCATGGAGGCTTGGGCGGCAGATGAACCTCGCTCGGCGTCGGTCGAATCGCTCCTCGGCCAAAGCGGCGAGGAAGGGCCACGGAGGCGTCCTGCCGCTCGGTCTTGCAGAACGGCGACGGCGGCCTCTGCCTCGTCTAGGGTCGGGATGGGGGCTGCCAAGGTTGGAACGAGCGTGGCCGTGTGGTCGGAGGGCGACGCGGTCGGAGTCGGGATGGCGCCACGAGGTTGGAATGGGTGGTGGCGAGTCGGGAGGGTGGCGAGGTCGGGAGGGGCGACGGTGGTCGCAGTCGGGATGGGCCTGCGACAAATTTTTTGGCAAGGAGAGAAATTTGGGGGGCTTTTTTGCATGAAACCTAAACTGTTATGCCACGTAGGCGAAAAATGGACCCCAACTGTCATAAACTCACTTAACGCAGCCCGATCCGCCGATCAGTGGTTTTTG
The DNA here is from genome assembly GCA_021605145.1 of Aegilops bicornis. Classification (NCBI taxonomy): domain Eukaryota; kingdom Viridiplantae; phylum Streptophyta; class Magnoliopsida; order Poales; family Poaceae; genus Aegilops; species Aegilops bicornis. The sequence goes on from JAHIAL010000094.1 coordinate 384,738, forward strand.
CAAAAGAATTACGCAAGACGTGGTGCTTTCTGCAGAGAAACTGTATCCTAGTGTTTTTCGCAAACCTATCCCTCAAAGTGGTGGTTTTATGCAATTTACTCCTTGAAGAAGGCAACAAGGTGGTCAGATGCCGATGCCGGCATTGCTGTGTCCAGGTGGCCGATTGCGCTGAGTTTGTCAAAGGACACGCTGCAGCGAAAGTCCGACTTCTTCATCGCGGAGGTGGGATTGGAACCGGCGTACATTGCTCGTCGGCCAGCGATGCTTAGTTTTAGCCTGGAGGGCCGGCTCAGGCCCCGGTACTATGTTATGAGGTTTCTCAAGGAAAATGGATTGCTAGATCATGACAGAGACTACTACGGTATGGTCTTGTGCAGCGAGAAGGTGTTTGCGGAGAAATTCATATGCCCTCACAAGGAAGCTGCGCCGCACCTCCCTGAAGACTATGCTGCTGCTTGCAGAGGGGAAATGCCGACTAATTTCAGATTTGTATGAGCTAATTTCGTGGAGGGGAACTTTAGCCTGGAGGTCCGGCTCAGACCCTGCTACTATGTTTTGAAGTTTCTTAAGGAAAACGGATTGCTCAAAGGTGACCCGAGCTATTATACAATCGCCAACTTCAATGAGAAGGTATTCGTGGAGAAGTGCATATGTCCTCACAAGGAAGCTGCACCGCGCCTTGCTGAAGACTATGTGGCTGCTTGCCGAGGAGAAGTGCCAACTAATTTCAGAATTACATGAACCAAGAGCATGCTATGAAAATTGGTAACTGTGTACGGTGCGACAAAGTTTTCATTATGTGTGGTAAGATAGTAATTCCTATTTCTGTGTACTTTGCCTAGCTGGATGTTGGTTCTACACTTTTAGATGCTGGTATGGCCGTTGTTAACGCTGGGTTAAAGTGATGATTTGAATCCTGAATCTTGATATCTTGATGGATCATTTAGTAGAGGAAAAATCATGGCTTGTTATGAACTTGTTCATCCTGATGCACACATATTGGAACTAAGAAAGTGCGAGAACAGGCCATTCTGCAATGCATTAAAATTTCAGTGCTGGCTTACATTGCTTATCGCCTAGCAATGTTCCGTTATAGCCCGGAGGGCCTGACTATGATCCCAGTTCTGTGGTGTAAAGGTTCATAAGGCAATTAAAATTCGAAAATCCTTATTGCAACACAAAGATTTTGCTTGGCTCCGTACGTTGGCAAACTTTGTTTCAGTGCTCTTGCCTAAGAAGACGATGGCCTCTGGTATAGTATGAACGTGGCATGCTAGTTTGGTCATTGCTAACACTTGATGAATCTAGTAATTAGACTCATGAGTACTGATATGTCCATGTCATCATAAACTTTCCTTTGAATGACAATTCTGGACCTTTTACTTTTTGGGGGAACTATTTTGAACTTGCTGGTGTTCACAGTATGTTGGTCAATCCGAGGAGGCAGTTTTGACTTTTGACCCAGTTTGTTGGTTACCTGTTCTAATTTTGGTGAGCTGAAAATCTTTCTTCTTTGTGCAGTATGTTTGTTTCAAGAGATTTAATGTTGTGAAAGTGATTCATGCCTTACTAGTATGAAACTATGCCAAAAACAGCATACAACAAAATGACTTCAAATGTAAGATGGCCTTGAGTTGCTTAATTTGATTGGGGATCGATCAAGACAAGCATAGAAGCTTAAATCAGAACACTGGCATATCTACGAATAAAGTTGTTCCATCATCCAAATATAAGAGTATTCAACTAGTTAATGCTACATTTCATTGGCTGATGTCACATTGAGAACCAGAATTTGGCAGAATTTAGCGTAGGCACAGCTCTAGCTGGCTATTCCCAAAACAATGAGGCTTGCAAACAGGAAATTTCTGAACTTTCTTCTTGTTAATATGGGCCTGACAAACTGGAAAGGACAGAGCGGTGTTCAACTGGACCGGGCCGACGCCGGAATCAAGCTGCCCGCCGGCGACCGCCTGGACCAGTGCAGGTCCCTCAGGATGTTATCAATTGCAGCGGCGTGCTTCTCCTGCAGACAGACAAGTACAGGACAATGACACATCCATTCATGCACACATATATGTTGAGCAAACGTGGTGACCACGTACGTACCTGGTCACGAGCTCTGTCCCGGACGCCGCCGCCCACCGGCCGGCCGCGCTCGTCGTACAGGATCATGCCGCTGAACTTCGGCAGCCGGCACTTGACGCCCATCAGCACCCTCCTCTGCCATATCGGCCGCGCCGGCGTGCCCAGCGCGCCCGAAGCCCTCGGTGCGGCCGCCACGGCCGCGGCCTCCTCCGCCCCCGGCACTCCGCCCCCTGCCAGAAGCCCGTAGCCCGAGCCGCCGCCACCGCCACGCACCATCACATCGACGCTGACGGCCTCCTGCTGGCCTCGCCGCACGGCCCGGCGGCGGGCGTAGGCCTTGTCCTTCCACAGGGGCCACGGACAGGCAGAGCCCCATGGGAGCAGCCGAGCAGGAGCAGCCAAAAGCTCTGTGTCTGCGTGTGTCTGGATCGGGATGCAGAGTGCGGCAGTAGGGCAGGCCAGAGCGCGGGGTGGGATCCTTATGGCAGGCGGGCGAGCGAGCGTGGCCGGGGACCAGGCGCGCGCGCCGCACAGGCCGCCCGTGAGCTTTGCCGCTCCCATGATGCCGCCTGCTCACGTCTCACCGCCCGACGTGTGGTGTGGTGGTGTGACCGCACCGCACCGCGGCGTCCGTGTGAAGCAATGCCTGGATCGGTGGGACAACGCCCGGATCGGAGGTGGCCGCAGGGTTCACTCGCTGCGCCGGGCCGGTGGCGTCCCTGCTTGGGTTAACTGCTCGAGATCCCTCCCCGGCAGCATCTGACCGATAGTGATTGCTTTTTCTCCCTCTCTTTCGTTGTGGGTAGGTTAGCTAAGATTTTTTTTTAAAACCGGGCATCACCCCTTTTCATTACTATGACATAACGGAAATAAATAGTCCAGGTCTAAAGGAAACCGAAAAAGGAGAAGCGAGTTCAAGACACCACTGGGAAACTCGCTGCAAGCACTCGTCATCGAGCAGCTCGGTAGGTTAGCTAAGATGGCACAGAAGAGGACATACATATCTGATGTTTCCAACTGAAATGCCGTGTACGTACTTGTGTAGTGGCAGTGGAAGCCTGGAATCCACATGACGGCGCTCATCTTTAAGCTACGCCCCTATCGCCCAAACCGTAAGAAAGCTTCGAGGACATCAACCAATGTGAGACCGCTTTTGGAGTGCATGGCCATGGCAAGTAGTGGCCAAATTTCGTGTTTTGACCCTTTTTAAAAAGAATTTCAAGATCTGATCCCTGTTGCTAAAATTTTTGAGATTTGACCCTTTTGCTACCGCCAGGCTCCTGGCGGTAGGGTTCAAACCTCTACCGCCCAGATGTCTGGCGGTAGGTGTGACGGAGGGGGACGGCAGCCATGACGTGGATAAATACCTTACCGCCAGAGAGCTTGGCGGTAGAGTCGTTTGAACCCTACCGCCAGGCTGGCGGTAAGGTGGGTGGTTTTGCCGTGCATGCATTCTCAGAACGAAATATGCTAGGACCCATGGCGGTGGTTGTCGACCCTACCGCCAGGAGCCCATGCAGAGGGTCTGCGTTTGCCGTATAAAGTTTCATGTGAACGAATATGCAAAGGGCCCACAGCGAGTTTGTGTAACCCTACCGTCAAGTTGCCTGGCGGTAGGGTCCTTTGTTTTGTTTTTCCCAAGTTCATTTGGTTGCTTGTTTTTAAATTCAATATCACAGCAAGTTTCACAAATATGACAACAATATCATAGATTTTAAATAATTAAATTTGGGCATCACGTAGATCCATATTAAGATAACTTGAAATGCATAGAACATTTCAAACACATAGATCCACAAATAGAAAAGTTCAACCACTAGCAAACACATAGTTTCACAACCACTAGAAAAGTTCAACCAAGCTAAAAGAACCAAGTATCGAAGAGCATAATCACTTGCTCCTTCCCCTCTTGGAGGTACAGTCCTCGTTACTCTTTGAACGATTCTCTTCGGTCTTCTTCTTGGGCCGTCGAGGAACCGGTCTCTGAAAAGGTTCCGACTCAAGAAATCCTTCTGCCTTCGGATTCCTCTTCTTCGGCAAATTTGAGATGCTTGAGACGTTTGAGTTCTTGGAGGTCCATAATCTTCATCGCATCTCCTCCCCCGTTGCTCTCATCCTCCTCCTCCCTTCTTCATATGTGGCCTCCTCCTCCTCCTCCTCCTCCTCCTCCTCCTCCTCCTCATCCTCCTCCTCCCCAACCAACCTAGACGACGAGGGAGCATGGCTCGATGAGCCGATGATACCCGGTGGCTACAGGTGATGAGCTTCAATCGACCCAGCTCAAAGACACCCAAGCAGCCCTACCACTTGCGACAACGCCGCATCTAACTTCTCGCACTCACAATGAAGCAAGGTCATAATAAGTATCGATCGATCGATCGCAAGTGAACAAGATGCATCTGCTCCGAGGAGGCTGAAATTGTACCTTCATCGCCCCCGACTCGGTCTCAGATTATACGCTCCCGGAAGATGACCTAGTGCATCCGAGGCTTCAAAGATGCATCCGTTCACTCACCGGACCGCAACTGACATAAGTCGATCCACGTTGACGAATAAAATATTTTAAATCGACCATCATCGGTTCAAACGCATTCACTCTGTTGATGAGGGTGCAAACTCCCTAAATCCACAGTGCATGTCTCGATGCCGGTTTGGTATGCCTGCTCATCGGGTCAGCCCACTCCAGCCTCCGCTGATGTCTTCCGTCATCCATCGAGGCCTCGAGACGAAGACGCTTCCGCCATCATCGTACCACCTCATGTGTCGGCCCGGATAATCATCCCGATTAGTCACTCTCCTCTCCACGCCTTTACGCCACCTCCGTCGGTTCCACTCCGTCACATGAGTCTTATGCTCCTCTCCCGATGCAGGATCGATCGATTCTTACTCACGGCTCATGCCGCAAGGCATAAGCAACAAGAATCATCATAAGCGCAATGAGATCATCATAAGCAACAAGAAACATGATGATCTCATGGAGAACAAAGAGCTCACAGTGGGCGGCGTGGGTCCCGCCCGGTATCGGTGGGCCCGGATGGGTATCTTTGATAAATCCCAAACTGCGTGGCCACGCGTTGTGGCAAATGCCACTCGATGGCATACACACAGATCATGGGCACGATGCACCGCCAGAGACCACGGTCCGCTATGCACATCACGTTCAGATCAAAGTCCCACTCTCGTTCTTGTCAATACGGCCACCGACAGTTACCATTACATATACCTTGGTAAGTTCGCACTCTCGGTCGATAGCGGAATCAAAGAGAAAGGTGTTGGGCGAAGTTCATATACTGCCAGACAAGGCCAAAGCGGCCCAACTTCGTTGGTGTAGGTCTTGTAATGGCATTGTTTAGGCCCGTGTAGAGTTTGACAACGCCCCACTCGTAAGCTACGGTGGGGTTTCGAAGTCTCTCGTCGCCTTCTTCGCCATAGTCTTCCGTATGCGTCTTGGCAACTTCTCCGGACGCCCACCCGGCAGCCGCCTCCCACATCCAAAAGGAGAAGGCCCAGACAAAGCCACCCATATTGGACTTGTCTCCCGTCCTCTGCGTTGCGTCGTCAAAGCCGCAAAACATCAATGAGGATCGAGATATAAGAAAATGTCATGGACACACTTTCGTAGGTAGGTACGCAATTAGACACTCTCTTCACCGAATCGGTATAGGTAGGCGAGAGATGCCGCCCTCCAACTGCATTCTCGCATCCCAAATTCGCTTAGGAAGAACAGACACGCCAGTTGGCGAGTTCCTGAGTCAGTGCGGAAACACGACCTCCGAGAGAATATACCACAGATAGGCCCTCGGTACAACTCCACAGCCGCCTCATCTGCGCCTTTGGGGCATGTCTTCCGGTGCTCGAGAGCTGTGGCAACGGCACACCGGATGTATGGTTACTCTTGGCACCGGCGATCGCCGATGAGGTGGTGACCTCTCTGCCAGCTTGGCCCTCTCCATTCGACCGGTGAGTGCATGACCCTCGATCGGCATTGCAGTAATCATCCCCGATCCTCTAGGGTCACCGTCATCTCCCGCATGGCGTATGGAAAGAATGGGTCTCCGGTCTCCAACGGCCAATCAGAGCCGTGAGAGCCGCGTGGACAAGCGCCGCGGCCGACGCTTGAATCGGCAAAGACGGGCCCAACAAACGGGCTCTCTTGAAGAACGGCGCGTGGCGCTCGTCGTGAATCCATATGCCCATGAACCCGTGACCCCTCATGCGCGCAGTGGGCCGAGCGTCTATCAAAAAGTGAACGCCAAAAAGTTAGGAAACCATTTTCATCAATCCGAGAACTTTGATCAAAATTTCTTTCATATCACTTACCTCTCCGTTCTCTATGAAACGAGCACGATGACCCTTGTCGAATGCCCGATCCAAAGATGCAAGACTGGGCCGATGTTGTCCGCAAGAGGCGGCCTTAATAGAGTTTCATAAACAAAAGCACCATAAGCATAAGCATACATAAACAAACAATTAACTCAAATCATATCAAGATAAAATTTTAATCTGATTCCTCAAACAACATCTACTTCACATGATGGATATAATCATTTCAACATGCATCATATATATAAAAAACCTCCAACATACATCATAGCTTCATATTTTTAAACAAAATTTTCCAAACAACATCTTCATATCATCATATCAACATGCATCATCAAACTAGGGTTCATCTTCACACTAGATCATATCATCATATCACATGCATCATCAAACTAGGGTTCATCCCTTTATCAACATTACATCATAATTTTTTAACAAAAAATTATGAACTAGGGTTCATCTTCACACTAACATATGAACTATTGATTAGAGTACATATCCAATACCACTACTTACTAAAGAACTAAGAACTACAACTACAAACAATCTTAGGTGAAAAAAAATCAATCTTAGTTCAAAACATGAGGATTTCAAGCAAATAATGCGTCGAATCGGTAGCAAGTTTGCAAAAACTAATTGGAGGGATCGGAGGAGCTTACGGTTCTCTCCTCGGGGCCATCTCGATCCGCCAAAACGGTGAAGAATCGGTGAAGGTCCAAGAGGGATGGAGGAGATGAGAGAGGAGAGAGAGGCGACTTGGGGAGAAAGGGAAGAAGCTGCCGGCCAGTGGGGGGGAAGCGGGAGATGGGCGCGGGGTTTCGGGCAAATAATCGCTCGGACCCTACCGCCAGGGCCTGGCAGAGTATGGTTAGACAGCCTACCGCTGAGGCGGTAGGGTGCGACGAGGGAGACGGCGCCGTCTCAACGACGTGGATAAGTTTCCTACCGCCATGGGCCGTGGCGGTAGGTTATCTAACCCTATCACAGAGACTGGCGGTAGGCAAAAGGGTCAAATCTCGAAAAAAGTTCAAACAGGGGTCAGATCCTGAAATACTTTCCAAAAAGGGTCAAAACACGAAATTCTGCCGCAAGTAGTCTTTGGTTTGCCTCTTGACATAGTACTATTTGGTTACACTCCGCTCTTAATGAATAGACAGAGCTCCTGCCGTTTGCTCAAAAAAAAATTCTTCTTACTGGTATTATTACTGAGATAACCTTTTTATTTCACAAACTCATTACAAAAAGTTGTTCCGCGTTGACAATCTTCAAACTAATATACGCCCGCAATTACTTCGTAGAAGATGGTTGTCCAACATCCAATCCTCAAACATATCCTGGAAACATATCCAGGCGAAAAGTTTTCGAGACATCCAGCGGTTGCACCAGCAGAGTGTGGGCATGGCCTGCCTTCACATACGGCATCCAACGTCCCGGTGGTAAAGATTAGAGCTCTCGTTGACACCATGGCTGCAACGCTGTAACATCAGCTAGCACCCCCTAATCCGTAACCCATCGGCCTTGTCATGCATTACTCATGGTCAAGCTCACAGTTCATGCCTGGAGTTTTACACTGCTGGAGAAAAATAAACCGACAGAAGGGCAAAGAAAGGCAGAAACAGGGGAAATCAGCACTGAACTGACCTTCCACAGAATCTAGCCACCAGCCATTAACAGTATGTCAGCTCAGTATTCAGAAACTATGACGCCTAACGGCGGAAATCCGAGGCACGGTTTCTTCTGTGAAGTACTCTTTTCTCACGGTCTCGGCATCACAAAATCTCACCTTATATACAGAACAAGCAACAACTATTAGAGGTCAAATTATTTGATGAGATGTCTTGAGAGAAACAGTACTGACCAAGACCATTCAAATAAAAGAAAAACAGTACTGACCAAGGAGGCATATTGTTTCAGCAGAGGTTTAACAAGCTGCCACATTGGCTGAAACATAAATGGTGCATCCACAAACAGAACTTCGCCAAGCCGCTTGGGATAGTAATAGTAGAACACATCAATCTGAAAAATCTCTGGAAATTAACATCCATTCACAACAGTAATGAACTAGTTTTTGTATGTGTAAGTACGCAAAGGTGCAACAGCTACTAAGGCTTCACAATCTTGGAAGTACAGGGTATCCATGCAAGACCCCATAAGAAAAAAATTCTACATGCATTTGCATGTAGATAAAATTTTCTGTTCAAGGGTATATAAAAGCATTATCTTTCAGCCATCATTATTTTCTTATTGGAAATGGATATAGAAATAACAATTAGGCAATTATATTATTTGAATCTCATACCATTGCAGATCAATGTATTCAAACAAATCAACTTTTATTTTATGTTCGATAGATCTAATGAAAGGTGTATGAATAATCCTCAAAACGTATGTGACTCTCATCTGGATTGCTTCGTTAATGTCTCTTACAGCTGCCAACACAATCAGGGAAAATGATGGCATCAGCTAAGAAAAGGATTGAACTTACCAAAAACTTTAAGAATTGGAGATCACCATTTTCTACACCAAAGCCTCGAAGATCGAAAATTCCAAGTATATTATCTGTTCCCATGGGAAGGTTACGTATAGCCTTTTCGACCAAAAAGGCACATAACTTCTCATTTTCAAGTGGGTCTTGTTTCTGTAATAGCAATATTGTGACCAATACGTCATATAATTACGAAAAAAGGCATCTAATTCACAAAAGACATCATAATGATAAATTGCAGAATAAATAGAGCCAACAGGTATGCCAGTTCAGATTGAAGTGAACAATTTAAATTTGTGTTTATTCTGAAAAGTTTTGCCTCATGGTTTATCACTAGTCAAGGCATAACTCTGTATCATTACTTTCTCATTTGATTTTCTAACACTTAGCAAGTGTGTGTACTTTCATTCAGGGGAAGGAACATCAGTTTGTTCAGAAACTTGTCTTGAAATTCAGATGTGGGAAACTTACAGAAGGGAAATGTTTGGCTGCCACTACTACTAGCACAGGCCTGCCGTTGATGTCAAAAGAATCATGCACATATGCTTTGCCAGTTTGGTACAATCCTTTCACTGTTTCTTCTGATAATTCCGACACGCGGAAATCCTGACGCCATTTCTAATGCAGATGAAGGAAAGCTTAAGTCGCAAAATACGAAAAACTATTATTCATATTGATTACAATTTAATGGACAAAATGCTAGGCCCTCCATGAAACTACAAAGCAGAAAACTTGACAAAAGGTACATCATCTTTAGAAAGAATCCTCACATTGGGAACCAATCCGACTCCTTTTGTCAGGGATAAGAAGTCCCCTCAGAGTAAACAGACATTGTGAAATTGGTAAAAACAGTTGCTCTGAATTATAATTTGTATAGATTGATTGGTAGAATTCGCCTCTGTTCTTTAAGTTGAGACTGTTGCAATAGTCCCTCGCAATTGAATGTTCGTATATATACCAAAGAATCTAGTTACCTTGAAGTACTATATATTTACAATTTTGCTGCAACCGTTGAGTGAGAGTGTGTGAGACTCTAACAAGCAAAATAGCCAGGCTTGACAACGAGAACTTAGGCAAGCGATGCGCAACCAAACTGTAAAATTGTTAGCTCAAAAGCAAGCATACACTGAAACACTACTAGGATATTTGTGAAAACCGGACAGGAAGAGGCTAAGCTAATACTGTATGTATCAGCATTTTGTAGGGGAGGATACGATGGCCTTGGCCAGCTTGGGGACGGCTTCGTCGACGGCGAACTTCCTGTCCTTCAAGAACCAGAGGATCATCTCGTCGTCATCCCTGCCGCTCCTGCCCGTCGGGAGGCCCGGATGCTCCCTTTCAAGCCTCCCCTTGACCTCCAGAACGAGCTGCACAAATAGAAGAAGAGCCAATGCAAGATCCGCACCCAGTGGGTTAGCTTCTAACGAATTAGTATGAAGTAGATCGGCAGCAAAGATCGAGGAAACAAAAACCACCTTTTGTCGAAAAAGATCAGCAGCAAAGATCGAGGAAATCCCCAATCGAGAGCCGAATACGTGGTACGGGCGGGCTTGCTGACCTTAGATGTGGAGGCGCCTGTGGGAGCGGCGCTGCTGCAGCAGCGGACCGATCTCCTGGCCCCGGCGAGGCCCCGCGGAGGCGGCGGAGCTCGGACGATGGTACGGAACGAGCAGGATGCGGCCATCGCCTCTGCTCTGCTCTGCTATTTCCCTTCCCTTTCCCTTTCCCTTGGCTTGGAAATCTTATCCTGGAGTTTGATGGTTCGCCAGCCACTGACGGCGTGGTCCCACTTGAAACGACGAAGGGAGTGGCGAGGAGGAGGAGATGGTGGACGCCCGGAGTGCGCCCGTCTCGCCGGCACACGCGGCATTGAGTACGTGCTCCAGCCAGGCACCGCGTTCTCGCCCTTCGGCTCCGGCGCCGTGGAGGAGATGGCCGGCGGGCGGCTGCAGCGGCCCCGGCACGCCAGCTCCAGCCGATCGACCATGTCATTGTCAAGTGTTGTTTCTCATTCGGCGGTCGATGCTTGGGCGGCAGGGAAGCAGAGGGAGCGGCGGGCCACGCTTGCGGAGGCTGAGCTCGGCGGCCATGGAGCTGTTAGGCTGACCGAGCGAGCATGTCCGAGAGGAGTACGCGTGGGCGGGGGGAGTACCGTCGTAGAGAGACAGTGCCGCGGCCAACTGCAGCGACGGATCACCATTCGGAGGGGATCAAATGTGAACAACACGGTTGGAGTATGGTTTTCACTTCTGGTGATATTTCGACGAAATTTACTGAATTTCATTAATTTCAGCAGTCACTAGAATATTTACCTTTCAGCCAAAATATTTCAGCAATTTCAATAGTACCCATGAATTCAAATATTTCTCAAAAGTAATTTTTAAATAATCAAATATTTGTTTGATTTCAAGTGAATATTTCCGTTTTTGGCCGAAACGCAAATCAAAATAATTGAAATTCACTGAATTTCAGTGTTTCCGGTTGGTGCTGAATTTTTTTTGTGAAACTGAAAGTGAAAACAACTTTGGACGTGTCCGTGAGCCGCGGGTGAAATATCGACCATCCAATCATAGGCATAAAACGTTTGGCCTCTTTTCAAACGGATCAAGCATAAAAATGGATAAAATTGATGCTAAAACAGATTAAATTTGCTAAATTTCTATGTATTTCAATCAAAGAATGAAATTTAACAAAGTTTTGATTAACCCAATGAAAATTAAACTAAAACTTAAAACTAGGTGAAGTATCGGACATTGACCTCATAGACGTGGCCTCGAGGCCACCGCAAGACCTTCGCCGTCCTCCCCTCGTCGTCAGGCGGAAGCCCCCCCAAGTCGCGGCATCCCTGTTCGCCGCTGACTCATTACGCCTCCCATCGTTGCCGCTTTGAGCCGGGCCAAGTGGTCAAACTCAACCAGCCCCACTTGGAGAACTTGGTTGCTGAACCAACGCCGGTGATGGGCAGCGGTCTGCTCGATCGTCCTAGACTAAGAGCAACTCTAGCAGACCCCGCATCCCGCCCCGGCCCTCAAAATAACCACCAAAGTGCGGGTCGGGGCGGGTAAACCTGCCCGATCAGACCCTACATCCCGCCCTGGCCCGCAAATATTTTTGCGGGGCGTGGCAAAACTTCTCCCCCAACCTCTAGTTTCACGGGCTAGGAGGCCGACCCGAGCTCAGCCCCTATCCGCAGCGAGATTTGGCAGAGGACATTTCGCTGCCGCCTTTCCCCGCCTCCCCCACCTCCGCCACCATTGCTTCGCCATCAGACGCTCCGGCAGCATCCTCCCGACCGCCCTTCGCCGCCATGGACAACTCCTAGTCGCCCCGTCACCGTCGAGGTCGCGCCGCGCTCCTTCCCTCGGCGGATCTCGTCGCCGCCATGTTGGCCCCGCTGTCGCTTGTTAACGCCATACCGCTTCAAGCGTAGGCAACGTGGTTGTGCAGAGCGGGATCCGGCAGCCCCGCCGCTGGCGCTCAAGGCCCGGCGCGCCAACACTGCTGCGCGATCTTGGCCGGCGGCGGAGAAGGTCACCAAGGCCGCCAGCGGCAAGAGGAAGAGGAATCCGGCTACTAAGAAGCCGCCTTCTTCATCCTCTCACTCCATCCCGGAAAGAGGTGCCCCGGCGACGCCGTTCAACGGTGCTGCCCCCCCCCCCCTCCCGCAAGCGAGGTGTTCGACGAAATGGCCGGAAGGTATGCGTCTTCGGTCATGGCGATTTTCTTTGATTTTTCGCCATTTTTTGCGATAGCTCGTGACTTGCTATCGTTCACTATAGCGGTGGTTCAAACAATGCAACTGTCGAGTTCGTGAACTTGTTGGACACCAACGCCGTTGACATCGATCAAGCCCCGTTCGTCGAATTCGACTACAATAAAACGGAGGGTGGTGTGGACGGTCATGGTTAGCGAAAGAATTGGAGGAGATCGAAGCGGAAGTGTATGAGCAATCGCAAACAAAAACTGGGAAAAGCCAAAGATCGAAGAACTACACGATCTTAGAAGATCAAGCTCTCATCAATGCATGGAGTGCGGTGTCTCTTGATGCATGCACGGGTACTTCTAAAACTGCCAAGAGATATTGGCATAGGATCGAAAATCAATACTTTCGCATTATGGCAAAGTATCCCAATAGGACTCCGCGCACATTTCGGCCGCTTCAAGGGTGTTGGGAGGTGATCAAGCCTATGTGCAACCATTGGTCAGCTTGCTTGGAGCAAGTACGTGATACGTCTCCAACGTATCTATAATTTATGAAGTATTCTTGCTATTATATTATCCTTCTAGGATATTTTATATGCATTTATATGCTATTTTATATGATTTTTGGGACTAACCTATTAACCTAGAGCTCAGTGCCAGTTTCTGTTTTTTCCCTTGTTTTTGAGTTCTACAGAAATGGAATACCAAACGGAGTCCAATTGACGTGCCAATTTTTGACAATTTTTTATGGACCAAAAGAAGACCCCGGAGCAAAAGAGTTGGGCCAGAAGAGTTCCGGGCTGCCCACGAGGGTGGGGGCGCGCCACCCCTAGGCGTGGCCCTCGCATCGTGGACAACCCAGAGACCCCCCTGATGTGAGACCTACGCCAAAAATCCTATAAATACTGAAACCTCCAGAAAATACCCTAGATCGGGAGTTCCGCCGCCGCAAGCCTCTGTAGCCACCAAAAACCAATCGGGACCCTGTTCAAGACTCACGGAGGGGGATCCTCACCGTGGCCATCTTCATCATCCCGGTGCTCTCCATGACGAGGAGGGAGTAGTTCACCCTCGGGGCTGAGGGTATGTACTAGTAGCTATGTGTTTGATCTCTCTCTCTCTCTCTCTCTCTCTCTCTCTCTCTCGTGTTCTTGAGGTGATACGATCTTGATGTATCGCGAGCTTTCCTATTATAGTTGGATCTTATGATGTTTCTCCCCCTCTACTCTCTTGTAATGGATTGAGTTTTCCCCTTTGAAGTAATCTTATCGGATTGAGTCTTTAAAGATTTGAGAACACTTGATGTATGTCTTGCCGTGCTTATCTGTGGTGAAAATGGGATATCACGAGATCCACTTGATGTATGTTTTGGTGATCAACTTGCGGGTTCCGCCCATGAACCTATGCATAGGGGTTGGCACACGTTTTTGTCTTGACTCTCCGGTAGCAACTTTGGGGCACTCTTTGAAGTACTTTGTGTTAGTTTGAATAGATGAATCTGAGATTGTGTGATAGATATCGTATAATCATACCCATGGATACTTGTGGTGACATTGGAGTATCTAGGTGACATTAGGGTTTTGGTTGATTTGTGTCTTAAGGTGTTATTCTAGTACGAACTCTATGATAGATCAAACGGAAAGAGTAGCTTCATGTTATTTTACTACGGACTCTTGAATAGATCGATCGAGGATAACTTTGAGGTGGTTTCGTACCCTACCATAATCTCTTCGTTTGTTCTCCGCTATTAGTGTCTTTGGAGTGACTCTTTGTTGCATGTTGAGGGATAGCTATACTATCCAATTATGTTATTATTGTTGAGAGAACTTGCACTAGTGAAAGTATGAACTCTAGGCCTTGTTTCCTAGCATTGGAATACCGTTTATGCTCACTTTTATCATTAGTTACCTTGCTGTTTTTATATTTTCAGTTTACAAAAACCTATATCTACCATCCATACTGCACTTGTATCACCATCTCTTCACGAACTAGTGCACCTATACAGTTTACCATTGTATTGGGTGTGTTGGGGACACAAGAGACTCTTTGTTATTTGGTTGCAGGGTTGTTTGAGAGAGACCATTTTCAACCTACGCCTCCCACGGATTGATAAACCTTAGGTCATCCACTTGAGGGAAATTTGCTACTGTCCTACAAACCTCTACACTTGGAGGCCCAACAACGTCTACAAAAAGAAGGTTGTGTAGTAGACATCAAGCTCTTTTTCAAGCGCCGCTGCCGGGAGGTTAGGTCATGCACTCACACCCCGTCAACTAAGCTCTTTTTCTCGCACCGCTGTTGTGGAGGTGAGTGCTTGAAGGTATATCTTTAGATCTTTCAATTGGATCTTTTAGTTTCTTGTTTTATCACTAGTTTAGTCTATAAAAGAAAACTACAAAAAAATGGAATTGAGTTTGCCTCATACGCTTCATCTTTTTAATATCTTTCGTGAATATGATGGAAAGGAAAATTGTGCCAAGGTGCTAGAAGAAGAATGCATTAAAATGTTTGGCACTAAATCTTTGAATGATGAGCATGATTGCAATGTTGTTAGTATGAATTCTTTGAATACCCATGATGCTAATGATATGCAAAGCCACAAGCTTGGGGATGCTATGTTTGATGAAGATGATATTTTTTGTCCCCCTAGTTTTGATGAGAAAATTCACTATGATGAAAACATGCCTCCTATCTATAATGATTATTGTGATGACACGTATGCTTTAAAGAATAATTATAACCATGAAACTTGTCATCTTGATCTTAATTTTCAATCACATGATGGTTATTTTGTTGTAGATCATGAAAAGAATGCTTTAGGTGCTGGTTATATTGTTGAATTAATTCATAATGCTACTGAAAATTATTATGAGGGGGGAACATATGCTTGTAGGAATTGAATAATATCAAGTTTCATCTCTATGTGCTTAAAATCTTGAAGTTATGCTTGTTTTGCCTTCCTATGCTAGTTGATTATTGTTCCCATAAGTTATTTGCTCACAAAATCCTTATGCATAGGAAGTGGGTTAGACTTAAATTTGCTAGTCATATTCTTCATGGTGCTCTCTTTATGTTTCAATTCTTATCTTTTATGTGAGCATCATTGAAATCATCATGCCTAGCTAGGGGCGTTAAACGATAGCGCTTGTTGGGAGACAACCCAACTTTATTTTTGTTTCTTGCTTTTTGGTTCTGTTTAGTAATAAATAATCCATCTAGCTTCTGTTTAGATGTGGTTTTGTTTTTTAATTAGTGTTTGTGCCAAGTAGAACCTTTGGGAAGACTTGGGTGAAGTCTTTATGATCATGCTGTAAAAAACAGAAACTTTAGCGCTCACGAGATTAGCTAAAACTTTTTACTGGAGAGTGCTATTTAGTTGATTATTTTTGAAGATGATTACTAGACAAATTTCTCAGGCCCACCAATTTATTTTAGAATTTTTTGAGTTCCAGAAGTATACGTTTGATACAGATTACTACAGACTGTTCTGTTTTTGACAGATTCTGTTTTCTATGTGTTGTTTGCTTATTTTGATGAATCTATGGCTAGTAAAATAGTTTATAAACCATAAATAAGTTGGAATACAGTAATTTTAACACCAATATAAATAAAGAATGATTTCATTACAGTACCTTGAAGTGGTGTTTTGTTTTCTTTCGCTAACGGAGCTCACGAGATTTTCTGTTAAGTTTTGTGTTGTGAAGTTTTCAAGTTTTAGGTAAAGATTCGATGGACTATGGAATAGGGAGTGGCAAGAGCCTAAGATTGGGGATGCCCAAGGCACCCCAAGGTAATATTCAAGGATGACCAAGAGTTTAAGCTTGGGGATGCCCCGAAGGCATCCCCTCTTTCGTCTTCGTTCATCGGTAACTTTACTTGGAGCTATATTTTTATTCACCACATGATATGTGTTTTGCTTGGAGTGTCATTTTATTTTATTTAGTTTCGCTTTCTGTTATTTATAATAATGTTTTGCATCTCTATTTTCAATAAAAATGTCAAGGATAGCCTTTACCATGCTTATTTTGCAAGTATACATGTTGCTGTTTGAAAACAGAAAGTTTATCATTGCTGCAAAAATTCCCTAGAAAATTCAGAATGTGATAAAATGTTGAAACCTTTTGCATAATAAGTTATGATAAATTTACTACAGTGGGAATTTTTTTTCATAATTTTTGGAGTTAGGGAAGTATGATGAATCTTGCATTCTTTACAGACTGTACTGTTTTGGCAGATTGCTGTTATGTTTGCATTGTTTGCATATGTTTGCTTGTTTAATGATTCTATTTGAGGATAGGACTATTAAATATGCAGAGGCATTTAGTATGCAATGTTGAATAATAATTTTAGTGATTTGCTAGAGTAGAGTATGATAAGGTTTTTGCATTGGTTTATACTAACTTATCTCACGAGTTCTTATTGAGTTTGGTGTGGATGAAGCTTTCAAGATTTAGGAGACCGTGATATGAGAGGAATTAAGGAGACACAAAAGCTCAAGCTTGGGTATGCCCAAGGCACCCCAAGATAATATTTCAAGAAGTCTCAAGCGTCTAAGCTTGGGGATGCCCCGGTTGGCATCCCACCTTTCTTCTTCAACAACTATCGGTTGATCCTAAGTTTTTGCTTCTTCACGTGATGTTTGCTATTCTTAGAATGTCGTTTTCTTTAGCTTTGCTTGCTGTTTGAATAAAATACCAAGTTCTGAAATTCTTAAATGAGAGAGAGTCTTCACATAGCTACATAATTATTTAACTACTCATTGATCTTCACTTATATCTTTTTTGGAGTAGTTTGTCATTTTCTCGCAGTGCTTCACTTATATCCTATGAGTAAATGGTTGAATGATTTGAATGTCATAAATCTGAAATTATATATGTTTCATATGCCTTTCCCATGGGGAGTAATGCCTTCACATATAAGAAGTAGAGGTGGTAAATTTATTGAGGGTTAGCGAACATTGTATTGGTCACTTGAACAGTTCATGAAAGAATATTGACAGAAGAGAGATTTCACATATGAATATACTATCTTGGACATCTTATATGATTGTGAGCCCCATTAACTATTTTCAAACCTGAGCAAATTAGTTGAAGTTGGACAAGGAAGACAACATAATGAGTTATGCTTGGGTATATTTGTATAGAAGTTATATTGTTATGGATCCTCTAACATGTGGTGCTTGCTATTTAGAATCCTTTGCTAGCCAAAATATCTGTACTAAGCGGGAATACTTCTTGTGCATCCAAAATCCTTGAACCAAGTTTCTTCCATGAGTGTCCACCATATCTACCTATATGCGGTATTTATCTGGCATTCCAAGTAAATTTGCATGTGCCAGACTCTAAACCTTCAAATAATAATCTGTTTTGTATGCCCGAATCGCTCATGTAGCGACTAGGGGCTAGCAGTATCTTCCATGCTAGGTGGGTTATTCTCACGATGAGTGGACTCCACTCATCATTCATGAGAAAATGGCTGGTAACTGGGATCCCCAGACCTATGATCAAAAGATCAAAAACACATTAACAAATAATTTAAACAAAACTCCCCTGTGATTGTTGGAAAGTTAGACGGCACCCGTTGTTTCGGACAAGCCGTGGAGTGTGATCGTTGGTGGAGGGGGGTAAAATCTTTACCTTTCAAGGTGGGAACCGCCTATGATGTATCTAGTATGGAAGATATTGGGAACTCTTGGTCGTTATGTTGACAATGAAAGCATACCTCTCAAAATTATTTTCATCTCCATTTTAAAGCTTCGAGCTCTGGCACCTCTGCAAATCACTGCTTCCCTCTGCGAAGGGTCTATCTTTTACTTTTATGCAAGAGTCAGTAGTATTCCTTCTCATTCCAACCTACTTTTTAGTTGGCAAGCATCATGTGGTGGAGAAAGATCTAAGCATATATGGCCATTCTAATATATTTGATCATGAATTATTATAGTTGACAATTATCTATATGATAAATAAGTTGGGAGGCGAAACATTAAGCCCCTACCTTTCTCTGTGTTCGATGGATGCTATTTGTTCTAAAAATATGCTTTGAGTGGTAGCAATCACGGAAGACTATATGATAGTTGAGTATGTGGGATTTGCTAAATCAAAGCTCTTACATAAAGCCTTCCTGAAAATAAGATGAATTGCAATTGTTTGATGACTGAAAATTGTTTGTTAGTTTTCAAGAAAGTTTATGGTCTATACTTTAACATGTGAATAGCTTGTTACTTGATCATGAGAAGCTTTTAAGATATGAGCTATTGTTATGATATATAATGATGCTAGAAAAAGTGATTGGAACTATCATTGATCAAACTTATGCACTTGCTAGCATTCACACTTCATAAATTATTTCTTTTATCATTTGCCTACTCGAGGACGAGCAGGAATTAAGCTGGGGGATGCTGATACGTCTCCAACGTATCTATAATTTATGAAGTATTCATGCTATTATATTATCCTTCTAGGATGTTTTATATGCATTTATATGTTATTTTATATGATTTTTGGGACTAACCTATTAACCTAGAGCCCAATCGCCAGCTTCGCTTTTTCCTTGTTTTTGAGTTTTACAGAAATGGAATACCAAACGGATTCCAATTGATGTGCCAATTTTTGACGATTTTTTATGGACCAAAAGAAGACCCCGGAGCAAAAGAGTTGGGCCAGAAGAGTCCCGGGCTGCCCACGAGGGTGGGGGGCGCGCCCACCCCCCTGGGCGTGGGCCCCTGCATCGTGGACAACCCAGAGACCCCCCTGATGTGAGACCTACGCCAAAAATCCTATAAATACTGAAACCTCCAGAAAATACCCTAGATCGGGAGTTCCGCCGCCGCAAGCCTCTCAGTAGCCACCAAAACCAATCGGACCTGCTCGATACCTCACGGAGGGGATCCTCACCGGTGGCCATATTCATCATCCCGGTGCTCTCCATGACGAGGAGGGAGTAGTTCACCCTCGGGGCTGAGGGTCTGTACTAGTAGCTATGTGTTTGATCTCTCTCTCTCTCGTGTTCTTGAGATGATACGATCTTGATGTATCGTGAGCTTTGCTATTTTAGTTGGATCTTATGATGTTTCTCCCCCTCTACTCTCTTGTAATGGATTGAGTTTTCCCCTTTGAAGTAATCTTATTGGATTGAGTCTTTAAGGATTTGAGAACACTTGATGTATGTCTTACCGTGCTTATCTGTGGTGACAATGGGATATCACGAGATCCACTTGATGTATGTCTTGGTGATCAACTTGCGGGTTCCCCCCATAAACCTATGCATAGGGGTTGGCACACGTTTTTGTCTTGACTCTCCGGTAGAAACTTTGGGGCACTCTTTGAAGTACTTTGTGTTAGTTTGAATAGATGAATCTGATATTGTGTGATGCATATCGTATAATCATACCCATGGATACTTGTGGTGACATTGGAGTATCTAGGTGACATTAGGGTTTTGGTTGATTTGTGTCTTAAGGTGTTATTCTAGTACGAACTCTATGATAGATCGAACGGAAAGAATAGCTTCATGTTATTTTACTACGGATTCTTGAATAGATCGATCGTAAAGGATAACTTTGAGGTGGTTTCGCATCTACATAATCTCTTCATTTGTTCTCCGCTATTAGTGTATTTGGAGTGACTCTTTGTTGCATGTTGAGGGATAGCTATACTATCCAATTATGTTATTATTGTTGAGAGAACTTGCACGTGAAAGTATGAACTCTAGGCCTTGTTTCCTAGCATTGCAATACCATTTACGCTCACTTTTATCATTAGTTACCTTGCTGTTTTTATATTTTCAGTTTACAAAAACCTATATCTACCATCCATACTGCACTTGTATCACCATCTCTTCGCCGAACTAGTGCACCTATACAATTTACCATTGTATTGGGTGTGTTGGGGACACAAGATACTCTTTTTATTTGGTTGCAGGTTGTTTGAGAGAGACCATCTTCATCCTACGCCTCCCACGGATTGATAAACCTTAGGTCATCCACTTGAGGGAAATTTTCTACTATCCTACAATCCTCTGCACTTGGAGGCCCAACAACGTCTACAAGAAGAAGGTTGTGTAGTAGACATTAGTACGCAATGCACCTCCAAGTGGAACCGTGGAATCCGACTATGTGAGTTTGTTTTGCCTTTGTTCAAGTTGCGCATCATCATATTTGCATCATGGGAACAAGCCCGATGGGGACAAGAAGACTAAGGAGAAGATGAAGAGAGAGCAAGAAGCATCGAGCTTGAGGGAGACGATTGATGCCATGGTGCAATCAAACGAGTTGATATTGTTGAATTCGTTGGAGATCAAAAAAGAGTTGGCCGAGAAGAAGGCAAAGGAGATGCAAGAAAAGTGGCAATTGCTCAAGGAAGAGGGGTTGCGCAAAGCTGCCATTGAGGAGAGAAGAGCACGCGCCGCTGAAAACAAATCCATGTCCTTGTTGCTCGCCGAAGAGAACAAGATCATGTCAATGAACCGCAATGAGATGGACGACCTCACCAAAACTTGGCATGATATGGCAAGGAGAGAAATACTAAAGAGGAGAATGGTCGCGTCGGCCGGTCCGTGTTAGAGTTCCGGAGATGTTTTCTATGCTCCATATGGTTGCAATTTCGATGATTTCGGTGTGGGAGTTGGGACAAGCGCCGGAGGTGGATTCGGTGGTGGCGATGAACTTCAAGATGGACTCAATGGCGCGAAGTGAAGATCGACCAAGATGATGCCGGACATGGGCGTAACTTTTGCAAGGCCCTCTTTTGCATTTGTCGTACTGAACTTGGCTTTTATTTGCGCGTAAAACCGTGTTATGTTGTTTGAATTTGAACTTATTTGTGGAAACTTATGTCAAATGCGAGAATTGGGCATTTGCTGTTTGCGGGTCGACACGGCGATGTCCGAGCAGACCCCGCAAAAGCCGACCCGTAAAAAAGTATATTCCGTGAATATCCTTTTATACGGGTCCGTTTGGGGGGTCTGGTTCTGCGGCCGTCCGAGCCAGCCCGCAAAAACGGTTTCGCACGAACTGCAAACGCATTTTGCGGGCCGGCCGGATGTGGGGTCTGCTAGAGTTGCTCTAATCAAGGGCCCAATCTCTGCGAGGATGGGACCCTTTAGTGGGTGCGTGAAGAAAATAACACAACAAAGTGTTGGGGGCCCACCCATCCCTTCTATTACTAACGGCTCCGCTGGCCATGGGCGGAGGCGGAGCTGCATAGGGACTTGGGTGTACAAATGTATATTCATTATTTTTCAAGAACACTATCCCTATATAATATACCACTAGTAGAAAAGGGTCTAATGTTCAGCTCATTAGTCCCGGTTTGTATTGAGCCGGCACTAATGTGACGATTAGTGCCGTTCCAACGGCTAGGCGGGCGGAGCTCATTAGTACCGGTTCATGGCGAACCTTTAGTACCGTTCGTGCCACGAACCGGTACTAAAGAGGTTGTGGCAGGCCGTGGTCGTGCAGGGCCCCACTGATTTTTAGTACCGGTTCATGCCACAAACCGGTACTAGAGATTTTTAGTTGATTCTTTCTGCAGCGGTTTTTTAGTCCCACCTCGCTTTGCTAACAGGGTTTTTACCACCTTAAATATGTTACTTCTCAAACTATCACAACCACTTGGTCTTCATTGAAATCTATGTGTAGAATTTAGGTTACAATATGAGTCTTCTCCGCTTTCTAAACCGCGAGGACTCATATTGACAATTCAGATTGTACACAAAAAGATCATTGATGATCAATGTATTTTTGATGTATTTCTGTGTAAAGAAATATAAGAGCATTTAGACCACTATTTTAGTAATCTAAATGCTCTTACATTTCTTTAGAGAGGGGGTATATTTTTACATGTTTACACATAGCAGTAGCGCGTTTTGGCTGAATGGCGGTACTGATCAATGTATTTTTGATGTATATTTTCACATGTTTACACAATCTCTTTTGAAGTATCAGGGTTTCGGACGAAAACTCATCTGTTACAAAGGTATTTCATTTAGTACGGGTGCTAAGGATGGGGCCCCATGAGCACCTTTAGTACCGGTTCGTGGCATGAACCGGTACTAGAGTTCTTTAGTTGATTCTTTCTGTAGCTATTTTTTACTCCCAGCTCGGCAAGCGAGAGGCACTCGCAGCGGTTTATAAGCCCTGAGTGCAGAGACAATGAAGGAGAGACGCAATGCTCACCTGCACATTGCTTAGCTTCAGGCCTTGAAATGGTGTAGACTGCACGAAGCTATGTGTAGTTTCTAAGGTCCAAGCTAAGCAACGCGTGTGAGCATTGCGCCTCTCTTTATTTTTAATAACTTATTTTAACTCCGGACTTTTTTTATGCTCAAGATGCACCATTCGAAGCCACATCATCAACTTTCAACCATTTCTAACATCATTTGCTATTTTTATTCATTTACTGATTTGTTTTGAGAGCTAAATGACCGTGAAATTGAAAAGCACTACAAAATGAACTATGAAAAGGTTGAAACTTGGCATAGTATCATCATTTCACCCACATAGCATGTGCAAAAAAGTAGAGAGGGTTACGGCAAAAACTGGATGCACTTCGTGTACAAACTGGACAATCTCTTTCGAAGTATCAGGGTTTCCCATGAAAACTCATCTGTGACACAGGCAGTTCATTTTTTTAAACTTGTTACAACTCCATACTTTTTTGCGTTCAGTATGCACCATTCAAAGCTACGTCATCAACTTTCAACCCTTTCTGACATCATTTACTACTTTTCATTCATTTACTAATTTGTTTTGAAAGCTAAATGACCGTGAAATTGAAAATCACTACAAAATGAACTCTGAAAATGTTGAAACTTGGCATGGTATCATCATTTCACCCACATAGCATGCGCAAAAAAGTAGAGAGGGTTACGGCAAAAATTGGATGCACTTCGTGTACAAACTGGACAATCTCTTTCGAAGTATCAGGGTTTCGGACGAAAACTCATCTGTTACATCGGCAGTTCATTTTGTTAAACTTATTACAACTCTATACCTTTTTTTTGCGTTCAGTATGCACCATTCAAAGCCACGTCATCAACTTTCAACCCTTTCTGACATCATTTGCTATTTTTCTTACATTTACTGATTTGTTTTGAGATCTAAATGACTGTGAAATTGAAAAGCACTGCAAAATGAACTCTGAAAAGGTTGAAACTTGGCATGATATCATCATTTCACCCACATAGCATGTGCAAAAAAGTAGAGAGGGTTACGGCAAAACTGGATGCACTTCGTACAAACTGGACAATCTCTTTCAAGTATCGTGGTTTCTTGGACGAAAACTCATCTGTTACACCGGCACTTCATTTTTTAAACTTATTACAACTCCATACTTTTTTTGCGTTCAGTATGCCCCATTCAAAGCCACGTCATCAACTTTCAACCCTTTCTGACATCATTTGCTATTTTTCATTCATTTACTGATTTGTTTTGAAAGCTAAATGACCGTGAAATTGTAAAGCACTACAAAATGAACTCTGAAAAGGTTGAAACTTGGCATGATATCATCATTTCACCCACATAGCATGTGCAAAAAAGTCGAGAGGGTTACAGCAAAAACTGGATGCACTTTGTGTACAAACTGGACAATATCTTTCGAAGTATTAGAGTTTCGGACGAAAACTCATCTGTTACACTGGCACTTCATTTTTTTTAAACTTATTACAACTCCATACGTATTACCAATTTGAATATAAATGATAAAACACACTTATATTAAACATAAGAAAAAAGAATCACTGAAAATTCTATTCAAATTTGAAAACTACTGGCACTAACAAAAAGTTTGTAATTTTTTTACCTAAAGCAAAAATATTCACAAAGAAACTCTAAATACAGCAAAAAAACTACTCAAAAATAAATAGAAGAAAATAAATAAAACAGAAAAAAATTATATAAAAAACATATTTGCGCGCTGTCCTGTGGGCCTGCTCGACCTTGGGCGTGGATATGCAGGCCCATAAGGCCCAGCAGGCTCACAGGGCAGCACGGGAAATTTAGGCCCAGAAGCCTGCTTTAGAGAGGAGCTCGACGGAGAAGCCGCGGCTGGGTTTATAAACCAGTGCGGTTGCACTTCGCTCGGCAAGGTGGGACTAAACTTTGTGCACTGCGGGATGGGAGCGGACACCCTTTAGTACGGTTCAGGTCTCAACCGTACTAAAGGGGAGTCTTTAGTACTGCTGCAGCCACGACCCGGCACTAAAAGGGGTCGCTTCACCGCTGGCCTGGCTAAATTTGAGCTTTAGTACCGCTGGTGGCTCCAACCGGTACTAAAGGCCACTCCTATATATACAACACTTATGCAAATTTCAGTTAGTTTCTTCTTCATCTGCTTCTTCATCGCGCCCGCTGCCGCTTGCTCAATCCTTTGTCGCCCGCCCGTCGTCGCCTTCGTCCCGCCCTCGCTTGGCCGTCTTGCGCGCCCGTCCCCTGTCAGACATCGATCGCACAAGGCCGGCGTTTGACCGCCCGCCCGCCCACTACTAGGGAAAACCTTATACATAGAAGTTTAGCAAGAGCGTGTTAAACAAGCACGCTTAGTGCTAAGTAGCAATAAGCGTGTTGGCGTAAACAGCGCTACAGATATACAATTGTAGCGATGGCGCTCAAGATAAAAACGCTACTACTAAAATTCCCACTGCTAAGCCGATAGGCTACACATAGTAGTAGCGATCTACGGCGAACAATACCGCTACATTACTTGCTTTGTAGCAGCGCGTTTACGTAGAAAGGCGCTACTGCTAAAAGAAATAAAATTAAATGGAAAGCGAATAGAAAAGTAAACAAAAATGAAAGAAATGGAAAAAGGAGAAAGGAAAAAAAAATAAAATGTAAAGAAAAATAAATGAAAAAGGGGAAAAAATAGAAAGGACTAGCAAGATGATATCCTGAACGCTAGAAGCTAACTTAGCGAAGCGCACTTCACGAACGTACATCGCTACTTTAGACTTAACCGCTGATTCGTTTCTTCCCCACGGCCACTTCCCTCAAATCCCAACTCCTCCATTGTCAGCCGCTGCCGTCGGCCGTCAGACGCTCTCCCGCTGCCTCAAGACACCCTCGACGCCGCCAACCCTGGATTCGACGCCCTAACCTCGACCTCGACGCCTCGACCCGACCTCGACGCCGCTTTGCCTCCTCGCCAAGGCACCCGAGGTGAGCACGCCTCCTCCCTCCCCTACCTCTGCCTAGGGTTCTTCAAATTTTAATTGCATCAAATTAGTTAGGGTACATATATGGGTGGAAACGAATCGGATGCGGATCGGATAGTGCTCTTACAACTTCCGTTTTCATATTTACAAAATGAATACGAATGCGAATACGGATGCGGCTCAGATGTTTTCTTGATTCAGAACGGATACGAATAATATAGTAGCGACATATTGCTTAAGTGTATTAGTCAATAGCTATGCGACCTGAAGTATTCAACTTGTGACATACAATAAGTCAATGATAAATAGGTTTATGAATAAACACTATTGTAATCATAATACGAGTAAAATTTGACCACTTATTTGACTTTTAAGTTGGATAATTGGAATATCCGATCGAATACGAATATCGGTATTTCGGATTATCCGCTACCACTTTCCACCCCTAGGTTCATCAAATTAGATGGTAATTAGGGCGGTAGTTCCTAGATACTAATTAGTTAGTAAGAACTAGGTACTAATTAGGTACTAGTTTATTTTTATTTATAGTAAGTTTATTTTTAGTAAGAACTAGTTGAACATGTCACATTTGTTGTTATTTTTTTTAGTTAAAGCAATTATTCCCGCATCGACGTCGACGATGCCTATCCCGCATCCTCGTCGACTGGGCAGAGGACACCTTCTTGACCAGATGGGCCATGTCCGGGACTGGGCTCCGCCGGGCTGGTACTGGGAGGCGCTACCTACCGAGGGGTGCAGCTTGGTGAGGAGTCGGCCCGTCATTGCCCCGAACCTTCCTTGGTGGAGGTCGCGTGGGCCAGTGACGGTCCAGAGGCTTGAGGACCCCGCGGAGGTTGTACGTCACCGTGTCAGCAAGGAGGACGCGCACGTCCGTCGCTACTTGGTTGCGTTGGAGCACGTGTTCTCCAATACCGGAAGGTTCTCCGTGGATCTCACTGGAGCTATTCGACGATGTACGGACGCAAGAGATAATTTACTTTTGCTTATTGAATGCATGCTAATTTGAATACTTATTTATTTTACGATTTGGTTTTGCTTATTGAATGCTCATGTCAATATGAGTCGTATAAGATATTTTCAAATGTATATCTTGTGTTGCTCAAATAGGATATGTGCTTGCCCAAGTGGCCGGTCATGTTTGCAGGTTACACCTTCGAGTGGCCTATGTTTTGCCGGAGTGTTGATTCATTTCCGTTCTGGCAAATTTCAGGCGCTCGATATGTCCTATTTTAGCAAAGGTCATGCCGGATTTTTCCGTGAATTTTGGCATGACTTGTGCCAGAATATGTAGGAAATATCGAGTGCCCCGGATTTGTGTGTTGAGTATCCTGATAGTTGCCTTCGATCGATTTTCAATTAATGTTTCAACTATGAACATAGGAAATGTCTAACGACGAAAAGGATTTCGTATTTGTGAATACCGCGAAGACGAAGCGCTACTGTACATGTAATCTTCCTACATGATGATAGGCGCTCAGCGTTAAGCTGGACAAGAAGTTCGAAGTGGATACAGTAAGTCACAACGGCAAGTCTTTTTTCGTAATTAAGCATGACATCTGCTTCATTTGCTTCAACTTATATTTTTTTTACTATTCTACTAGCGTATCTCCTGCCATGCAAGAGTTTTTGTCTTGGATAAGATAGGTTTCAGTCCTATGAAAACTACTATCGAGGTAAAGAGAGTTTATTTGAAGACCGAGCATGGTTATACTTTCCGTGCAAAATTATACAACGCAGACACCTACACCTATTTTGAATGCAAAACTTGGCAAGCACTATGCAAGACTTATGCATTTGAGCCTGATATGGTTATCACCTTTGATATTCGTCCAGAATATGATATTGAAGGTAATATCGACATCCGGGTCGATGTGCGTATCGCCTCCAGTTATACCATTATGTGAGTTTCTCAACCATATTTATGTCTTCGATATTGTTTATTTAAAAATTAGTTGACAACTAATTTCTATTGACAGCTTATTTCCATTCAAGCAAACATGTCTGGTGCTTGGTAGACATGACCGTCCACTGTCCCGGGGCAGAACTAAACTGAGATAGGTCATTATGTTTCATGGCTTGAGGATCTTCATACTGTCAAAACAAATTATTTTTCTAGACTTCAATATCTTGGTACTCAAAACGCATGTACCAATAGTGTTCAGATTGAACTACGGTCACATCTATTTAGGAAAGATGGTAAATTTTTTACTATTTGTCCTCAGTGCATCTTTTGCATACATTATTTTTTAAGCTAAACTTCATTGCTAAGTATGTTACTATATGATGTTCTTCAACAAGGACTCTCGATGAATGTTGTGCCTCATTGGATCGAGACTAAAGGTCGCATGAGAATGGTTAACTTACGACCAAGACATCCTACAATGCACTTTAGTGCATTCAGGATTTCTAAAAGCGAGGAATGCTTAATAGTGAAAGACTGAAGCAAAATTGTGAACGATCGCAGAGAAGTACTAGGGGGCAGCAATCAGAAGCGCAACCCATGATTAGGAGACAGGTTCATCTCCATGCTCCAACATGATGAAGCAGGAGTGCTACACATGTTTTATGCTATTTTACCTGAGAGAGAGAGAGAGCAGCAGGAGTGATTAGCTAGCTAGAAATGAGTTTGAAGATGATGATGTGCTACACTATGACTATGATGATTAAATAGCTAGTGTTGATGGTGATTAGATAGCTACCGCACCTAGTGTTGGTGGTGATTAGCTAGCTAGAATGAGTTTGAAGATGATGTGCTACACTATGGCTATGATGATTAAATAGTTACTATTGGTGGTAATGACTATGATGATGATTAAATAGCTTGTGTTGGATTAGATTCAAGTGGAGGGCAACATGTGGTGCACATCGAAACTACTACTAGTCCAAACTAGATCAAGTTTGGATTAGTAGTATACTTTTGACATGCACCACATGTTGCCTCCACTTGAACCTAATCCACCTTTATTTGACACATTATTATGGACATAATGATATAACAACCTTATAATTGGTATTGTACCAAAATTTGTATAACAGCATATAAATACACTAAAAACAAAAAAATGAAAAAAATACTAGTAGCAATGGAGGGTAAACTGTTGGAAATATGCCCTAGAGGCAATAATAAAATGGTTATTATTGTATTTCCTTGTTCATGATAATTGTCTATTGTTCATTCTATAATTGTATTAACTGAAAACCATAATACATGTGTGAATACATAGACCACAACATGTCCCTAGTAAGCCTCTAGTTGACTAGCTCGTTGATCAATAGATGGTTATGGTTTCCTGACCATGGACATTGGATGTCATTGATAACGGGATCACATCATTAGGAGAATGATGTGATGGACAAGACCCAATCCTAAGCATAGCACAAGATCGTGTAGTTCATTTTGCTAGAGCATTTCTAATGTCAAAGTATCGTTTCCTTAGACCATGAGATTGTGCAACTCCCGGATACTGTAGGAATGCTTTGGGTGTACCAAAGCGTCCTGGCAATGGCGGGTGGCTATAAAGGTGCACTATGTATCTCGAAAAGTGTCATTGGGTTGGCACGAACCGAGACTGGGATTTGTCACTCCGTATGACGGAGAGGTATCTCTAGGCCCACTCGGTAATGCATCATCATAATGCGCTCAATGTGACTAAGGAGTTAGTCACGGGATCATGCGTTACGGAACGAGTAAAGAGACTTGCCGGTAACGAGATTGAACGAAGTATGGGGATACCGACGATCGAATCTCGGGCAAGTAACATACCGATGGACAAAGGGAATTGTATACGGGATTGATTGAATCCCCGACATCGTGGTTCATCCGATGAGATCATCGTGGAACATGTGGGAGCCAATATGGGTATCCAGATCCCGCTATTGGTTATTGGCCGGAGGTTGTCTCGGTCATGTCTGCATGGTTCCCGAACCCGTAGGGTCTACACACTTAAGGTTCGGTGACGCTAGAGTTGTTATGGGAAATTGTATGTGGTTACCGAAGGTTGTTCGGGGTCCCAGATGAGATCTCGGACGTGACGAGGAGCTCCGGAGTGGTCCGGAGGTGAAGATCGATATATTGGACGAAGGGTATTGGAGTCCGGAATTGTTCTGGGAGTACCGGTGATTTACCAAGCGTGACTGAAGGTGTTTTGAGGCCCCTGAAGCGCCAGGGCCTTATGGGCCAAGGGGAGGGGCACACCAGCCCACTAAGGGCTGTCGCCTCCCAACCCCTGTCACCTAACGTGGAGAGGTGGGGGCGCCTCCCCTAGGGCAGCCACCCCTCCCGGCTTGGGGGGCAAGTTTCCTAGGGGTGGGGGCGCCCAAACCCATCTAGGGTTTCCCCTGTGGCCGCCGCCCCTCCCCTAGGGAACCCTAGGGTGCCTCCTCCACCCCTTCCCCCTATATATAGGGGGGAGAGAGGCAGCACTCTTCCCCTCGGCGCAGCCCCTCCCTCCACCAACTCTTCCTTCTCCTCCATAGAGCTTGGCGAAGCTCCAGAGAATACCACAAGCTCCACCACCACGCCTGTCAGGTCAGCCGAGTCCTCCTCAACTTCTCCTCTCCCCTTGCTGGATCAAGAAGGAGGAGACGTCCACGGGCTGTACGTGTGTTGAACGCAGAGGCGTCGTCCATTTGGGGCTAGATCAGATCTTCCGCGATTTGAATCGCCGCGAGTACGACTCCATCAACCGCGTTCTTGTAACGCTTCCGCTTAGCTATCTTCAAGGGTATGAAGATGCACTCCCTCTCTCTCGTTGCTAGCATCTCCTAGATTGATCTTGGTGACACGTAGGAAAATTTTGAATTATTGCTACGTTCCCCAACATAAACACGCTGTTACTAGCTTGATTAGCAGTAGTGCGGGTGTGAACACACGCTGCTGCTATATGTCTTAGCAGTAGCGTGTGCCGCACGCGCTACTACTAAGGAATAGTTGTAGCGCCTTACTAGTAGTGCGATGTCCCGCGCTACTAGTAGGCACTAACACTAGTAGAAAAAGGGGCTTTGGTTCAGCCAGAAAAGAGCATTAATACCGGTTGCATTACGAACCGGGACGAATGTGAGCATTAGTCCTGCTCGGTTACGAGGGCAATCGCATGCATTACTCCTGGTTCAATGGGACCTTTAGTCCCGGTTGGTGCCACGAACCGTACTAAAGAGGCGATGTTTGATTAGTACCGGTTCGTGGCACAAACCGGGTACTAATGGGGTTGAGATTTTAGTACCGGTTCGTGCTACGAACCGGTACTAATGGTGCAATTTTCAAATCCTACCCCCCCGCTGTATCGCTTTTCGGTTTTGTAAAAGCAAAAGAAAATGATAAAAACTTCAAAAGTTAAAGTCCTTCGAGATGTAGTTATGTTACCACATCTACTAGTTAGGAAAATTTAAAAACTTAAATTTGGACATGTTTTGCAAAGAGTGTAGGGAAAATGTAAAACGGCTATAACTTTTGCATACGATGTCAGAAAAAAACGTATAATATATCAAAATGTTCAGCACGAAAATCCGCATCCGATTTTGACGGCCTACAGCCTGTTTGCAAATTTTTAGAATCCTCAAATTCCAAAAGGAAAAAAAGTTATGCTCAAATTTCAGTTTTTTTAAATTTTCGTTAAATCTGGTCAAACTACTTATTCAAGAAGTATTAGTGTTACTAAATAATTATTCAAGAATATTAGTGTTACTAAATAATTATTTCAGTTTTTTGAATTTTGGTCAAATCTGGTCAAACTGTGGTCAAACAATGGTCAAACTACTTATTCAAGAAATATTAGTGTTACTAAATAATTATTGTTTTTAGAACAATAGTTTCAAACTCAAACAGTGAAATGTGTGACTTCATGCTCAAGCTAAACTCCTGAGGGTTAATAAGATTGACATCTTACTATTGTCAGGAAAACAACAAGTGCAGACTTAGAAACGAGGAAGAATATAACCCAGAAGTTAAGCGTGCTCAGGCTCGGGGAGTGGGAGGATGGGTGACCGTTCGGGAAGTTAGATGATTTGGAATGATGAGGGGTGATTAGATATTAAATTGAGCAGTGATGAGGGGTGATTAGAGATTAGAGGTTAAAATAATTCAGAAATTTGAAAATTGGGAAAAAAATTCAAAAAAAAAATCCTTACCAACCGGTACTAAAAGTGGACCTCCAGGCAGCAGCCACGTGGAGGGCCTTTAGTCCCAGTTTGTATAAGGGACTAAAGGCGGGACCTTAGTAATCTACTTTAGTCCTGCCCGTAACCGACTAAAGGCCCTCTAGAACCGGGACAAAAGGCCCTTTTCTACTAGTGTAAACTCGTGCTACTAATAGGGTTTTCCATGGTAGTGGCCGTACGTCGCCGCCCGGCCGTCCGCCGTCAGCTTCTGCCCCAGCCCTGCCGCCATTTAAATATAAGTCCAAAATTGTATTTTATGTACATTTTGCACTATGTTTTTACATTTGTAACTTTACATAACATAAAAAAAATTACGGCGATTATAGGTTTTCTTACGTTATCTTTTTATCTCTAAAATAACAAAAGAAATATAAGTAAAAAATTGTATTTTATGTACATTTTATACTATATTTTTACATTTGTAATTTTACGTCACATAAAAAAATTACGCCGATTATAGGTTTTCTTACGTTCTCTTTTTATGTCTAAAATAAAACAAAATTTACGAAACGTAAAATTACGGTGCGTAGATGTTAAAATAGAGGTGGATGAAGAATGACTATTCCTCACCCAGGGTGACGAATAGTCAATCCCTAGGGTAACGCTATTCTAAGCGTGAGTGTAGAATAGCTTATTCTACACCCCTAGTAATGGTATGTACAAAATCTAGTAAACGGTGTACAAAATATAATATTCAGAAAATATTTTTTTTATTATCCAAGTTTGTAATGTACTACATTTTTACGAAAATTACTATACTTTACATCGTGTGTTACTATATTTTGTATGTAACGTTACTGGGGTGTAGAATAAACTATTCTACACTCACGCTTAGTTTAGCGTTACTATATATATATATATATATATATATATATATATATATATATATATATATATAGGATTGACTATTAGTCACCCTGGGTGAGGAATAGTTATTCTTCACCCCTTTATTTTACCATCAATGCATCGTAATTTTACGCTTCGTAAGTTTTTTCTTATTTCCGACGTAAAAGAGACCGTAAGAAAATATATAATCGTCAGAAAAATATTTTATGTCATGTAAAATTACAAACATAAAACCATAGTGTAAAATACACATAAACTGTAAATTTTCTTGTCTTATGACCTATATTTTTATTTTCTTATGCTAAATTTTACGTAGTGAATCAATAGGAATGTAACTATTTGAATTTCAAACGTAATTTAATTATGAAATGATCATAAGATTACCTCGGATGAAGAATAACTTATTCTGCACCCTGGGTGATGAATAGGATCACTATATATATATATATATATATATATATATATATATATATATATATATATATATATATATATATATTAATGTTAGATATTAATGTCAAATGTTTGATGAATTAGATAGAAATATATGTTAGATATTAATGTCAAATGTTAGATGAATTAGCTAGATATTAATGTTAGATGAGTTCATTTTTGTACTTTTAGTTATAGATGAATTAGATGTATTAATGTTAGATGAATTAGATATATTAAATTTAGGTATATGAGATTTGATCATCTAATTAAAATTTTAGTATATAGAACTAGCTACTTTATTTTTAGTAAGAAAATTAATAGAACTAGTTGATTTTTAGTAAGTGCTTAGTTGAATTAGTTGAATTAATAAAACTAGTTGAATTAGTTGAATTAATAGAACTAGTAAGTGTTTATTAATTAATGTTTCAACTATGAACATAGGAAATGTCGCCTGATTTAAAACGATTTCGTTTTGTGCGAATACTGCGAAGACGAGCGCGGCCTGTGCGACAGAAATTTCCTAAATGATGATAGGCGCTTCAGCATCAAGCTGGATGAGACCTTCGAAGTGGATACAGTAAGTCACAACGACAAGTTTTTTTTTCGTAATTATGCATGACTTATGATTCATTTGCTTTAACTTATAATTATAAATTTTCACTATTCCACTGGCGTATCCCCCGCCATGCAATTTTTTTTGTCTTGGATAAGATAGGTTTCAGTCCTAACAAAACTATTGAGGTAAAGAGAGTTTACTTGAATACCGAGCATGGTTATACCTTGAACGTCAAATTATACAATGCAGACACCTACACCTATTTTGAATGCAAAACTTGGCAAGCACTATGCAAGGCTTATGCATTTGAGCCTGATATGGTTATCACCTTTGATATTCGTTTGGAAGATAATATTGAAGGTAATAGAGACATTTGGGTCGATGTGCAGACGCCTCCAATTCTATTATTATGTGAGTTTCTTAACCATATTTATGTCTTCGATATTGTTTATTGAAAAATAGTTGACAACTAATTTCTATTGACAGCTTATTTCCATTCAAGCAAACATGTCCGGCGCTTGATAGACAGGACCGTCCACTGTCCCGGGGCTGAACTAAACTGCGAGGAGATAAGTCATTATGTTTCATGGCTTGAGGATTTTGATGCTGCCAAGAGAAATTATTTTCCTGAATTTGAAAATCTTAGTACTCAAAATGTGCGACCAATAGTGTTCGTATTGAACTACGGTCACATCTATTTAGGCAAGATGGTAAGATTTTTACTATTTGTTCTCAGTGCATCTTTTGCATACATTATTTTTCAAGGTAAACTTCATTGCTAAGTATGTTACTGTACGATGTTCTTCAACAGGGACTCCCGATGACAAGCTTGTGCCTCAAAGTGGATCGGGTACTAAAGGTCGATCTCAATGGCTAGCTTACGGCCAAGACATCCTACATTGCACATGAGTGCATTCAGGATTTCTAAAACCGAGGAATGCTTAATAGTGAAAGACTGGAGCAAAATTGTGAACGATCGCATAGAAGTACTAGGGTGCAGCAATCAGAAGCGCGGCCCACGATTAGGAGACAGGTTCATCTACATGCTCCAATATGATGAATCAGGAGAGCTACATATGTTCTATGCTATTTTATCTAAGAGAGAGCAGGAGGAGTGATTAGCTAGTTCATGCTCTTAGTATTTGTTCTCTCATGTCCGTGTTCTTCGTCCAGAACTTAATCTTAAAGTGATTTGCTTTTGTGGTCTTATGAACGCCTATAATCTCATGACCATGTTGAACTCGATGATACCTTTGCTTCTGGTACAAGTGAATCTTTCTTCTTTAAGCTAGTGTTGGTGGTGATTAGGTAGCGGTAATGACTATGATGATTAAATAGTGGTAATGACGACTATGATGATTATTATTAGCTAGCTAGTATTGTTGTTGGTGATGATATGATGCAAGGGTTTTTATATTAATATGATGATGATGATTAGTTATTATATCATTTATGAAAGAAACCGCGGATTAGTTTCAATCGATGGATCTAGCTAAGTGATCAAGTAATATGCCATATCCATATTACTTGATCACTTAAGACGATCCATATCCACTTCAAACTAATCCATGGCATTTTCACCTAGTGATTTAACAACTCATTATAATGTAAAACAATCTCTAAATTAAATGAAAAACGCAAAATTAAAGAAAAATAAAAATAAAACCAAAACCCCCAACCTTTAGGTCTCACCGCCCTGTGTTCTCGTGTGCCACGTGGTGGCCGCTTTAATGACGGTTCGTCTTTGAATCCCAGATTAAAGGAAAGGAGGGGGTGGGGCTTTAGTCCTCACCTTTTAGTGCCGTTCTACGTAATCCCAGACTAAAAAGCCACTTAACCGGTGCTAAAACCCGGTTCCGCACTAGTGTACATACATGGACCAAATAAATTAAAACTCTAATCAACTATTGTTCATACGAAAATTTGCACGTCCATTATTTGGATGTTAGCTCCACCATGGGCCACGGAGGAGACTTATTTGCCAAGTGTCACCTAGTAGACATTCGGCAAACATTTATTATTTTCTTTTTAAAAATATAGATTCCTTTTACCGAGTTCCCGATGGACCACACTCGGCAATGGTCCACATGAGCTCATTGACACATGGTGGCTTTCCCTGAGTGCCGCTACACTTGCATATAAATTGTATTTTTTCTTTAATTAGGAAAATGTTTGCCGAGTTCCCTATATGTGGTGCTCGATAATGATCTACTGGAGCTGCCAAAGGCCAACGACTATGTAATTCTATCTACAATCAAGTTTGTTCTGCAACGCCAATAAAAGAATTTGCATACGTGCATACATAGAACTCATTGTTGGATTGTTTTGGCGATTGTGGATCACAACCGATTTCTAGGAGTATTTATACATTACTAGTAAGTGTGCACATGCAATGTATGTATCGATCGAAGCAACCTATGAAATCCATGTGGGTATTGGATTCTGAACTCATATTGAAATGAATTAACTTTCATATATCGGAAGCTCTCCTGGGTGAAATGAACTACTTCCTCTGGTCACAAATATAAGATGATTTAAGTATTTCAATATACACTACATACATAATGAAATGAGTGAAACACACTAAAACATGTCTATATACATCTGATTCAACAAAAAATAGAACATCTTATATTTGTGAATGGAGGAAGTACAAAGCGTGTACATATGTTGTCTCGATCAAAGTAGACTGTGAAATTCATGTGAGTATTGAAATATGAATTCATATTTCCGAAATTTTATGTGGGGTGGGGGTGGGGGATAGAATATATGTAGTGTGTAATGATCCCCACGTCTCTCATGGTCAAGTTTAATATAAACCCCATCACTTATCTTTTGATGATGTTATGTGAAGTTCTAATGCACAAGGAAATCCCAAACCAAGAAATCACAGTCGTATAGTAAAGAATGCAATATGTCTCTCATGGTCAAATTTAATTCGTTCCCTCTTGGGTTTGGCCTACATGTTATCTTCAAAAGTTGAACTCCTGGACTGGACTACAACGCCTCATGTGGGAGTCACAATGAGACAGAAGAGTCCGCGGGTGGTCATGACCATTTTCCCCCCATTCTGAGTTGCGACATTCATGAACAAAAATGAATGGGATTTAACATTTCTGTATGAAATACATGATATGCAAAATTAGTTCTGCGGAGATTAAACATGGAATATATTTGTCATCTCAACATCCACGCTGTGAGGAAAAGTGTGTTCTAGAATCGCAAATTGTACAATTATGTGAAAAGGCATGAGTAGATCACATACTAGAATAATCATTGTTTGGCAAAGCTAACCAGGAAAGAAAAAAAAGCTACACAAAATTTAGGAAGACCAAAGCCACACAAAAGACCTCTCTAATGAGATGAATCTACCCACAAGAAAAAATATTATATCATTATCATGATAGGTACATAAGTAATTTTAAAAGCTAAAAATTCAGGAAATGCATAATGTCATTAACTATCAATAGAGATTCCATTTGCAGCAACCTCATGTCAGTTACCTCGCAGATAAGACATGTTACATCATGTTGCGAAGAGCACCATCAGTCATCACACCATTGAACTACAACTTTGGAGCTTGGGAAATGATGCTTCTATTGCATTTGTTTTGCCGTCTCCTAAGAAAAAAGAGGAGCTAAAAACAACATAACTTCTTTTACAGTTTCAGCCAAGAAGCTGTAAGCAAGACCTTCAATTTATCCCAGATTAAAAGGCAAAATTCAATGTCTTTCTTTTCTTGACATGCATCCCATCAGTGAAACATATCTCAGATTAATTCAGGAGCTATTATCAATATGGATGCAAGCCCTAACAACAAAAGAAAAAAAGGCACATTTAGATGTGCTTTAGCAAAACTGAAGAAAAAAATAGCCGCTGCAGTTAATTGTCCAACTGCATCTATGCATAGAATAGGAAACAAATTTAATTAGCAAATTGACTACTCATTTAGCCTATGCAAGAAGCATACCTAAACACTATGTGCAGACATGGTGAGAGATGCTGCTACATGTCATGGATGTAGACCACAAAACAGCTGGTCATTCGTATTTATTGTAGAGATTCGCAAGTCTATGCTACAGTAAAATTCTAGGTAAGCAGGGTACCACTATCATACTTGTCATTTGGATCAAGATGGCTGTTATACATCTCTGAAGTCGTCAGTCCATCAGTAATCAGTAAAGAACAAATCATGTAAGGCTTTATTTATAAGCAAGGCACATACCTGTTTAAAGAAAAATCAGCCTGGGCAGCGTGGTGCCAGTATCGTCAGGGCCTCAAAATTATGCCTGAAGGATAGCCACGGAGCGGAGGGCCGGAGCAGAGTGCAGGAGCATCAGCTGTAGGGGTGTGGCAAATGCATCCGTATGGCAGCAGCCAAGTGTTGAAGCTGCGGACGGCGACGTCGTCCTGCACTCCAGGAGAGGCCGGTGAGTAGCAGCTGCCGGTGCCAACTGAATTGCCTCATTTGTGTACAAAAAGAAAAGGAGAAACTACATCGCTTCACCATCCCCAGCATTGGTGCCAGTCGACCATCCAGTACCAGCGAGGGTTAGCGGCCTTGACAGGGACCTTCTTGTTCACTGGCTTCGACCGCAGCTGCAAACCAACAGAATGAATTAGAATCCATCATCAAGAAGGGGGATCAAATCACGAAAGGGATTCGACCCGTGTGCTAATTTTCTTAGCCGTCGAGAAAGTGGGCGTGGACGATGTTGTTGATGTCCCAAAGAACCCGCTTGTTTCCTCCTGCACCGGGGCGGCCGGCAGCGGCAGCGGCAGCGGTGACCTTCAGCATCATAGCCGCTACCGCGGCACCTGCACATCACCAAAGAGAAACATGAGTATAGATGCTTGTTTGACGGGAAGCGGATTTTGTCTAACCTATTGCACGCGCAACCCATATCTAGTCCACCCATCATGCACGTTAAATCAACTATCCTACATGCACATCAAGTCAACAGGCTGCATGTATCTATCTCTTCTTTCTCCCAAACAAACCCATCATTTTACCACCCCTTTGTAAACTTAAATCATATATATCTTCTAAACCATTATTTAAATTTTATTTTATTTTATATATTTGAACCTCTGGCACAAAGACCTTTAGAACAAGATCAATGTTGAATATATTTGAACTAGTTTGAATTTTTTATATTT
Organism: Aegilops bicornis; assembly: GCA_021605145.1. Lineage (NCBI taxonomy): Eukaryota > Viridiplantae > Streptophyta > Magnoliopsida > Poales > Poaceae > Aegilops > Aegilops bicornis. The sequence continues at coordinate 423,656 of JAHIAL010000094.1, forward strand.
AAGTTTACCACAAATACATTTTCTAGCAACATTCATTAATTTGTACATGGCTCAAACAAGTTCCATCAACATTTCATCAAAGTTCAGGAAAGCTGTTTATAAAGTTCTCCAACTTCAAATACATTTTCTAGCAAAGTTCTTTAATATTTCTAACAAAGTGCAAACCCATTGTTCAGAAAGTTCTTCAGCTTCTGATTTCATTTATTTAGCACTTTACAATAAAAATGAGAAGTTCTTCACAGTTTGCAGAAAAATGCAAACCCACTATTCAGAAAGTTCTTCACTATTTCAAACAAAAATGTGTTTCAAATGTATCCAAGACTGATCTTGCTTTAAAGGGCTTGGCGTCACGAGTTCAAATATGCAAAAAGTTTCAAAAGCGCAATTTTGGTTTTAAAGATATGAGCCATCTAAAATTGTCAAAAGAAAATTAAAAGTGTTGGAGTTAGAGGAGAGGGAAGTTAAAGTAAGCATTGATGTGTTGATGTAAGACATGCATGTGTCAGTGTGTGCACAGGAAGAGAGAGAGAGAGAGAGAGAGAGAGAGAAAGAGAGAGAGAGAGAGAGAGAGAGAGAGAGAGCGCCATGCACATGCAAGGGCTCGCATCCACATGAAGGGGCAATGGCGGGGATTGGAGTTGCGCGCGTAACCAGTTGGGCATAGACATATTCGTTGTTTGACGCATGGATCGGGTAACAAACTCCCTCGCATCAGACTGTCCTGGTTGGAAACATAGATAAAAATCAAATGAACAGAGATCGAGAGAGAGACCCAACGACGCAGTCGTGACCAAATTGAAATCCCTATAGTGGTCGTTCTCGACGGAGCGCGAGAAAGATATATTTGGCAGGCAAAGCGGATCATGGACGTGTGGCTCACCTCTCATCGTCACCGCCGAAGCAGCCAGTCAATTGCACAAAACTACCACATTTGCGGCTAGGTTTGCGTAAAACCACCAAGTCGCTAATCCGTTGTAAAAAACAACGCTTTTCACTAAACCTTTGCGTAAAAGCAATCGATCATCCAATTTGCCTTGTTTAAGCGTGTTTATGACAGATGGGACCAGACCGTTAGAGCTTACTTGGCAAAAAATTGACACATACACCCCTGAAATCTGAAAGAAAAACGCAATCAACTCCTTCCGATGATGGCCTCGTCCACCTGCTCAGATCCGTCGCTGTTGAGTGGTTGCGACGGGATCCACCGACAGGAGGTGCTGCAGCCATGGCTCCTCATCTGGCCGGGCTCCCCTCCACCATGACCAAGGATGATGCCATGGTGGCTCTGCTCTGGCCGCTGTCGATTTATGGACCTCCTCCTCTGGCACCGTCCAGTCGCCGGCTACTTGCAGGGATGGTGTCCCCTGGGTGGGCGTGTGACGCCCCCGATTCAATCGTACACTAATCATGCATGCAAACGTGTACGATCAAGATCAGGGACTCACGGGAAGATATCACAACACAACTCTAAAACATAAATAAGTCATACAAGCATCATAATACAAGCCGTGGCCTCGAGGGCTCGAATACAAGTGCTCGATCATAGACGAGTAAGCGGAAGCAACAATATCTCGAGTACGCATAAGTTAAAACAAGTTGCCTTAAGAAGGCTAGCACAAATTGGGATACAGACGAAGAGGCGCAGCCTCCTGCACAGGATCCTCCTAAACTACTCCCGGTCGCCCGGTATCTGCCACGTAGTAGTAGGCACCTCCAAATGTAGTAGGAGTCATCGACGGCAGTGGCGTCTCGCCCCGGATTCCAAAGATCTCGTTGCGACAACCGTAAAGAAAGGAAAGGGGGAAAAGGGGAGAAAGCAACCGTGAGTACTCAACCAAAGTACTGCAAGCAAGGAGCTACACTACATATGCATGGGTATATGTGTAAAGGGGCCATATCAAGGATCGAACTGCAGAATGCCGTAATAAGAGGCGGATAACTAATCCTCGTCAACACTACGCTCGCGACCTCCGCCTTGCAAAGATGTAGAAGAGAGTAGACTGAAGTCCTCCAAGTAGCATCATATAGCATAATCCGACCCGACGATCCCCTCCTCGTTGCCCTGTTAGAGAGCGATCATCGGGTTATATCTGGCACTTGGAAGGGTGTGTTTTATTCAGTATCTAGTTCTAGTTGTCATAAGGTCAAGGTATAACTCCAAGTCGTCCAGCCATCAAGATCACGGCTATTCAATAGATTAACTTCACTGCAGGGTGCACCACATAACCCAACACGCTTGATCTCATTTGGCCGACACATTTTTCGGGTCATGCCCGGCCGCGGAAGATCAACACGCCGCAGACTCCACCTAGGCCAACAGAGAGGTCAAGATGCCGGTCTAAACCTAAGCGCCGACAGTCTGGGCCCATCGCCCTTAGCACACAAGACGTTGCGTGACGTGGTCGGAAGCGTAACTAGCCCCTTAATACAAGAGCAGCTTACGCTCCAATCCGGCTGCGTGCCCTCATTCGCCGACGTCACGAAGGCTTCGGTCGATACCACGACGCCGAAAGTGCCCATATCTTTCCCACGTGGTTGGTTAGTGCGTATAGACCAAATGGCCGCACTCGCATTAAATACTAAGATCTCGTTAAGCGTGTTAATGATGTAACCGCTGAACGCCGACTGCACAGCCCACCTCTCACCTAGGCGGTCTCAACACCTGCCGCTCCGCCACAAAGATCCACACAGAGGGTCATTGGGACAAAGGTCCTTTCAAATTTCAACTGTGAATCACTCGCGGGTGCTCCACAAGCCGATCCGACTTTAGTCACCACATGTATCATGTATAAAGTATATAGTATATACCGTGATCACCTCCCAAGTGATCACAACCCGATAGTATAGCACAAAGAGACGGACAAGAATGTAGGGCCATCGATGGAATACTAGCATCCTATACTAAGCATGTAGGATTGCGGTAAAGGTAACAACAGATTAGCAAGGACAAAGTTATGCATCAGGATATGATTAACGGAAATCAGTAACATGCTACACTACTCTAATGCAAGCAGTATAGAGAAGAATAGGCGATATCTGGAGATCAAGATGGGGGAGGGGCTTGCCTAGAAGCTCAGCCGAGATGGAGGGGTCGTCAACACCTTAGTCGAACCGGGCAAAGCAGAGCGTCGGTCTCGTAGTCTCTGGAGAGAAGAGTGGAGAAACAAGAATACAATGCAAACATAAGCATGACGATGCACGACATGACAATGAGCGGTGTTAGGTGTGCCCTAACGCGGTAGTGGGTGATACCGGCGAAAGGGGGAAACATCCGGAAAAGTATTCCCGATGTTTGATGTTTTTGGACAGACGAACCGGAGGGGGAAAGTTGCAGGTTCACTATGCTAGGGATGCGTGGCGGATTAACGGGCTGCGTATCTGGATTCATCTCATCGTTCTGAGCAACTTTCATATATAAAACTTTTTCATCCGAGTTACAGTTTATTTTCTATTAATTTTCAAACATTTAAACAATTTTCTGGAATTTACTAGATTTATTTTAATTGTTTTAAACCGAGTTGACCAAGTCAACTTTGACTTGTCAAAAGGGCAGGGTGTGGCCCACATGTCATAGGTTGTACCTAAACAAATCTAATTGAAAGGGACCCATATGTCATCTACACATTACACTATTTAGCGGTAATTGCCTTTGGCTACTAGGTGCATATGCACCCGTTGTCGAAATACATATTTCGAAAAAAGTTGAAAAATTAAACAAAAATCCCGCGTGTATCCGGACATTTTATGTACAAGACAGTTTCAGCTGAAAACGGCGTTTTTGTGGCCAGAAAAGACAATTCCCACGCTTCATTCTAACTATTCACGACACATTTCTTTATCTTTTATATGCTGGCCACAAAAACAACGCTTTTCACCTAAACCTTGTGAATGCACATAAAATGTCCGGATATACACGTGCGATTTTTGTTCCGAATTTTTCAACTTTTCAAAATGTGTATTCCGATAATGGGAGCCAAAACGCCGCTCTCGCTATTTAGCCACTAGTCTAATCCTAAAACTAATCTATCTCTAATTAATCAAGCCGGCCAGAGGCAAGTTGTGCACGCGTGCTCGGCCATGCCCAAGCATCAGCCACGCCCAGGCATCAGCAGCAGCTAGTGCAGCGGTAAGCGCAGCAGCAGCAAAGTGAAGCATCAAGCAGCGGCCAAGCAACACAGCAATAGATGAGCAGGCAACGACGAGCAGCTGCAGCAAGAAGCGACAGCAGCTGGGCGCTGCATGGGCGTTGGCGCGAGCGGTGGCGCGGCCATGGGTGAGGTGAGCGTGGGATCGGTGCTCCTGTGGCCATTTGGCCTGGGGTTTGGTCCTATGGGACGAGTGCGATGCGCCGAGTCTGAAGGTGGAAGCAGCACAAGCACCTACAGCCGGTAACGGCGGCGGCCGCGAAGCCGAGCGACGGTCGGAGCGTGGCTACGGCGGCAGCTCGCTACAAGGCATGTGCGGTAGCAGGGAGATGGGGGAAACACAGTGGTGCTCACATCGGAGCTCGGGATGATTCGGGGAAGCCGAAAGAACTCGGGGTGGCGCGGATCGAACGACGGACGGCGGCGGCACCGAGGTTGAAGACGGCCTCGATCCCGTCATTGTAGAGCTCCCCGGCGTCGAGACTGTGTTGTAGATGGCGTAGGCGACGATGTCGGTCCTCCGGGACACGGTGGTGCGGCGCAGGGCAGCTGCTGGTCGCGTGAGCAACGACGGCGCGGCCAGGCGCATTTCGGGCATGAAGAAAAATAAGGGGACGAGCATGGTAGGGGAAGAAACGGGGCTAGGGTTTGGGGGAGGGCCGCCTGGACGTTTTGTAGGGGGTTGGGGCGGCCGGATGGACGGCACGTGGCCACGGCCATGGGATCGTCGCCACGGCTGCCTCCTGCCTCCAACTGTAGCTGTAGCGGGACGTAGAAGACAAGGGAGGTGGGCTGGGTTGTGCTCTATTCTTAATGGGCTAGAGTGCACAGATCAAAACATTTCTTATATTCTTATTCTTTTTACTGTTTTGCAATTTTCTCCTGTCTCTATTTTAATTTCGAACCAAATGAATTTTGCAAGTCAGATGAAATTTGTCACATAAATACTAGGCACTATTTTGAGCTTACCCACAAAGTTTGAAGGCAACTGGAATTAAATAATAATCATTTATTTTGGAAAGGCCATTTTATTTGCCGACGGACCACTTATTAATTTTCTTGGAATTTATTTGTGAGTCAAAAGAAGTTGATTTTAATATGAAAATGATCAGGGGAATTTATAGGATTATTCGAACATTTTAGTTTTGATGTTTGACAAGTTTGAATTTTTGACTTTGATTTGAAGTTGAACATGAACAGTGATTTGGATCAAGTGAGGATTAGCAACAGTAATGCGACGACATGGCACCATTAGCAGGGGTTTACTGTAGCTTAATTATCCAGACGTCACAATTCTCCTCCACTACAAGAAATCTCGTCCCGAGATTTAAGGGGTGGAGTAAGGGGGAAAGACTCGGGAAGGACGGAGCTCAATACAAGATGGGTACTTGGGGGCTATCTCAGTGAATGTGGCATAGAGGCACCTCGCGAGTTGAAATTCAAGAAAGTCATCGAGAGCTATGTAAGAAGGTGCAATAAGAAGTTTCAAGCAGGTAGGCAATCGTTCGTTGCCTGAAGCAGAGGGTGAAAGGGATTCACAGCAATGGGAATAAGTATTGTGTCTGATACCAGAACAGATCAGAAGGAAGGTGGCTCGTTAATTACATACAAAGCCAAGCGCGAGGGATAACTTTAGAAAACAGGGATGTATATGGGAGTCCGGTTTTGATCCTGTGGAACTGTGGGTTATGGGCCCACCATGTGAGTTAAAAGTAGAAAGGCGCTAACATTTTGCACGGCCATGATGGCAGGGCAGGTCAGAGGTTGGCCTGTCAATTATGTTGGCAACAACATCGGTACCAAGGGGGAGGGACGAAGAGAACCATTTTCCGGCTCGTTAAACGAGGCGGACCAATAGGCAAAGTTCTCGTCCATCGGTGGTTACCTAATATCACCCACAATAGTAACAAAGTCTTACTGACCGAGTTGAACACCAACGTGTTTACATAAGCAGAAGAATATTACTGCTTAGATCATGTAGATCACCAAAAAGGTTAAACAAAACAATGGAAAGGAAAAGGTGATCTTCATATTAAACAGAACAATGGAAAGGATAATGTGTTTAAACACAAAATTCAGGGGTATATCCTTCCCAAGGACAAACAGAGCATGATATCCATGACAGGATATAACGTAGAAAACCCTTTAGGAAAGGGGAGAGAAATTTCATGACATTACCCATGCAACGGTGTTTGGATAATTGAGCAAGTAACATTTAGCATTGGGCTTCAAATGTTCTTGTTGAAAATCGGAGCACCACAAACATGCTTCGAGATAGCATTGGCAAGGTCTTCAAGCAAGGGTCAGACTTTGGATACACAAAGGATCCATCAGGAACAACTCATAGAATAAGTCTTGCAATAGGTCCTCCAACCAGGTGTGCTAGGCATGACGTCACCTTATTGGGTTATAGAAAGACCAATGCTAAGACTCTTGGAAAATGTTCCAACCATCATATCTCGACCGGTTTCAGATCTGGTTGGTGTCGGGATACCTCAGACTGTGGATGCCCAGAAGAAAAGGTGTAACACAAATTAACGTAAGGACATTTTAAGATTCTCGAAACGAACCATGGGAGCAAGTTCGAAACAAGAGTTCATCAAGAAACCAACGAGAGGATGAGGAGGTGGCTGATGGAATCGCGACAATTCATCGAGGTTTCCAAAAGATGGATTGCCACAATTATGTGAACAAGGAGATAATATTGGACACATCAAAGTAGATAACGAAGTATGTTCGAGGAAAACATACATAATTAAACATTGGTTGAAAGGTGCGCCCGAAATATGGGTTGGGTTGCACGACCAATGTCAGAATGGTGATTCCATAATCAACAGTCTAAGAATGAAATGCCGACCATTAACTTCAAAGCAATAAGGTTGCTAGAAGTTTTAAAATTAATAGTCCATTTGTCGGTATTACTGTTAGGAACAACAGGGGATCAAGAAAAGAATGGTGATGGTGATAAGTATCACTTATATCAAGAATTCTCAAGAAGTGGTGAAATTCTCACAACATTCTTGATACATAAGATGGCAAGACTCCAAGGTAAAGAAGAACAAATACTGGATAGCAAGGAACTCAAGGTATAACACAAAACACGAACAGGTTTGTGTTGGAGGGAAGGCAATAAGGTGGTCGATGATAACACAAATCATCGAGAGGAAGGATGGTATTTCTCATCAAGAATTCAATTGGTATCCTGGAAGGAGTCAAAATGTTGATGATGATCACGACAAATTTTGTCGAGATATTTCATGAAGATGTAATCGATCAGCAAGGACTTCAAGCCAAAGGAATGATGAAGCAAGAGGTTATTGGAACCACGATTCTGACACAAACTCGAACTCAAGCTTGTTGTTTAAGGTGAAAGGGTATGACGAGGAAAATCGACGTAAGCTTAGCTATATCGTCAGAATTGGTGCTCGAGAATAAGGACCGTAGTACCAGCTTAAAATCATCACGACAATGATATAGCCAAACAGGCTAGGAATGACATGATCGGGTACAAACTCGCAAGTAAAGAATATTAGTAAGAGTTGTTGAACCGTAATGCAGACTCGGTTCAGTTATCGGTGTCTTCGAGTGTTTAATAACTCGGAGCCCGTGAAAAAAATGGAATCAGTGAGGATGTAGTACTTGATGAAGAACTCATAAGAGGTTATGCAGTTATGTGATAATCTCGAGATACCAGGGGGTAATACTCGACGGCAGATCAAAATAGAGGTTGGATTGGGTATTGCTCTGCAGAAGACAAGTGCTTAAACTTGCACAAGAAATGGTATTTAAAGGAGAACATGGTCGGAACCACGATTGCAAAGGCCGGATCCCGTGATATAAGATGAACTTATACCAAGGGAATACTTAATTTAAGAGAAGCTTTCATGATAAGTTCTACATCGTGTCCATGGGCATGAACACAAAGTTCAAGGTCGACTCCACTTGTTCAACGATAACCTTTCATTCACCTCTCATATTTCAAAATGACATTAGTTGTTGAAAGTTTTACCGGTGCAATACCGTATAAGTATGACCCATGTAATCTTTCTGTTTCACACAATTAGGGAAGGCGAGGTTCAACCCATCAGGTCATCTTAGGATAATATACCACAAACTTCGGAGTAAGTAATACAAGCTCGAAAGTAGAGCATTGTTCAAAAGCAGATGTTACAATTTACCAAAGTCATTATATACCCATGGAAAGGCTCACAAGGTTATTCAATATGAAGGACACCGCTTGATAAAATCCAACAAAGGAACCGATGGTCCACAAGGGATCCGATGTGAGCATCGGTACTCAACCAGAGGAAGGAGAATGCAAGGAGATCCGATTATAGAAACATCCGACTAATTCAAAGTTCAAATGCAAAAGAATTATGATTTCCAAATCGAGGATCGGAAGCAGCGCTACGATCAAGGATGGATAAGTTGAGTAGGCTTAGGGGTACAATCGATGGCAATTTGATTGGTCGAGATCCAACTCATGTTTAAAATGACGTCTGAGCCGAAAGGATGAATTCTAGGATCTGATTAAGGATTGCAACATTCACAACATATTGAATCAAGGGACCCAAGATGATAAAGGCAAAGTACATCCATGAATATTGCTAGTCATTTGGAACTAACCAAAATGCAGGCAGACAAGCATTTCAAGAGCCATAGGCTAATGAGGATTCTCGAAATATCGAATAGTATTTTGAAGAATTTTGTGAAACACATGAACAACTAGGGATGAGCGGATACTCGGTAAGAGCGAGGAATTATCCGTAGGGGTATTCATGTGGCAAAGAACTGCAAGGCAGTAGGCACAAAGTATTCTTGAAACAATAGAGAGAATTTCGATGTATCTTGTAATAACAAGATCAACTGGGAAGCATTGTATGAATGGCGAGTATACGTAGTTATCTATAGGGGTTTATCGATGGAGGGGAATTGCAAAAGCGACACCATAAAGTCTCAAGACAACATCAGAGAGTATCTTCGGATTCTTCTGGTGCAGCAGCCGATCATCTGTAATAAGGGGCTCTCCGGGAGAAAGTATTATCGAGAACCTAGAGTCAGAGTTAGTAAAATCATTTAACCCAAATAGAAGAGAGATCAGAGTCCCGGAGTAAAGGCCGAGGAGTAAAATATCCTAATACCACCAAAATGGCGACGTGGGCCCGTAAGGCACACAACCATGTTAGTAAAAGTTTTCTAATGTCTAGACTCGACTTCGGCCAAGGAGTTGGAAGGGGATTCCTGAGCAAATGGCTCGATATTAATCTTGTGACGCCCGATTCAATCGTACACTAATCATGCACGCAAACGTACGATCAACATCGAGGACTCACGGGAAGATATCACAACACAACTCTAAAACATAAATAAGTCATACAAGCATCATAGTACAAGCCGAGGCCTCGAGGGCTCGAATACAAGTGCTAGATCATAGACGAGTCGGGAAGCAACAATATCTGAGTACGCACATAAGTTAAACAAGTTGCCTTAAGAAGGCTAGCACAAAGCGGGATCTGAGATCGAAGAGGCGCGGACCTCCGCTGGGATCCTCCTAAACATCTGGCCGGTCGCCGCCAAATGGCTGCACGTAGTAGTAGGCACCTCCGGCGTAGTAGGAGTAAATGCGTCGACGGTGGCGTCTGCTCCGGACTCCAAGATTTGGTTCGCGACAACCGAGAAAAGAAAGGAAAGGGGAAAAGGGGAGAAAGCAACCGTGAGTACTCATCCAAAGTACTGCAAGCAAGGAGGTACACTACATATGCATGGGTATATGTGTAAAGGGGCCATATCGATTAATTTGAGCTGCAGAATGCCGTAATAAGAGGGGATAACTAATCCTATCGAAGACTACGCTTAGCCTCCATCTTGGCAAAGATGTAGAAGAGAGTAGATGAAGTCCTCCAAGTAGCATCGTATAGCATAATCCTACTGGCGATCCCTCCTCGTTGCCTGTTAGAGAGCGATCACCGTGTTATATCCGCACTTGGAAGGGTGTGTTTTATTAAGTATCCAGTTCTAGTTGTCATAAGGTCAAGGTACAACTCCAAGTCGCCCTGTTATCAAGATCACGGCTATTCGAATAGTTTAACTTCCCTGAGGGTGCACCACGTAACCCAACACGCTTGATCCCATTTGGCGGACACACTTTTACGAGGCATGCCCGACCGCTGAAGATCAACACTGGCAACTAAACCCAGGCCAACAGAGAGGTCGACGCCGGTCTAAATCTAAGCGCCAAGACAGGGTTCCGGGCCCATCGCCCTTAGCACACTCGCATGTTGCGTCTGTGACGGAAGCGTAACTAGCCCCTTAATACAAGAGCAGTGCTTATGTTCCAATCCGTGCCGCCGCTTAGTCGCCGACGCCACGAAGGCTTCGGTGATACCACGACACCGAAGTGCCCATATCTTTCCCACGCGGTTGGTTAGTGCGTATAGACCAAATGACCGCACTCGGATCAAATACCAAGATCTCGTTAAGCGTGTTAATGATGTAACCGCCGAAGCCGACGAGGCCCGCCCACCTCTCACCTAGGCGGTCTCAACTCGCCTGTCGCTCCGCCACAAAGATCCACACAGAGGGCCGTTGGGACAAAGGTCCTTTCAGCCCCCAATCCGTGAATCACTCGCGGGTGCTCCACAAGCCGATCCGACTTTAGTCACCACATGTATCATGTATAAAGTATATAGTATATACCCGTGATCACCTCGCAAGTGATCACAGCCCGATAGTATAGCACAGCAGACGGACAAGAATGTAGGGCCACTGATGGAATACTAGCATCCTATACTAAGCATGTAGGCTTGCAGGTAAAGGTAACAACAGTATTAGCAAGGACAGGCTATGCATCAGGATATGATTAACGGAAAGCAGTAACATGCTACACTACTCTAATGCAAGCAGTATAGAGAAAAATAGGCGATATCTGGTGATCAAGGGGGGGAGGGGGGCTTGCCTAGAAGCTCAGCCGAGATGGAGGGGTCGTCAACACCGTAGTCGAACTGGGCGGTGATAGCGCTCGGTCTCGTAGTCTCTAGGAGAAGAGGAAGAAACAGTAACTACAATGCAAACATAAGCATGACGATGCACGACATGACAATGAGCAGTGTTAGGTGTGCCCTAACGCGGTAGTGGGTGATACCGGCGAAAGGGGGAAACATCCGGGAAAGTATTCCCGATGTTTGTTGTTTTTGGACAAACGAACCGGAGGGGGAAAGTTGCAGGTTCACTATGCTACGGACGCGTGGCGGATGAACGGGCTGCGTATCTTGATTCGTCTCGTCGTTCTGAGCAACTTTCATATATAAAACTTTTTCATCCGAGTTACAATTTATTTTCTATTAATTTACAAAGATTTAAACAATTTTCTAGAATTTACTAGAATTATTTTATTTGTTTTAAACCAAGTTGACCAAGTCAACTTTGACTTGTTAAAAGGGCAGGCTGTGGCTTACATGTCATAGGTTGTACCTAAACACATCTAATTGAAAGGGACCCATATGTCATCTACACATTACGCTATTTAGTCTATCTCTAATTAATCAAGCCGGCCAGAGGCACAGCCGGATGTGCAAGTTGTGCACGCGTGCTCGGCCATGCCCAAGCATCAGCCACGCCCAGGCATCAGCAGCAGCTAGTGCAGCGGTAAGCGCAGCAGCAGCAAAGTGAAGCATCAAGCAGCGGCCAAGCAACACAGCAATAGATGAGCAGGCAACGACGAGCAGCTGCAGCAAGAAGCGACAGCAGCTGGGCGCTGCATGGGCGTTGGCGCGCGCGGAGGCGCGGCCATGGGTGAGGTGAGCGTGGGATCGGTGCTCCGGTGGCCATTTGGCCTGGGGTTTGGTCCTATGGGACGAGTGCGATGCGCCGAGTCTGAAGGTGGAAGCAGCACAAGCACCTACAGCCGGTAACGGCGGCGGCCGCGAAGCCGAGCGACGGTCGGAGCGTGGCTACGGCGGCAGCTCGCTACAAGGCATGTGCGGTAGCAGGGAGATGGGGGAAACACAGTGGTGCTCACATCGGAGCTCGGGATGATTCGGGGAAGCCGAAAGAACTCGGGGTGGCGCGGATCGAACGACGGACGGCGGCGGCACCGAGGTTGAAGACGGCCTCGATCCCGTCATTGTAGAAGCTCCCCGGCGTCGAGACTGTGTTGTAGATGGCGTAGGCGACGATGTCGGTCCTCCGGGACACGGTGGTGCGGCGTAGGGCAGCTGCTGGTCGCGTGAGCAACGACGGCGCGGCCAGGCGCATTTCGGGCATGAAGAAAAATAAGGGGACGAGCATGGTAGGGGAAGAAACGGGGCTAGGGTTTGGGGGAGGGCCGCCTGGACGTTTTGTAGGGGGGTTGGGGCGGCCGGATGGACGGCACGTGGCCACGGCCATGGGATCGTCGCCACGGCTGCCTCCTGCCTCCAACTGTAGCTGTAGCGGGACGTAGAAGACAAGGGAGGTGGGCTGGGTTGTGCTCTATTCTTAATGGGCTAGAGTGCACAGATCAAAACATTTCTTATATTCTTATTCTTTTTACTGTTTTGCAATTTTCTCCTTTCTCTATTTTAATTTCGAACCAAATGAATTGTGCAAGTCAGATGAAATTTGTCACATAAATACTAGGCACTATTTTGAGCTTACCCACAAAGTTTGGAGGCAACTGGAATTAAATAATAATCATTTATTTTGGAAAGGCCATTTTATTTGCCGACGGACCACTTATTAATTTTCTTGGAATTTATTTGTGAGTCAAAAGAAGTTGATTTTAATATGAAAATGATCAGGGGAATTTATAGGATTATTGAACATTTTAGTTTTGATGTTTGACAAGTTTGAATTTTTTACTTTGATTTGAAGTTGAACATGAACAGTGATTTGGATCAAGTGAGGATTAGCAACAATAATGCGACGACATGGCACCATTAGCAGGGGTTTACTGTAGCTTAATTATCCAGACGTCACAATTCTCCTCCACTACAAGAAATCTCGTCCCGGGATTTAAGGGGTGGAGTAAGGGGGAAAGACTCGGGAAGGACGGAGCTCAATACAAGATGGGTACTTGGGGGCTATCTCAGTGAATGTGGCATAGAGGCACCTCGCGAGTTGAAATTCAAGAAAGTCATCGAGAGCTATGTAAGAAGGTGCAATAAGAAGTTTCAAGCAGGTAGGCAATCGTTCGTTGCCTGAAGCAGAGGGTGAAAGGGATTCACAGCAATGGGAATAAGTATTATGTCTGATACCAGAACAGATCAGAAGGAAGGAGGCTCGTTAATTACATACAAAGCCAAGCGCGAGGGATAACTTTAGAAAACAGGGATGTATATGGGAGTCCAGTTTTGATCCTGTGGAACTGTGGGTTATGGGCCCACCATGTGAGTTAAAAGTAGAAAGGCGCTAACATTTTGCACGGCCATGATGGCAGGGGGCAGGTCGAAAGGTTGGCTCAATTATGTTGGCAACAACATCGGTACCAAGGGCGAGGAACGAAGAGAACCATTTTCCGGCTCGTTAAACGAGGCGGACCAATAGGCAAAGTTCTCGTCCATCGGTGGTTACCGGAATATCACCCACAATAGTAACAAAGTCTTACTGACCGAGTTGAACACCAACGTGTTTACATAAGCAGAAGAATATTACTGCTTAGATCATGTAGATCACCAAAAAGGTTAAACAAAACAATGGAAAGGAAAAGGTGATCTTCATATTAAACAGAACAATGGAAAGGATAATGTGTTTAAACACAAAATTCAGGGGTATATCCTTCCCAAGGACAAACAGAGCATGATATCCATGACAGGATATAACGTAGAAAACCCTTTAGGAAAGGGAGAGAAATTTCATGACATTACCCATGCAACGGTGTTTGGATAATTGAGCAAGTAACATTTAGCATTGGGCTTCAAATGTTCTTGTTGAAAATCGAGCACCACAAACATGCTTCGAGATAGCATTGGCAAGGTCTTCAAGCAAGGGTCAGACTTTGGATACACAAAGGATCCATCAGGAACAACTCATAGAATAAGTCTTGCAATAGGTCCTCCAACCAGGTGTGCTAGGCATGACGTCACCTTATTGGGTTATAGAAAGACCAATGCTAAGACTCTTGGAAAATGTTCCAACCATCATATCTCGACCGGGTTTCAGATCCGGTTGGTGTCGGGATACCTCGGACTCGTGGATGCCCGAGAAGAAAAGGTGTAACACAAATTAACGTAAGGACATTTTAAGATTCTCGGAAACGAACCATGGGAGCAAGTTCGAAACAAGAGTTCATCGAAGAAACCAACGAGAGGATGAGGAGGTGGCTGATGGAATCAATGACAATTCATCGAGGTTTCCAAAAGATGGATTGCCACAATTATGTGAACAAGGAGATAATATTGGACACATCTAAGTAGATAACGAAGTATGTTCGAGGAAAACATACACAATTAAACATTGGTTGAAAGGTGCGCCCGGAATATGGGTTGGGTTGCACGACCAATGTCAGAATGGTGATTCCATAATCGACGGCCTAAGAATGAAATGTCGACCATTAACTTCAAAGCAATAAGGTTGCTAGAAGTTTTAAAATTAATAGTCCATTTGTCGGTATTCTTTAGTAGGAACAACAGGGATCAAGAAAAGAATGGTGATGGTGATAAGTATCACTTATATCAAGAATTCTCAAGAAGTGGTGAAATACTCACAACATTCTTGATACATAAGATGGCAAGACTCCAAGGTAAAGAAGAACAAATACTGGATAGCAAGGAACTCAAGGTATAACACAAAACACGAACAGGTTTGTGTTGGAGGGAAGGCAATAAGGTGGTCGATGATAACACAAATCATCGAGGAGGAAGGATGGTATTTCTCATCAAGAATTCAATTGGTATCCTGGAAGGAGTCAAAATGTTGATGATGATCACGACAAATTTTGTCGAGATATTTCATGAAGATGTAATCGATCAGCAAGGACTTCAAGCCAAAGGAATGATGAAGCAAGAGGTTATTGGAACCACAGTTACGACACAAACTCGAACTCAAGCTTGTTGTTTAAGGTGAAAGGGTATGACGAGGAAAATCGACGTAAGCTTAGCTATCGTCGTAAATTGGTGCTCCGAGAATAAGGACCAGGTAGCACAGTTAAAATCATCACGACAATGATATAGCCAAACAGGCTAGGAATGACATGATCGGGTACAAACTCGCAAGTAAAGAATATTAGTAAGAGTTGTTGAACCGTAATGCAGACTCGGTTCGATTCTGGGGTGTCTTCGAAAGTGTTTAATAACTTCGAGCCCGTGAAAAAATGGAATCGATGAGGATGTAGTACTTGATGAAGAACTCATAAGAGGTTATGCGGTTATGTGATAATCTCGAGATACCGAGGTAATACTCGACGAGATCAAAATAGAGGTTGGATTGGGTATTGCTCACAGAAGACAAGTGCTTAAACTCGCACAAGAAATGGTATTTAAAGGAGAACATGGTCGGAACCACGATTGCAAAAGGCCAGATCCCAGATATAAGATGAACTTATACCAAGGGAATACTTAATTTAAGAGAAGCTTTCATGATAAGTTCTACATCGTGTCCATGGGCATGAACACAAAGTTCAAGGTCGACTCCCACTTGTTCAACGCATAACCTTTCATTCACCTCTCATATTTCGAAAATGACATTAGTTGTTGAAAGTTTTTACCTGGTGCAATACCAGATAAGTATGACCCATGTAATCTTTCGGGTTCACACGAATTAGGGAAGGCGTAGGTTCAACCCATCAGGGCATCTTAGGAGCATATACCACAAACTTCGGAGTAAGTAATACAAGCTCGAAAGTAGAGCATTGTTCAAAAGCAGATGTTACAATTTACCAAAGGCATTATATACCCATGGAAAGGCTCACAAGGTTATTCAATATGAAGGACACTGTCGGATAAAATCCAACAAAGGAACCGATGGTCCACAAGGGATCTGATGTGAGCATCGGTACTCAACCAGAGGAAGGAGAATGCAAGGAGATCTGATTATAGAAACATCTGACTAATTCAAAGTTCAAATGCAAAAGAATTATGATTTCCAAATCAGGGGATCAGAAGCAACGCTCTGATCAAGGATGGATAAGTTGAGTAGGCTTAGGGTACAATCGATGGCAATTTGATTGGTCGAGATCCAACTCATGTTTAAAATGACGTCTGAGCCGAAAGGATGAATTCTAGGATCTGATTAAGGATTGCAACATTCACAACATATTGAATCAAGGGACCCAAGATGATAAAGGCAAAGTACATCCATGAATATTGCTAGTCATTTGGAACTAACCAAAATGCAGGCAGACAAGCATTTCAAGAGCCATAGGCTAATGAGGATTCTCGAAAATCGAATAGTATTTTGAAGAATTTTGTGAAACACATGAACAACTAGGGATGAGCGGATACTCGGTAAGAGCGAGGAATTATCCGTAGGGGTATTCATGTGGCAAAGAACTGCAAGGCAAGAGGCACAAAGTATTCTTGAAACAATAGAGAGAATTTCATGTATCTTGTAATAACAAGATCAAGCAGAAGCATTGTATGAATGGCGAGTATCGTAGTTATCTATAGGGGTTTATCGATGGAGGAATTGCAAAAGCGACACCATAAAGTCTCAAGACAACATCGAGAGTATCTTGGATTCTTCAGTGCAAAGACCGATCATCTGTAATAAGGGGCTCTCCGGGAGAAAGTATTATCGAGAACCTAGAGTCAGAGTTAGTAAAATCATTTAACCCAAATAGAAGAGAGATCAGAGTCCCGGAGTAAAGGCCGAGGAGTAAAATATCCTAATACCACCAAAATGGCGACGTGGGCCCGTAAGGCACACAGCCATGTTAGTAAAAGTTTTCTAATGTCTAGACTCGACTTCGGCCAAGGAGTTGGAAGGGGGATTCCTACAGGCAGTCGGCTCTGATACCAACTTGTGACGCCCCCGATTCAATCGTACACTAATCATGCACGCAAACGTGTACGATCAACATCGAGAGACTCACGGGAAGATATCACAACACAACTCTAAAACATAAATAAGTCATACAAGCATCATAATACAAGCCAGGGGCCTCGAGGGCTCGAATACAAGTGCTAGATCATAGACGAGTCAGCGGAAGCAACAATATCTGAGTACAGACATAAGTTAAACAAGTTGCCTTAAGAAGGCTAGCACAAACTGGGATACAGATCGAAAGAGGCGCAGACCTCCTGCCTGAGATCCTCTTAAGCTACTCCTGGTCGTCGCCAGCGGGCTGCATGTAGTAGTAGGCACCTCCAGCGTAGTAGGAGTAAATGCCGACAGTGGCGTCGCTCCGGACTCCAAAGATCTGGTTGCGACAACCGTAAAAGAAAGGAAAGGGGGAAAGGGGAGAAAGCAACCGTGAGTACTCATCCAAAGTACTGCAAGCAAGGAGGTACACTACATATGCATGGGTATATGTGTAAAGGGCCATATCGGTGGATCAACAGAATGCCGTAATAAGAGGGGATAACTAATCCTACTCGAAGACTAACGCCACAGGAGCCTCCATCTTGCAGCATGTAGAAGAGAGTAGACTGAAGTCCTCCAAGTAGCATCGTATAGCATAATCCTACCTGGCGATCCCCTCCTCGTTGCCCTGTTAGAGAGCAATCACCGTGTTATATCTGGCACTTGGAAGGGTGTGTTTTATTAAGTATCCAGTTCTAGTTGTCATAAGGTCAAGGTACAACTCC
Source organism: Aegilops bicornis (assembly GCA_021605145.1). Lineage (NCBI taxonomy): Eukaryota > Viridiplantae > Streptophyta > Magnoliopsida > Poales > Poaceae > Aegilops > Aegilops bicornis. The sequence goes on from JAHIAL010000094.1 coordinate 441,522, forward strand.
AAGTCGTCCTGCTATCAAGATCATGACTATTCGAATAGATTAACTTCCCTGTAGGGGTGCACCACATAACCCAACACGCTTAATCCCATTTGGCCGGACACACTTTTCTGAGGCATGCCCGGCCGCGGAAGATCAACACGGCGCAGCCCCACCTAGGCCAACAGAGAGGTCAGCACGCCGGTCTAAACCTAAGCGCACAGGGGTCTGGGCCCATCGCCCTTAGCACACCTGCATGTTGCGTACGCGGCCGAAGCGTAACTAGCCCCTTAATACAAGAGCAGGCTTATGTTCCAATCCGCGCGCCGCCAGTCGCCGACGCCACGAAGGCTTCTGATACCACGACCGAAAGTGCCCATATCTTTCCCACGCAGCTTGGTTAGTGCGTATAGACCAAATGACCGACTCGAGATCAAATACCAAGATCTCGTTAAGCGTGTTAATGATGTAACCGCTGAACGCCGACCGAGGCCAGCCCACCTCTCACCTAGGCGGTCTCAACCTGCCTGCCGGCCGCGCCACAGAGATCTACACAGAGGCCGTTGGGACAAAGGTCCTTTCAGCCCCCAATCCGTGAATCACTCATGGGTGCTCCATGGCCGATCCGACTTTTAGTCACCACATGTATCATGTATAAAGTATATAGTATATACCCGTGATCACCTGCAAGTGATCACTGACAATAGTATAGCATGAGACGGACAAGAATGTAGGGCCTTGATGGAATACTAGCATCCTATACTAAGCATGTAGGATTGCAGGTAAAGGTAACAACAGTATTAAGCAAGGACAAAGCTATGCATCGAGGATAGGATTAATCTGAAAGCGATAACATGCTACACTACTCTAATGCAAGCAGATAGAGAAAATAAGCGATATCCGATGATCAAGGGGGCCTTGCCTAGAAGCTCAGCCGAGATGGAGGGGTCAACACCGTAGTCGAACCGGGCAGTGATAGCGTCGGTCTCGTAGTCTCTAGGAGAGAAGAGAAGAAAAAAGCGGAACTACAATGCAAACATAAGCATGACGATGCGACATGACAATGAGCAGTGTTAGGTGTGCCCTAACGCGGTAGTGGGTGATACCGGGCGAAAGGAAACATCCGGAAAGTATTCGATGTTTGTTGTTTTTGGACAAACGAACAGGAGGAAAGTTGCAGGTTCACTATGCTACAGACGTGGCGGATGAACGGCTGCGTATCTTGATTAAATCTCGTCGTTCTGAGCAACTTTCATATATAAAACTTTTTCATCCGAGTTACAATTTATTTTCTATTAATTTACAAAGATTTAAACAATTTTCTAGAATTTACTAGAATTATTTTATTTGTTTTAAACCAAGTTGACCAAGTCAACTTTGACTTGTTAAAAGGGCAGGCTGTGGCTTACATGTCATAGGTTGTACCTAAACACATCTAATTGAAAGGGACCCATATGTCATCTACACATTACGCTATTTAGTCTATCTCTAATTAATCAAGCCGGCCAGAGGCACAGCCGGATGTGCAAGTTGTGCACGCGTGCTCGGCCATGCCCAAGCATCAGCCACGCCCAGGCATCAGCAGCAGCTAGTGCAGCGGTAAGCGCAGCAGCAGCAAAGTGAAGCATCAAGCAGCGGCCAAGCAACACAGCAATAGATGAGCAGGCAACGACGAGCAGCTGCAGCAAGAAGCGACAGCAGCTGGGCGCTGCATGGGCGTTGGCGCGCGCGGAGGCGCGGCCATGGGTGAGGTGAGCGTGGGATCGGTGCTCCGGTGGCCATTTGGCCTGGGGTTTGGTCCTATGGGACGAGTGCGATGCGCCGAGTCTGAAGGTGGAAGCAGCACAAGCACCTACAGCCGGTAACGGCGGCGGCCGCGAAGCCGAGCGACGGTCGGAGCGTGGCTACGGCGGCAGCTCGCTACAAGGCATGTGCGGTAGCAGGGAGATGGGGGAAACACAGTGGTGCTCACATCGGAGCTCAGGATGATTCAGGGAAGCCGAAAGAACTCGGGGTGGCGCGGATCGAACGACGGACGGCGGCGGCACCGAGGTTGAAGACGGCCTCGATCCCGTCATTGTAGAGCTCCCCGGCGTCGAGACTGTGTTGTAGATGGCGTAGGCGACGATGTCGGTCCTCCGGGACACGGTGGTGCGGCGCAGGGCAGCTGCTGGTCGCGTGAGCAACGACGGCGCGGCCAGGCGCATTTCGGGCATGAAGAAAAATAAGGGACGAGCATGGTAGGGAAGAAACGGGGCTAGGGTTTGGGGAGGGCCGCCTGGACGTTTTGTAGGGGGTTGGGGCGGCCGGATGGACGGCACGTGGCCACGGCCATGGGATCGTCGCCACGGCTGCCTCCTGCCTCCAACTGTAGCTGTAGCGGGACGTAGAAGACAAGGGAGGTGGGCTGGGTTGTGCTCTATTCTTAATGGGCTAGAGTGCACAGATCAAAACATTTCTTATATTCTTATTCTTTTTACTGTTTTGCAATTTTCTCCTTTCTCTATTTTAATTTCGAACCAAATGAATTGTGCAAGTCAGATGAAATTTTTCACATAAATACTAGGCACTATTTTGAGCTTACCCACAAAGTTTGGAGGCAACTGGAATTAAATAATAATCATTTATTTTGGAAAGGCCATTTTATTTGCCGACGGACCACTTATTAATTTTCTTGGAATTTATTTGTGATTCAAAAGAAGTTGATTTTAATATGAAAATGATCAGAGGAATTTATAGGATTATTCGAACATTTTAGTTTTGATGTTTGACAAGTTTGAATTTTTTACTTTGATTTGAAGTTGAACATGAACAGTGATTTGGATCAAGTGAGGATTAGCAACAGTAATGTGATGACATGGCACCATTAGCAGGGGTTTACTGTAGCTTAATTATCCGGACGTCACAGGGCGGCGTCTCGCCCGGCACGGGCACGGATGGGGAGAATCATGCTTCGTGCCACGGGCGAGGGCCGGTGCGGCGAGGCGAGGGGTTGGAGAAAGGAGAGAGACAATGAGTTGGAGAAGGAGAGGGGGCGGCGATGGTGCTCGGTGCACCGGCGAACTGGCGACAACGAGCAGCGGAGATGCCTGGGCGGAGCCGCGAGGCTAGATGGCGCGAGCACACGGGGTTCTCCCACGGGCCTGGAAGAGGCACCGGAGACGGGCTGAGCCGTCGGTGCCGGCAGCCGAAGCCCATGGAGGTTAGGCCCCATCCAGGGTGCTGAGCGGCCACGGCATCCCGACGGACGACATGCAAAGGGGGGCCGTCGTGGCTTCAAGGCCGAGCTCCCGGCGGCCGCCTCCGGCTCCCCGTGCATTCCATTGAGAGAGAGAGAGAGAGACAGGAGGATTTGATTGCGTTTTTCTTTTTTGGTCGAGGGGTGTCTATGTAAAGAGATTGGAGAAGAATCTTTTTTTGCCAAGTCAGCTCTGACGATCTGGTCCCAGCTGTCATAAACACGCTTAAACGAGGCAAAGTGGATGATCAGTGCTTTCTGCAAAAGGTTTAGTGAAAAGGCGGTGTTTTTTGCAACAGATTAGCGACTTGGTGGTTTTCTGCAAATCTAGCCGCAAATGTGGTAGTTTTGTGTAATTGACTCCAAAGCGGCAGCAGCGTGCTGCTGGTTATACCTAGTGGCCATCGGTGTATGTTGTTCCGGCTCCGTTCAAAGACCTAGAGAACTGGCGACGTGTTTCTGGCGAGCTCCTGAACGGAACAGGGAGGAGCGGCGACCTCCGATTCCTTCGGTCAAGGCGGCGTCACGTGGGGTGTGGAGGGCAAGCGAAGCGGAGGAGTGGTTAGCGATGACTCAATGGAGCGGCGTGCGTGCCTCCGATGGGGCGCTGGGATAGGGAATTTTGGTAGGGGAAGAATTGATACGGAGGGATTATCGTGATTGGTGGGATTAGTGGGGCCTTACGGTGGAATATTCCTCCATAGGTGGAGTGCGTTCAGCCATATTAAATTGCTAATTGCACATCTGACGGGAATTGAATCAGTTGTAACCATTAGATTTTTTTAGTGGGGCTAATCTAGCGGTGATAATCAGGCTGGGTACAGTTTCGGGGTGGCTTTAGAAAAGAATTAGTTTGCGAGATAGACGAAACAAAGTCTTCTTTTTTGCGAGATAGACAAAACAAAGTCGATAAACAATGTGAGTAAAGTATTTCGACAACCAAAGAAAAAAAAACAGTGGTTCTTTTATCATTTTCATAATCTAGACTTTGAATCTACATGTACTCTGATTCAAGGAAAAAAGTGTTGAAATATCCCTCTTGTAACGACTATCACGAATAACACGGTATTTTATGAACGGCGCACCTGATAACTTAGATACAAAAATCACGATAACTTTCACGCAGAAAAATTATTGAAAAATACTACCGATAATTATGTGTAAATAGGTCGATAATATAGACAGCACGGACATGATAACTTATACAAAAATCATGAAAAAAAATTACCCAGGATTTTTTATTGAAAATGCTCCTGATAATTATGTGTAAACCGGTCGATAATATAGGCAACGTAGACCTGATAATTTAGATACAAAAATCACGATAACTTTTACCCAGAAAAAATGTTGAAAAAATACTCCTGATAATTATGTGTAAATAGGTCGATAATATAGGCACCACAGACCTGATAACTTGTATAAAAATCAGCATAACTTCTACCCAGAAAAAAATTGGCGCCCGATTGGAAAATAGGTCGTTTGAGACACTCTGAGAACTTATGTACCTCGGTCTTGATAAATTTTGGCGGCGAGGGGGTGATGAAGTATTCCCCAGTAACTGTTGTGTGAATAGCATGATAACTCACACATCACAGATCTGATAACTTATGTCCCTCGGTCCTGATAACTGCGAGGGAGGGAGGGTGATGAAATATACACACGGTAACTGTAATGTTGAGTGGCACGGCAACTCACACATCGCATACCTGATAACTTATGTACCTCGGTGCTATTAATTTTGGTGACTTGATAACTAATATTTTACGTTTAAACACCATGGTGTCTTTCATCCAAGGGAAAAAAGTTTTTGAAACATTTCACCGGTAATTTCTATGTTAAATTACCATACTTCCCCATGCTTTTAACTTTCTCGTACTATAGTTACCAGCCTTATCATGGTATAGTTATCATGTTGCTCAGACCATAGTTATCACGCTGGTCATTGCCAAAGTTACCAAGCCAAACTTTATTTTTTCTTTTGATATGACAGAAATAAGAAAGGTTCAAATAACATTGTCATTCTACAATAGACAACAACAAAAGGTGGCTTAGTTGGTTATTAGGCTCGATAGGTATTACATAGACCTGGGTTCAAATCCTCTTTGAAGCACTTTTATTTTCTTTTCATATTATGCAGCGAAAAAAAAACCACTAGCAATTTCCTACGGTTTTCGAGAGAAGGAAAAAAAATTAGTGGAAGCGGGAGGAACGACGCAGCGGGACGAGCGGAAGGATCGATCTCGAAGGTTGTGCGGATCTGTTGCTAACCACCAGTCGACTGGTGGTTAGCACAGTCCTATAGATATAGATGTATGATGTTTTAAATAATTTTTTGGCACACATACTTTCGACCACGACTATGTAATAATGACTTATAACATCACATTTGAATTAAGCACCATTGCACAATGTTGTTACTACCGATAGTATGAAATTATACTACTACCTCTCTCTCAGTTTACAGAGCATGCGCCCCTTAGGTCGTCAATTTGACCAACCTAATACAAATCATATATTACAAAAAATATACCAACATAAACTTCGGAGTTTCTACTTTCAAAAGATATAATATTTTTGTTATATAGTTTATATTAGGGTGATAAAACTGACAACTTAGGTATACGCGCAGGACTTGTAAACTGAAACGGAGGTAGTAATTAAAATAGACTGTAAACATCTTCTAACTTATTACATTGAGGACATTCCTTAGAATTTCTAGATGGTTCCTGTAATTTTGATAAGTCCGCAATAATTTCTTCAGAACAAACAGAACTTTTTCTCTTAGTTTCCAATTTTTTTATTTCAAAATTTATAAAGCTTTTTCCATTATGTAGAAAAGTTTGTTTGAATCACACATATGCAGAACGGCAAGCAACCTTAAATTCATATAATTAACCGCCCTTAACAGACGAGCAGTAGTATACGATATCATCACTTCTGAAAATATAAATAGCATGACAAATATCCAGGTCTAATGAGTTTAGACTCAAAGAGATCATGGAGCAAGCTTTGCGACCAGTTCGTCCAGAACAGACGGGCAACTGCTCCTCAGATGCTCATATCCATCAGATTTCATGACCACCTTAAGGTTACCCGGAGACATCAAGAACTTGAAGCATGCCTTCTTCAGAGCACTGCAACCGTGCTGCTCAGCCAGTGCCAGCGTGGTCGCCACCGTGCTTTTGCAGATGTGATCACACAGCTTCCCCTCGCAGATCAGCTTCAGCCTCTCCATATCATACCTGTCAGCTGCCACCAGTAAATGCTGAGCAATCTCCGCGGCGCCGCCTTCGTCCATGGCGGGCAACGAGTCGGTGTAGATGAAATAGAGCAACGCCTTGAACACCCTAGCTTCCATGTCGTAGATCAGAACTCGAGTTGCGGTCTTCTCCTTCATGGGGCCAAGGAGCTCGGCCCTGAAGACCGGTGACCGAGCTGCGAGTATGCACCTGTGCGCAGCAAATGTCTCCGTGCCGACCTCGAAAGTAACATCGGCCGCCTCGCCGGCCAAGAGCAGTTGTCCAAGATGTTGGTGCATGTTGGACGGTGGCACGACCACGTGCTGTGGGATTGACTCGGTGAAGATCTCCTTTGACACGGAGACATCGCACCTGATGCTGAAAACGTCATCCCTAAGGTAAGGGGATTCCTCCAAGTCCTAAGGTAATGAATTGACCAAAGCCCCATGATGGTTCTTTGCTGGAGAAGGTGCGTATCTGGGTGCTGCATCTGCTGTACTTTGCCACTGGTTGCCTGTTTTGGTCAAGCAAACTTATCTTGTACCCTGCTTTAACTTCACTAGCATCAGTCTCATCAAGGCACAGATAGGTGGATATCCAATCTGCGTCTTTAGTCCGTTCGCCGTCTGGGTAGTAGCGCATACACCAGGGATAGCCTCCAATGGTGAAGATCTCGGACTTGATGAGTTTGCCGTTGCCAAGCCCCTTGGTGCGCGAGTAGCCGTGTATCTTGACGACGTGCGACCCAGACATGGCCTGCGCGACGATGGCCACGCAGCCGGCGACGACGTCCCGTCGTTGGGGGCGATGTTGCCCACCGCAGAGGAAGGGAAGGTCATTGCGAGTGGTGACTGGTGACACTGACAGCAGCTAGCGAAATGTGGCCCGTGGGCATGGAGTTGCTATACACAGGATGGGAGTGATCTCGTGAGGTTCTTATACGAAAAAAGTCCATTTTAAACCTTGATCTTGTAGAGGTTCGGCGAATCAAACCCCAACCTCCAAATCCCTGTCGTTCGCACCCTGAACTGACTAATCCCGGTCTAAATCGAACCCTCAAACGCTATCCAAACGGGGAGTGTCTGACGTGGCCGGGATCTCTATTTTTTTGGTCCCAAACAGTGCAGTTGCTACGCCCGGGCGCGTGCAAATAACCGGGCCGGCCCACAAAGGACGTGGCCAGGATCTCTATTTTTTTGGTCCCAAACAGTGCAGTTGCTACGCTCGGGCGCGTGCAAATAACTGGGCCGGCCCACAAAGGCCCGTCTGGTCGTCCATTCCCGGAATAAAAGAGGCCCGAACCTGGCTACCTTGAACAATTCAAGGCCCCCTGCCTTCAACCACCTCTGCATGGCATCATCAATGGCGGCGACGGTTGATCGGCGGTCTGGCGGACGATCGAGCAGCGGCGGCCCTCGTAGCAGCAAGGTAACCCCATCTATGCCCTCCTCCTCCGCTGCCGATTACTTGTCATGTGTTGGCTCAATTTGAGCTAGGGTTTATCCATGGGATTGGGGTTTGATCTTTTGGGCGAAAAAGGATAGATTTTTGAGCGATTTTCCATAGATTGAAGCATGGTTAGGTAATAATCCATTGCATTGTTTGTTTATTACAGTGTAAACCATGGACCCTCATGAGATATTGAATGTCCTGTTCCATTATGGTGGAGAATTCATCGGAATTGGGCCTAATTTCAGCTATGTTGGAGGAGATGAGGCATTCTCGAGGAGATAGAGAGGGACAAGTTGTCTCTGCAAGAATTGAAAGGATTTACGAAGGATCACACTTGCAGTGAAAGAATCAATGAAATTTTATTTTTGATTCCTGGAAAAGAACTTGTTAATGGTTTGATGTTTCTTAGTGATGACAGCAGCCAGTTGTGAGAATTGGCAGTACATTCCTGCTGGTTCAATGGCTGATGTGTATGTTGAGTATCATGGAGAAGAAGAGCATAGTGAGCACGCATTACCGATTCTACGGTGATTTTGAGGAAGAAGTCAATGCAGAGGAAGACAGTGAAGAAGAACCTGATGCTATCATCACTGCTCCTGAAGAAGAACAAGTGGATGTGCTCATTACTGATGATGCTGGTGTTATAAAAGAAGTAAAAAGAAGCCCAGTGAAGAAACAAGGCAGAAGAATTCCAGTAGGGCATGATGAAGTTGCATACTCTCAAGTGTTGGATCCAAGTCAGCATTCAGTTGGTGTAGGGCATGATCCTAGCATGTATGGAGCAGCACTTGCTGAAAATGTACCTCCAGTTGCTCCAGGGCATGATGAAGACACAAGAGACAGATTGAGTCAGATCCTGAATATATTGCACATCTTGATGACGGTGGAGAGGATTCGAGGAGGTTGTGGAGCTAAGGAGGCATGCTAGGAAGTTCAAAAAAGAATGAGAGACAGTAAGAGTTGGATTGGAAAAGATGCATCAGGTCCGGTGCCAATTGATCTCATTGCAAATATGGAGGAACAATTAGAAGGAGAAGAAGGTGACTGGAACTATGATTCAGATGATGAAGATTTCAGTTATGATGAAGATTCAGATGGAGAATTAGTGAAGAGGAAGAGCCAGTTTCCAAGATATAACAATGATAATCTTGAGATACCTCATTTTGAATTAAGCATGGTGTTTAGAAGCAAAAACCAGCTGTGCAAAGCTTTGAGAAAATATGGTCTTGTTACAAAGATAAGCATCAGTTTTGTTAAATCTGAGAATGATAGGGTGAGGGCCAAGTTCGGATGTCCTGGTTGTCCTTGTCTAATCTATGCAGCCAAGACATCAAGAACATCAAGAATGCAGGTGATAACTTACAATGATTTTTCATGAATGTGCACAGAATAGATGCAACAAACTTATTCTTGCAAAGGTCATTGCACAAAAGATATGAACATTTCATATTAGCAAATCCAATGTGGAAAATAGAAAGCATTAAAGCAAACTGTTACGCAAGACATGTTTGCTGATGTTTCAACCTCAAGTGCAAGCATGCAAAGAAAATTGTGATGGATAGATTGATGTCGGAATGGAGAATGAGTACACTAGAGTTTTGACTATCAACTTGAGCTGCTTAGGAGCAATCCAAGCTTATTCTTTGTATGTATGGATCCAACAAACAAAGAACAAAGTGTTTTTCATAGTTTCTATGTTTGCTTCAATGCTTTGAAGAAAGGTTTCAAGGCTGGTTGCAGGAAGGTTATAGGCCTTGATGGGTGTTTTTTCAAAGGGGCAGTAAAAGGTGAATTACTATGTGCCATAGCAAGAGATGCTAACAATCAGATGTACCACATGGCTTGGGCTGTAGTTGAGCAGGAAACAAATGAATCTTGGAAGTGGTTTGTTGCCTTGCTCATTAAAGATCTGGATATCAACAACAATGGAGAAGGCTGGGTGTTTATTTACGATCGACAAAAGGGCCTACTAAATGCAAAGGTGAAGGATTATCTTCCTGCTGCTGACCTGAGGATGTGTGCTAGACACATATATATGCTAACTGGAGGAAAAAACACAGAGATCATGAGTGGCAGAAGAAATTTTGGGCAGTTGCCAAAGCTTCAAACAGGCAAGACTTCAACTACTACAAAGCCAAGCTAGCACAAGAGACACCTGAAGGGTCAACATAGCCACAACCACCACTCTGCCCATTTGTCCAAAAAAATTCAGATAAGTCTGGAGCAGAGGGGCAGAAATGAGAAGAAAATCGAACAAACAATCCTCACCAATGCATTCACGCAGGCGTAGTACCTCCTGCCAGGATTTTGACGGCTCCAGGAGATCCATCTGGGAGCCTTCAGTCGCGGATTGCAATGGCAGAGCTTGGGCGGCTCGTATGCCATTGCATCCTCCCTGTACCGCACCGGCGACCTACTCTCCGACTCCTCCTTCCCGGCTCGGCTCGGAATCCGGAGCAGAAGAACCTACGACATCACCGGGCCGTGGACCGCCCGACCAGCTTTATGCGATTCGCCGCCGCCCAGACTATGAAGAACCCTAACCCCAAATCACCACCGCTACCTTCTGTTCGACCACGCACTTAAACCAGAAAGCCACAGACTTGTTTGGCCCACCACGGACAAACAATCCTGCTTAATCCTTGACACGCCAGCGTTTTCTAGCCTAAAACCACCGCTTGTGTTCGATTTAGACCGGGATTAGTCAGTACAGGGTGCGAACGACAGGGATTTGGAGGTTGGGGTTTGATTCGCCGAACCTCTACAAGATCAAGGTTTAAAATGGACTTTTTTCTTCTTATACAGTGGAGTACTACCGTTTACCGTGATGGCGTCGCTGTGCATTCATCGCGCCCGACGCCCGAGCAGTCGCCGCGTACTTTTTTTTTTGAATGTTGTACATAATATGTTAACGTAAGTGTTGTCCGTGTGGTTTGTTGCTTCGATGAACCACAAGTGATCTTTGGTTCGAGCCAGCACCGCGCGCTAATTTTTTTTAGTGAAAAAAAACTAAAGCGGGCTGGTTCAGCAGGGAGTGCGCGCCCTTTGGAATTTTTGTTCTTGTACGAAAAAATACTCTAGCGGGCCGGCCCACCAGATGAATCCCAGTTCAAACGATGACAGGGTTCGATTTAGACCGGGATTGCATAGTTTAGGGTGCAATCGACCAGGATTTCGACTTGAGGGTTCATTTCGTCCGACCTCTATAAATTTAAGGTTTAAAATGGACTTTTTCCTATACGAAAAAAGTCCATTTTAAACCTTGATCTTGTAGAGGTTCGGCGAATCAAACCCCAACCTCCAAATCCCTGTCGTTCGCATGGCCTGCGCGACGATGGCCGACGCAGGCGGCGACGACGATCCGGCGTTGGGAGCGATGTTGCCCACCGTGGACGAAGAGGACATTGTGAGTGGAGACAGCAGCTAGCGAGATGTGCCCTGTGGGATACAGTATACGGTGATGGTCGCTGTGCATTCATCATCCTGCCCGACGCCCGAGCAGTCGTCGCGCACTAGTATTTACTTGCTGCCGCGAGCGACGAGGAGACGCACGCATGCGTACGACTCGCCGGCGTAATTTACGTCGCGCGGGGACTCGAGGAGGCGAGAGAGACAGGAAACGAGGCACCGCGAGATGTAACTAATTTATTTCTGTTGGCAAACACCAAGAGTCTAACTACTACTGGTGGCGTTTTGACAGGCCATGCTCGCCGCCGTTTCAAAAAGAAGCCCCTAGTGGCCATGGTCATGATCCATGACAACCCGCTGCAAATTGTATGGCTAGATCGATATATATCCCTCCGCCCAGGTGCATAAGGCACCTACTAAAAAAGTAGAAATCCAATATTCGGCGGGTAAACTAGAAAAAAGAGAAATAAGCTACAAAATCCAACAAAAATCAGAATAATCTAGCCGTTAATTTTGTGCATCAGAAAATTACAGCCATTAGATCTACTTTAATGCCAGCGAAATTACCCACCAATGCTATCCCGCGAACCCCACCATTACATAAGTCTATCTCCATATTCTTCGATAAAAAAGATGGTCTATCTCCTTCTCGAGAAGAAAATCAGGGGAAAGACCTCTCCCTCACGATGCTCTCCTCAGCTATAGAGCAGTGGATGCAGAGTATGATTTTCACTTCCAGTGAGATTTCAATGAAATTTACTGAATTTCATTAATTTCAGCAGTCACTGAAACATTTACCTTTCAGCCAAACTATTCCAGCAATTTCAATAGTACACATGTACTGAAATATTTCTCAATTTTTTTAAAAAACATTCAAATATTTGTTTGATTGCAAGTTAATATTTCGGTCTTTCGCTGAACGCAAATAAAAATAACTGAAATTCACTGAAATTTGGTGATTTTGGTTGGTGCTGAATTTTTTGTGAAACTAAAAACTGAAAATAACTTTGGACGTGTCCATGAACCATGGTGAAATATCGACCATCCAATCGTATGCATCAAATCTCTAGCTATTAATTTTGTGCATCGAAAAATTACAGCCATTAGATCTACTTTAAAGCCAACGAAATTACCCACCAATGCCATCCTGCGAACCCCACCACACATAAGTCTATCTCCATATTCTTGGATAAAAAATGGTATATCTCCTTCTCGGGAAGAAAATCAGGGGGAAAGACCTCTTCCTCATAGTGTGCCCCATTGAGGATAGGGTGGTGCCGTGGAATGTGGAATTTATATGACTAGTGAGCAACTTGTAGTTTTTCTCAAATATAGTTGGTTATCCACCTCACTATTAGAGGGAGAGGGGGGGGGGGTATATGTATTTCATGCGAGTTGAGCTCACTAATGCTACTTCAAGACCAATCGTAAAATTGGGCATATGATGCTTGGTGCTTGTTAAATCCAGGAATATGAAATCCATCTTTTTCAAGAAAAGAGCCAACAAACAAGAAAGGTAACCACTCAAGGACAAATTCCTTATTGATAATATTCTAGGGTTTTCTACTTATTACATTGATAATTATCACTTCTATTTATTTGCATAAAAATAGACAATCATGCACACTAGAAACCTCTGATAGCTTTAATTAGAGCTCTTAACAAACATTTACAACAAAAAAAAACCAAGACATACATATATATTTGATAGTCATCTGAGTGGCGCAATCTATGGGGATATTTTGACATTAATCTTCTTGCACATAGGCTTAGAGATAGCACCAAGCAGAAGCTCTTGGCTTGGATTAACACCCTCATGTAACTTTAGGTAGGCTAAGGTAGGTCCGTTTTTGGTTGTACTTAGGACTTTTGTACAGTTCTTTTATTTAATTAAGGGTTGTGGGGCTTTGCTCGACAATAAATATTAAAAAATAAGGAACAACAAACCTCATTATCCTCATGATACATGCTTCAACTTTGGTGTGCATTTTCCACCATTAACATTGAAATTATGTAATAAAAGTATATTACCCATGTAATAAAATTATAATACCTTAATTTTTATCTTTCATATGACATGTTAATTTTGTTGAATATAATACAAAATGATACCAGTTAGGATTAAATTTTGAGAAAATGAGATATAAGTATGAAAATTAAAAATGTTTAGTATAAACAATTGATATACATATGTTAACTCAACCTTCACCCACCAATGCAAATAGATTCAGGGTGATTGAACGAGGGTTATTTTCAAGTCATCACTCACAACGGTCCATTTACTCATGGTTTACAAAAATCCTGGGAACCTACCCTCCTATCGGGTTTCCATTGTCCTCGCTATGTGATATTTTTGTTTCATACTTGTTTTTTATTTTTATCTTAGATAGAAGATGAATTATAGTTTATGTTTGTGTCTAATGCTCTTCCTAAATTATTGATTTAGTTTATAATTTATAGTCACCAAAACTATGTGATCTCTTGAGTGTTGTAGTCATGTGGTGTTAGGCCATTATGCCTTCAGTCTCCGGCAATATTTTCTTTTGTTCCTACCCAGTCAGTGTTATGAGTGTAGAACTGAATCTAAGAACATCAACCAATGCAAATTTGCCTATAGCGGTGAGATTATCAGATGAGTGAATAAAGATCCTATCCATAAGCAATTTGAAAAATTAGTAATGTATAGCCATGATCCACTGTAGGATCTTCTCAATAAGAAACATGCTTCTTTATCAACTCACAAAATTGTTACTACTCTAGAATCAACATGCATTAGTATGTGATAGAAACTAGGCCCACCTTTTATGTTGCCATTTACTCTAAAAAATTAACATGCATAGAATATTCTATTTGAAAAATACACGTATTTCACATATCTAGAAATTCTACCTATTATCTTCCACCCTTGCTGATCTAGTGATCTTCTTTTTCCTCATAATCTAGCCGCCTTGATGTTTTACTTGGTGGAAACCATCTGTTGGTGGTGGATTTTCCCGAAACTCTATCAAAATCTGTTGGACGACCAAAGATGAAAAATCTAGATGCCTTCCATATCTTCTCATCTTGCCATTGTGGTCGGGAGGAGATCGATGGGCGGGCTAGATTATGGTCTGAAACAATTGGTCCAATGAACGAGACAAAAGTAGTACTCCCTCCATTTTTGTATACAAGAACACTATCAAAATTACAATTTGCAACTATACAAGACCACTAACATTAATCGAGACAAAATTGATAGCGTTTGCCTCGTACTAGCACCCGAGGACATTAATATCCCTTGTGTGCATGCGGGAGTGAGAATGTTAGCTTGCATTCCCAATATTAATCAACCAATGAGGAGTAACAGGGTTGGTTTGTTATGCGTGGGAGAGAAAAATCACATTAATTAACACGATAAACAAGGTGACAAGCTAGCTTGCAAAATTGACTTCAACATAGCATTGATTTTTACCTTGGTACTTGTAATATGGGTTTGTGGACTTGTATACAAAAATGGAGGGAGTATTAGTCACTCCAGTTCAAGAACACATGACACTGTGGACGAGTGTATCATTGAAGAAATGTTTGTGTGCGCATGCATAGAATAATATTGGCACCTACATTTATAAGTTGGCATCGTTTGTTTCCTTGGATTCATAAGAAGATAAGGAAGGTATTGGGAATGTCTAATCAGCCTATTAGCCCTTGGGTAAAAGTGAGTGATGGAGTGTGCATCTATATTTGGTTGGGCAAATTTTAACATGCTCCCTCTGACCCCCTCTTTTTACATGTGAGGTAAGAAGGTAAGAGTTAATCTAACCACTAATTAATGATATCAACGTCTCAGATCTATTATATACTCTTACCTCTCATGTGAAAAGAGGGGGGGGGGGGGGGGGTAAGAGGGAGCATGATAAAAATGCTCATTTGGTTGATTGGTCCGGTTCTAGGCCAAGATATGATCTAGATAAGATATAGTACATTGTACAAAAGCACATAATTTACATAAATCATCTTCCTATAAGTAAACAATTTTGATGTGTTAAGAAACAAATAAATGTGTTGCTCATGCAAAATTAGCAAACACTTTCTATGTATAATAAACAATAAATTTATTGCCAGAGCATTTGCGCAGCCACTATAGTTTTGAATAAAGCAATGTAATAACAACTCATAACCTCACATTTGAATTAAACACCGTGCAACCAAGTGGTAAGTACCGCAAATTGGAAACTCTAATAATTAAAAAAATTGAGGCTTTTCCTTTTTTCCAAGATTCATCCTTAGGATTTCTAAATCTTTCCTCTATTTTTTCAGAACACAAAGATTAAACAACAATTTCAATTTTCTAAATTTATGTTTAGAATTTATAAAGCGTTTTCATATTTGTAGAAAATACGATTGGGCTCAAACAGATGCAGCAAACGCAAGCAACATTGGCTTTCACATAGACCTTACCGTCCTTAACAGGCTATCAGTAGTGGGATTACCATCACTTCTGAAAATATAAATAGCAGAATAAATATCCAGATCTTTTGGGTTTTAGACTCAAAGAGATCAAGGAGCAAGCTTGGCCACCAGTTCATACAGAACAGATGGGCAACTGCTGCTCAGGTGCTCATATCCATCAGATGCCATCACTGCCTTCAGGTTACCTTCAGACGTCAGAAACTTCAAGCATGCCTTCTTAAGAGCACCACAGCCATGCTGCTCAGCCAACGCCAGCGTAGTCGCCACCGTGCTTTTGCAGATGTGATCACACAGCTTCCCCTCGCAGATCAGCTTCAGCCTCTCCATATCGTACCTGTCAGCCGCTACCAGCAAATGCTGAGCAATGGCCGCCAAGTCGCCCTCGTCGATCGCGGGCAGCGAATCGGTGTAGATGAAGTGGAGCAAAGCCTTGAACACCATGGGTTTCATCATGTCGTCGATCAGCACGCGAGTTGCAGTCTTCTCTTTCATGGGGCCGAGGAGCTTCGCCTTGAAGACCGACGAACAAGCTGCGAGTATGCACCTGTGCGCGGCAAATGTCTCGCCTCCGACCTCGAAGGTAACATCGGCCGCCTCGCCGGCCAGGAGCAGTTGTCCAAGATGCTGGTGCATGTTGGACGGTGGCACGACCACATGCGGCAGGATTGGCTCGGTGAAGATCTTCTTTGACACGGTGACATCGAACCTGATGCTGAACACATCATCCTTAAGATCCTCCAGGTCCTTTCTTTTGATGAACTGATAGAAGCCCCACGTATATTCTTTGCTGGAGAAGGTGTGTATGCATCTGCCCCGCAATGCCACTGGTTGCCTGTCCTGGTCAAGCAAACTCATCTTGAACTCTGCTTTGACTTCACTAGTAGCATCAGTTCGATCTGTATGGCACAGAAAAAATGGATATCCAATCTGAATTACACCCAGACAATTCAGATTGGATATCCATTTTTCTGTGCCATACAGATCAATCTGACTTCACAAGGAAAGGATGAAAAGTTAAAATTTTAGTTCGATCTGTATGGCACAGAAAGCTATGTGTCCTATAAGTAATTCAGTTTACTAACACTGCATATGGTTCATAGAAGATCCCACTAAAATTTTAACTTTTTCATCCTTTCCTTGTGTCACTGGCTATCTCCACCACGTGCTTGTACAGTGCGCTGCATCAACACAATCTCTCTTCTAGTATTTCTTTCCCTCTCTCTCCTCTCACGTGTGCACAGTGATTGTCTCACTCTCTCCTCTCTCCAAGACAGTAGTACATAGGTAAATGTGAGGGACAATCGAGAGACACCAGTGATATGACCCCAGAAACAGGAGGACCCACATCGACTAGGATACAGGCATAGCCTAATTGGTTACAGTTTATCTGGATAAGACCGCGCCTGCAGATGACAGCTACACGCTCGTGATGCTCCTTCCCAGCGCAAATCCTGAAGCAAACAAACGGTCTAGATAGAAGGGACCGTGGAGCTCGAGCTACAATGGAACTTTGCGCCTCCGATGGTGAAAGTCTCGGACTTGATGTATTTGCCATTGCCAAGCCCCTTGGTGCGCGAGTAGCCGTGTATCTTGACGACGTGCGACCCGGACACAGCCGGCGCGACGATGGCCGACGCAGCCGGCGAAGACCCGCCGCTGGGATGATGTTGTCCACCGCAGACGAAGAGTGCGCTGCTGCTTCTCCTCGCCGGCGGTGCTACCAGCATTGTTGCTTCTCCATGCTAGCTGCAGGAAAATCGACAGAGACGGAAGTTAGGCCACATATAGAAGTTATTCCAGAGAGAGAGAGAGAGAGAGAGAGAGAGAGAGAGAGAGAGAGAGCAGAGCAGAGCAAGATGTGATCCCCGCCACGCTTGACGGAATAGGAGTGGCGCTCCCCGTTCCGGGAAGATGCGTGCCCCGCCGCCGGAGATCTCTGCGTTCCCCGCAGCTTGAGCTCCCGGCTATCCGCACGCGCCGCCGGGAAACAAATGTGGGAGGGAGGGAGGAGACCGGGGAGAAGGGGGCATGGATCGGAGCCGTACCTTAACCCAGCCGCTGCCCTTGCTCACTGCACCGCACCGATCCTAGAGATTACATGACCGATGACGATGCAATAATTTTTGAAACAATGGAGGTGGACACATTAAGATTCGAGCACAGAAAGCCTCTCATCAGACCTGGTACTTCCCTAACAACGATGATGCGAAGATTTCATGATTGGTACATGAACATCTAGAGGAAGTCTGGGAAAAATACTTTGTCGCTGAGAGTTAAGGAGGAGCACGACCTCTTTGGAATTAATATGTTGTTAGTTCCATATGAGGAGTTCTTTCAGTTTTTCAATCAAAAGGCCCTCGATAAAACAATCATCACTTGCTACTGTCTGTAAGTACTACTTCTCTGTAATTAATTAAGTCTCTATATATAGCTCAACTCTTTCATTGCATGTATATATAATTATCCTCATTATATTATGCAGACTGAAGATCGCCGAATTGAAGAAAACACAAGTAGGTGATATTGGGTTCATTAACATAAATCTCATGGATGAATGGAGTGTTAAACATCATGCCAGACAAACCGAGGCCAACTTGCTCGCATCGTTACTTCTAAATCAAAACAAAGCTACAATACTCTTTCCTTACGAATACAAGTGAGTGTTACTGTCTTGTGCATATTCGGTTTAACTTCTTACTCGAAGTTATAGTAATGTAATCGATGAGTTATGCATGCGTGCATAGCTTCCACTTTATTCTGCTAGAGATTAAGCTTGAGCAGGGACTAGTAACCGTCAGAGAGTCCAAACAAAAAAATCCGGAGGAGTATGCGACCATGACTAAAATGCTCGAGAAGTAAGTTCAATCGATCATTATCGCACCATATCGGCAACTTTGTTCATCTCCTGATATCAAGTAATTGTTTTCTTTGTCTGGCAGGGTTTGGAAAAAGTTCACCGCACAAGCTTCGGACTGCCAGCGCAACTGCGATTTGACCACCGAAAGTAAGTACTAGCTACTAGCTAGTTCCACGCATCTCCCATTGATTCTAGCTAGTTTCATCAATACCATTTATCATGCTTGCTTATCAGTTTGATTGACCTCTATTTCTTGTAAAGTGGTTGTGGCAGGAACCCGGAAATGATTTATGTGGATACTACAATTGCGAGTTCATCCACCACACCACCTGTGAGCGGGGCTACTCTAAACAATAATATGAAGTGCGTAAGCAATAATATTCATAATTTTATTTTATTACCATCATTTGTG
Organism: Aegilops bicornis; assembly: GCA_021605145.1. Taxonomy (NCBI): domain Eukaryota; kingdom Viridiplantae; phylum Streptophyta; class Magnoliopsida; order Poales; family Poaceae; genus Aegilops; species Aegilops bicornis. The sequence goes on from JAHIAL010000094.1 coordinate 460,553, forward strand.
TTCAGTTTCATTCATATATATGTATTGACCTCCTTCTTGACATTGGCAGACGCGGGATGAACTCCTACCACAAGATCGCATACGAGCAATTCAAGAGGAATTGACGGGATTCTTTCTTGACCACGTCATCGACAAACACAGAGAATACCATGTGGAAGTTGAGTTCAGATGTTAGGGGATTTTGTAAGAGATCTTATATTGTATATATATATGTAGCCAGTAGCGTCGGATAGATATACGAAAACTTGTTGTGTTGGGGAACGTAGTAATTTCAAAAAATTTCCTACGCACACACGCAAGATCATGGTGATGGCATAGCAACGAGAGGGGAGAGTGTTGTCCACGTACCCTCGTAGACCGTAAGCGGAAGCGTTAGCACAACGCGGTTGATGTAGTTGTACGTCTTCACGGTCCGACCGATCCAAGCACCGAACGTACGGCACCTCCGGAAGTTCAGCACACGCTCAATTTCGATGACGATCCCCGGACTCCGATCCAAAGAAAGTGTCGGGATGAGTTCCACAAGACGACGGCGTGGTGACGGTGTTGATGTTCTACCATCGCAGGGCTTCGACTAAGCACCGCTACAGTATTATCGAGGTGGACTATGGTGGAGGGGGGCACCGCACACGGCTAAGGAACGATCTTGAAGATCAACTTGTGTGTCCATGGGGTGCCCCCTGCCCCCGTATATAAAGGAGTGGAGGAGGGGAGGGCCGGCCCTCTCTATGGCGCGCCCTAGGGGAGTCCTACTCCCACCGGGAGTAGGATTTCCCCTTTCCTAGTCCAACTAGAAACCCTTCCATGGAGGAGGAGTAGGAGAGAAGGAAAGGGAAGAGAGAAGGAGAAGGAAGGAAGGGTGCGCCCCCTCCTAGTCCAATTCGGACTAGTCCAAGGGAGGGGTGCGGCCACTCTTTGGCCCTTTCTCTTCTTTCCCGTATATGGCCCAAAGAGGCCCAATACGAATTCCCGTAACTCTCCGGTACTCCCAAAAATACCGAATCACTGGAACCTTTCCGAACTCCGAATATAGTCGTCCAATATATCGATCTTTACGTCTCGACCATTTCGAGACTCCTCGTCATGTCCCCGATCTCATCCGGGACTCGAACTCCTTCGGTACATCAAAACTCATAAACTCATAATAAAAGCTGTCATCGTAACGTTAGCGTGCGGACCCTACGGGTTCGAGAACTATGTAGACATGACCTAGAACTATTCTCGGTCAATAACCAATAGCGGAACCTGGATGCCCATATTGGCTCCTACATATTCTACGAAGATCTTTATCGGTCAAACCGCATAACAACATCGTTGTTCCCTTTGTCATCGGTATGTTACTTGCCCGAGATTCGATCGTCGCTATCCAATACCTAGTTCAATCTCGTTATCGGCAAGTCTCTTTACTCGTTACATAATACATCATCTCTAATTAACTTATTAGTTGCAATGCTTGCAAGGCTTATATGATGTGTATTACCGAGAAGGCCTGAAGATACCTCTCCGACAATCGGAGTGACAAAACCTAATCTCGAAATACGCCAACCCAACATGTACCTTTGGAGACACCTGTAGTACTCCTTTATAATCACCCAATTACGTTGTGACGCTTGGTAGTACCAAAGTGTTCCTCCGGTAAACGGGGTTGCATAATCTCATAGTTACCTTGAACATGTATAAGTCATGAAGAAAGCAATAGCAATATACTAAACGATCAAGTGCTAGGCTAACGAAATGAGTCATGTCAATCACATCATTCTCCTAATGATGTGATCCCATTAATCAAATAACAACACATGTCTATGGTTAGGAAACATAACCATCTTTGATTAATGAGCTAGTCAAGTAGAGGCATACTAGTGACTATATGTTTGTCTATGTATTCACACATGCATCATGTTTCCGGTTAATACAATTCTAGCATGAATAATAAACATTTATCATGATATAAGGAAATAAATAATAACTTTATTATTGCCTCTAGGGCATATTTCCTTCATGTTGTTCGACCAATCTATCGGAGAAGGAGAGGCCAATCACTTCTCTCTATGTATATATGTTCATGACGATCTTCTGTACTTAATGGTTTCCTTCATTTCCTTACTAGCTAGCTAGCGTGTCGAGTCCTCTATATACGTAGCGTCGACCAAGCACGTAGATAAGAGAGGACACTTCTCTTTATTAGCTAGATAACACAATATATGAAACCCCTAAATTAACCCTACAAAACACCCAAAACACCCACCCCCCCCTTCAGAAAAATAAAAATAAAACCCCGAGCCCTTGAACTGCTGACGCGTGGAAGCCTTTTGGTACCGGTTGGTGGAACCAACCGGGACAAAAGGTCATCCTGCCTGGGCAAGCGGTAGCGGCCGCTTGGAGCCTCATCTGTTTTGGTTTCTGGTCAAACCGGGACTAAAGGTATAGGGCTTTAGCACCGACCCTTTAGTTCCGGTTCGGCAACCGGGACCAATGGCCCTCACGAACCGGGACGAATGAGGCTTTTTCTACTAGTAACCTTAGTACAACGTAATATTATAAATAATTATATACTTTTCAACATATTAAAAAAAGAAAACTAACATTGATATACTGTGGAAACCAATAACATAGAACCACATCATGCATTACGTAAAATTATGAACACCAAGAGGACTTCACTTGAGTAACAGAGATAAATAGTAAATTTAATTCGTATGTCATTACATTGACTAGTATAACGCCCGTGCGTTGTCATGTGCTTTTACAAAAATTTAAGATGCAATTCATCAAGCTAAAATAGCCGAGAACAATGTCGTCTAAAAGAACACGCGTCTCCTTTTTTACAATTAACTAACATAAATCATACTAGCAAACGCAATAATATGTTATTGGCTGATAAACCAAATGTTATTGAAACCAGCCAATAGTTGAATGGTTAGGATAGTGATGATACCCATCCATGTATGTGAGTGCATGTGTGTATCGATAGTGTGCAGACATTGTTATCCGTAGTTCTTTAAACCTTTATCAAAACATACATCAATTTTTATTATCTTGCCCTTATCTTGTTTTAAATACAAACACATCAAAAATCTCGATTTCGTGTCGCTATTCTCATTCCCTAGCTGGGCGATTTTCCATCCGGAGAATTAATGCACACTTCCTAATATCTAAACGTTCCAACCTTCTACACATGAAGACTGCCCAAAGATTATTTTTTTACCGTTATCACTTCTTTATCTAGTAGAAGATGCCATTTTTTTTACAGAATTATGACATAATATTTTAAGCACATACAATGATATTATTTTCATTATGAATAACACGTTTGTACATCAAGTCATACAAATGAATTCTCAAGATTCAGTTACAGACCAAGTATGACATGACATGGGAAAACCCAACAATGATGTGTACCTGAGCATCTTTCACCATGTAGGTGATGAAGGAAATATTCCCTAGAGGCAATAATAAAGTTATTATTTATTTCCTTATTTCATGATAAATGTTTATTATTCATGCTAGAATTATACTAACCGGAAACATAATACATGTGTGAATACATAGACAAACATAGTGTCACTAGTATGCCTCTACTTGACTAGCTCGTGAATCAAAGATGGTTAAGTTTCCTAGCCATAGACATGAGTTGTCATTTGATTAATGGGATCACATCATTAGGAGAATGATGTGATTGACATGACCCATTCCGTTAGCCTAGCACTTGATCGTTTAGTATATTGCTATTGCTTTCTTCATGACTTATACATGTTCACTGTAACTATGAGATTATGCAACTCTCGTTTACGGAGGAACACTTTGGTGCTACCAAACGTCCTAGCGTGAATCGGGTGATTATAAAGGAGTACTACAGGTGTCTCCAAAGGTACATGTTGGGTTGGTGTATTTCGAGATTAGGTTTTGTCACTCCGATTGTCGGAGAGGTATCTCTGAGCCCTCTCGGTAATGCACATCACTATAAGCCTTGCAAGCAATGTAGCTAATGAGTTAGTTACGGAATGATGCATTACGTATCGAGTAAAGAAACTTACCCGATGAATTTAGATTGAACTAGGTATTGGATACCGACGATCGAATCTCGGGCAAGTAACATACCGATGACAAAGGGAACAACGATGTTGTTTTATGCGGTTTGACCGATAAAGATCTTCGTAGAATATGTAGCAGCCAATATGAGCATCCGGGTTCCACTATTGGTTATTGACCGAGAATAGTTCTAGGTCATGTCTACATAGTTCTCGAACCCGTAGGGTCCGTGCGCTTAACGTTCGATGGCAGTTTTATTATGAGTTTATAAGTTTTGATGTACGAAGATTGTTTGGAGTCCGGATGTGATCACGGACATGACGAGGAGTCTCGAAATGGTCGAGACATAAAGATTGATATATTGGAAGCCTATATTTGGATATCGGAATGGTTCCGTGAAATCGGGATTTTCTTAGGAACACCGGGGTTACTGAACCCTCCGGGGTTAATGGGCCTTAGTGGGCCATGAGGGAGAAGAGGAGGGCCGGCCGGGGCAGGCCGTGCGCCCTCCCCTAGTCCAAATAGGACAAGGAAGGGGCGCCTCTTTCCTCTTTCCCTCCCTTTCCTTCTCCACTACAAGGCAGAGGGGAGTCCTACTCCCGGTGGGAGTAGGACTCCTCAGCGCACCTGAGGGGGCGGCACCTCCCCCTCCCTCCTTTATATCACGAGGCAGGGGCACCCTAGAACACACAAGTTGATCTTCGTGATCGTTCCTTAGCGTGTGCGGTGCCCCCTCCACCATATTCCACCTCGGTCATATCGTCGCGGAGTTTAAGTGAAGCCCTGCCGATAGAACATCATCATCGTCCACGCCCGTCGTCTTGTGGAACTCATCCCCGACACTTTCTTTGGATCGAGTCCGGGATCGTCATCGAAGCTGAGCGATGTCTTTGAACTTCGGAGGTGCCGTGACGTTCGAGATTGGATCGGTCGGATCGTGAAGACGTACGACTACATCAACCGCGTTGTCATAACGCTTCCGCTTGGCGATCTTCAAGGGTGTGAAGATACACTCCCCCTCTCGTTGCTATACATCACCATGATCTTGCGTGTGCGTAGAATTTTTTTTGAAATTACTACGTTCCCCAACAGTGGCATCCGAGCCTGGTTTTATGCGTTGATGTTATTTGCACGAGTAGAACACAAGTGAGTTGTGGGCGATACAAGTCATACTGCTTACCGGCATGTCATACTTTGGCTCAGCCGGTATTGTGAGATGAAGCGGCCGGACCGACATTACGAAAGTACGCTTCTGTGAGACCGATTTCACCGTTCTGAGCACTTGTGCTTAAAGGTGATTGGCGGGTGTCTGCTCTCTCACTTTAGCTGAATCGAGTGTGGCTACGCCCGGTCCTTGTGAAGGTTAAAACAGCACCAACTTGACAAACTATCGTTGTGGTTTTGATGCGTGAGTAAGAAGGGTTCTTGCTTTCGGCCGTAGCAGCCCGCGTAAAATTTGCAACAACAAAGTAGAGGGCGTCTAACTTGTTTTTGCGGGGCATGTTAATGATGTGATATGGTCAAGGCGTGATGCTATATTTTATTGTATGAGATAATCATGTTTTGTAACCGAAGTTATCGGCAATGGCGAGAGCCATATGGTTGTCGCTTTATTGTATGAAATGCAACGCTTCAGAATTGCTTTACTTTATCACTAAGCGGTAGCGATAGTCGTAGAAGCAATAGTTGGCAAGGCGACAACGATGCTACGATGGAGATCAAGGTGTCGCGCCGGTGACAATGGTGATCATGATGATTACTACGGAGATGGAGATCACAAGCACAAGATGATGATGGCCATATCATATCACTTATATTGATTGCATGTGATGTTTATCCTTTATGCATCTTATCTTGCTTTGATTGACGGTAGCATTTTAAGATGATCTATCACTAAAATTATCAAGAAGTGTTCTCCCTGAGTATGCACCGCTGCGAAAGTTCTTCGTCTTTGAGACACCACGTGATGATCGGGTGTGATAGGCTCTACGTTCAAATACAACGGGTGCAAAATAGTTGCACACGCGAATACTCGAGTTAAACTTGGCGAGCCTAGCATATAATGAGATATGGCCTTGGAACACGGAGACCGAAAGGTCGGCGTGAATCATATAGTAGATATGATCAACATAGTGATGTTCACCATTGAAAACTACTCCATCTCACGTGATGATCGGACATGGTTTAGTTGATTTGGATCACGTGATCACTTAGATGACTAGAGAGATGTCTGTCTAAATGGGAGTTCTTAAGTAATATGATTAATTGAACTTAAATTTATCATGAACTTAGTCCTGGTAGTATTTTACAAATTATGTTGTAGATCAATAGCTCGCGTTGTTGCTTTCATATGTTTATTTTGATATGTTCCTAGAGAAAACTGTGTTGAAAGATGTTAGTAGCAATGATGTGGACTTGGTCCGTGATCTGAGGTTTATCCTCATTCTTTGCCTGAAAGAATTATGTCCTTGATGCACCGCTAGGTGCCGACTGATGCGAGAGCAGATGCAGACGTTATGAACGTTTGGCTAGCTCAATATGATGACTACTTGATAGTTTTGTGCACCATGCTTTATGGCTTAAAACCGGGACTACAAAAAAGTTTTTAAACGTCATGGAACATATAAGATGTTTCAAGAGATGAAATTGGTATTTCAGACTCATGCCCGTGTCAAGAGGTATGAGACCTCGACAAATACTTCGCCTAAAAGATGGAGGAGAATTGCTCAACTAGTGAGCAAGTACTTAGATTGTCCGAGTACAACAATCGCTTGAATCAAATGGGAGTTAATCTTCCGGATAAGATAGTGATTGGCGAGTTCTCTAGTCACCATCACCAAGTTGCTTTGGAACTTCGTGATGAACTATAATGCAAGGGATGACGAAAACGATTCCCGAGCTCTTCGTGATCTTTGAAATCGACGAAGGTAGAAATCAAGAAAAGAGCATCAAGTGTTGATGATCGACAAGACCACTAGTTTCAAGAAAAGGGCAAAGGGAAAGAAAGGGAACTTCAAGTAGAATGACAAGCAAGTTGTCACTCCCGCGAAGAAGCCCAAAGCTGGACCAAAGCCTAAAACTAAGTGCTTACACTGCAAAGGAAATGGTCACTTGAAGCAGAAATACCCTGAATATTTGGTGGATAAGAAGGATGGCAAAGTGAACAAGGGTATATTTGATATACAGGTTATTGATGTGTGCCTTACTAGTGTTTATAGTAGCCCTGAGTATTTGATACTTGTTCGGTTGCTAAGATTAGTAATTCGAAACAGGAGTTACAGAATAAACAGAGACTAGTTGAAAGGGAAGTGACGATGAGTGTTGGAAGTAGTTCCAAGATTGATATGATCATCATCGCACACTCCCTATACCTTCGGGATTAGTGTTAAACCTAAATAAATGTTATTTACGCTTACGTTGAACATGAATATGATTTGATCATGTTTATTGCGATACAGTTATTCATTTAAAGTCAAAGAATAATTGTTGTTCTATTTACATGAATAAAACCTTCAATGGTCATACACCCAATGAAAATAGTTTGTTGGATCTCGATCGTAGTAATACACATATCCATAATATTGATGCCAAAAGATGCAAAGTTAATAATGATAGTGCAACTTATTTGTGGCACTGCCGTTCGGGTCATATCGGTGTAAAGCACGTGAAGAAACTCCATAAAGATGGATTTTCGTAATCACTTGGTTATGAATCATTTGATGCTTACGAACCGTGCCTTTTTGGGCAAGATGACTAAAACTCCATTCTCGGAACAATGGAACGAAGTGACTTATTGGAAATAATACATACCGATGTATGCGATCCGATGAGTGTTAAGGCTCGTGGCATGTATCGTTATTTTCCGACCTTCACGGATGATTTGAGCGAGATATGGGTATATCTACTTGATGAAACATAAGTCCGAAACATTTGAAAAGTTCAAAGAATTTCGGTGAAGTGGAAAATCATCGTAACAAGAAAAATAAAGTTTCTACGATCCGATCATGGAGACGAATATTTGAGTTACGAGTTTGGTCTTCATTTGAAACAATGTGAAATAGTTTCGCAACTCACGCCCACAGAACACCACAATGTAATGGTGTGTCCGAACGTTGTAATCGTACTTTACTAGATATGGTGCGATCTATGATGTCTCTTATCGGTTTACCACTATCGTTTTGGGGTTATGCATTAGAGACAGCTGCATTCACGTTTAATAGGGCACCATCTAAATCCGTTGAGATGACACCATTATGAACTATGGTTTAGCGATGAAACCTAAGTTGTCGCTTTCTTAAAACTTGGAGTTGCGATGCTTATATGAAAAAGTTTCAACCGGATAAGCTTGAACCCAAATCGGAGAAATGTGTCTTCATAGGATACCCAAAAGAGACTATTGGGTACACCTTCTATCACAAATCTGAGGCAAGATTTTTGTTGCTAAATTCGGATCCTTTCTAGAGAAGGGGTTTCTCTCGAAAGAAGTGAGTGGGAGGAAAGTAGAACTTGATGAGGTAATTGTACCTGCTCCCTTATTGGAAAGTAGTTCATCACAAGAACTGGTTCCTGTGACAACTACACCAATCGGTGAGGAAGCTAATGATATTGATCATGAAACTTGAGATCAAGTTACTACCGAACTTCGTAGGTATTCCAGAGTAAGATCCGCACTGTGAGTGGTACGGTAATCATGTTACGGAAGTCATGTTACTAGACCATGATGAACTTCACGAACTATGAGGAAGCGATGATGAGCCCAGATTCCGCGAAATGGCTTGAGGCCATGAAATCGAGATAGGATCCATGTATGAGAACAAAGTATGGACTTTGATTGACTTGCTCGATGATCGGCCAAGCCATGTTAAATAAATGGATCTTCAAGAGGAAGACGGACACCGATAGTAGTGTTACTATCTACAAAGCTCGACTTACTTGTCACAAAAAGGTTTTCGACAAGTTCAAGGTGTTGACTACAATGAGATTTTCTCAACTCTAGCGATGCTTAAGTCCGTCCAGAATCATGTTAGCAATTGCCACATTTTATGAAATCGACAAATGGATGTCAAAACTACATTCTTTAATGGATTTATTAAAGAAGAGTTGTATATGATGCAACCGAAGGTTTTGTCAATCCTAAAGGAGCTAACAAAATGTGCAAGCTCAATGATCCATCTATGGACCGGTGCAAGCATCTCGTAGTTGGAATACACGCTTTGATAAGTTGATCAAAGCATATAGTTTTATACTGAGACTTGCGGTGAAGGCTGTATTTACAATAAAGTGAGTGGGAGCACTACCGCTTTACGATAAATATATGTGAGTAACATATTGTTGATCGGAAATGATGTAGAATTTTTCTGGAAAGCATAAAGGAGTATTTGAAAGGAGTTCTTTAAAAGAAAGACCTCAGTAAAGCTACTTACATATTGAGCATCAAGATCTATTGAGATAGATCAAGACACTTGATAAGTTTTTTCAATAAGTACATACCTTGTCAAGATTTTGAAGTAGTTCAAAATGGAACAGTCAAAGAAAAGTTCTTGCCTGTGTTGCAAAGGTGTGAAATTGAGTATGAAAGTCATTCCCTATGCCTCAGTCATAGGTTCTATAAAGTATGCTATGCTATGTACCAGACCTATTGTATACCTTGCTCTGAATTTGGCAAGGAGGTACAATAGTGATCTAGGAGTAGATCCATCGGACATTGATCAAGAACATCCTTAGTGAGGACTAAGGAAATATTTCTCGATTATGGAGGTGATAAAAGAGCCCGTCGTAAAGAGTTACATCGATGCAAGCTTTTTACACCGATCCGGATGACTCTAAGTCTCAATCTGGATACATATTGAAAGTGGGAGCAATTAGCTAGAGTAGCACCGTGCGAGCATTGTAGACATAGAATATTTGCAAAATACATACGGCTCTGAATGTAGCCAGACCCGTTGACTAAGCTTCTCTCACGAGCAAAACATGATCATACCTTAGTACTCTTTGGGTGTTAATCACATAGCGATGTGAACTAGATTATAGACTCTAGTAAACCCTTTGGGTGTTGGTCACATGACGATGTGAACTATGGGTGTTAATCACATACAGATGTGAATATTAGTGTTGAATCACATGATGATGTGAACTAGATTATTGACTAGTGCAAGTGGGAGACTGAAGGAAATATGCCCTAGAGGCAATAATAAAGTTATTATTTATTTCCTTATTTCATGATAAATGTTTATTATTCATGCTAGAATTATACTAACCGGAAACATAATACATGTGTGAATACATAGACAAACATAGTGTCACTAGTATGCCTCTACTTGACTAGCTCGTGAATCAAAGATGATTAAGTTTCCTAGCCATAGACATGAGTTGTCATTTGATTAATGGGATCACATCATTAGGAGAATGATGTGATTGACATGACCCATTCCGTTAGCCTAGCACTTGATCGTTTAGTATATTTCTATTGCTTTCTTCATGACTTATACATGTTCCTGTAACTATAAGATTATGCAACTCCGTTTAATGAGGAACACTTTAGGTGCTACCAAACGTCACAACGTAACTGGATGATTATAAAGGAGTACTACAGGTGTCTCCAAAGGTATATGTTGGGTTGGCGTATTTCGAGATTAGGTTTTGTCACTCCGATCGTCGGAGAGGTATCTCTGGGCCCTCTCGGTAATGCACATCACTATAAGTCTTGCAAGCAATGTAGCTAATGAGTTAGTTACGGAATGATGCATTACGTAACGAGTAAAGAAACTTGCTGCATCTGAGATTGAACTAGGTATTGGATACCGACGATCAAATCTCGGGCAAGTAACATACCGATGACAAAGGGAACAACGATGTTGTTATGCGGTTTAATGAGATAAAGATCTTCGTAGAATATGTAGGAGCCAATATGAGCATCCGTGTTTCGCTATTGGTTATTAATGAGAATAGTTCTAGGTCATGTCTACATAGTTCTCGAACTCCGTAGGGTCCGCACGCTTAACGTTACGATGACGAGTTTTTTATGAGTTTATAAGTTTTGATGTACGAAGATTGTTCGAGTCCCGATGTTATCACGGACATGACGAGGAGTCTCGAAATGGTCGAGACATAAAGATTGATATATTGAAAGCCTATATTTGGATATCGGAATGGTTACGGGTGAAATCGGAATTTTACCGGAACACCGGGGGGTTACCGGAACCCTCCCGGGGGTTAATGGGCCTTAGTGCGCCATGAGGGAGAAGAGGAGGGCCAGCCAGGCAGGCCGCGCCCTCCCTCCTAGTCCGAATAGGACAAGGAAGGGGTGCACCCCTTTCCTCTTTCCTCCCCTTTCCTTCTCCACAAGGCAAGGGGAGTCCTACTCGGTGGGAGTAGGACTCCTCAGCGCACCAAAGGGGCCGCCGCCTCCTCCCTCCTTCCTTTATATCACAGGCAGGGGCACCCTAGAACACACAAGTTGATCTTCGTGATCGTTCCTTAGACGTGTGCGGTGCCCTCCACCATATTCCACCTCGGTCATATCTCGCGGAGTTTAGGCGAAGCCTGCGCCGATAGAACATCATCATCGCCACCACGCCGTCGTCTTGTGGGAACTCATCCCGACACTTTGCCGGATCAGAGTCCGTGGATCGTCATCGAGTGAGCGTGTCGAACTTCGGAGGTGCCGTGCGTTCGGTACTTGGATCGGTCGGATCGTGAAGACGTCTGACTACATCAACCGCATTGTCATAATGCTTCCGCTTAGCGATCTTCAAGGGTATGAAGATACACTCCCCCTCTCGTTGCTATACATCATCATGATCTTGCATGTGCGTAGGAATTTTTTTGAAATTACTACGTTCCCCAACAGGTGACTCCTAAAAGAATCAAACTGGTGTCATGCTTATTTTGACCTCAGCGCATTGGCTGTTTGGCCCAACTAAACTGGCAACCTTCAAATACACCTAACAACGTTCCATTATGTTAATCTAGCAGCTGAGGTGAACATTTACAATGTTATAAATCAAAATGATCTAATCTACTATTCATGTAGAAAAAATCTAAGAAGCTGGCCAAATGTTGCTGCTAGGAAACTATACAGTGCTACCCATCTTGGTAACGAATTACGACAAAACCTCATGCAAAAGTTATCTTAATTTATTGGTAAGTAAAGTGCTCCCAGGTTTGCTTTGGATTGGTTTGGAGTCTGATGGCATCCCAACTAAGGGCATTGTTATCAGAAAAGTTCATGGACATACCACAAGATGAACTCGGCGTATATGTCAGTCTACAGAAATTCTATGTGGGTTGGTCTGTGAATCATGGTATCGAGGTTCTGTCCATGGGTAGATTTGTTAAAATTAACATCACACCTCATGAATACATGGGTTTCAGATGATGGTGCATGGATCTGGTCCCAGCAATTACTACTCCATGTCTGTCAAAATATAAGGTGAATTAAATTTCCAAAGGTCAAAGTTTCCTATGTTTGATCTAACACCTACAATACTAAAGGCCTGCTTGGACTCACTCCCACTCCGCAGCTCCGCTCCGGAGCGGAGTGGCATGCAACTATAATCTACGGAGTGGCCAGAAGGTTGCTCCGTCCGCTTCGCTTTGTGGCGAGGGCGTGGAGGCTTTCCGAACAGCCCCTAAATAAATCAAATATGGAAATATACTTCATCATGAATCTAATGATACTGATTTAGTAGATATTCATGTTTTATTCTATAAACTTGGTCAAAATTAGGTAAGTTTGAATTTTTTTAAAAAAATAGTACACCTTACAAGTTCAAACTGAGGGCGAATTGAACATTTCTGTAAAGACATGACCTTTTCTTGAATTATCAAATGATGCATCATCCTAACCATTAGATCATTATCAATGTACGGTCCATAATCATTTGGGCACATCATAAAAAATACTTTGTGACTGTGCGAGAATCTGTAGCTTACCCCGTCGGTGGCCAGGATGACGAACTGGTCCCGGGCGGTGATCCTCCTCTGCGACACCTCCGGCACCAAGATGACGCCGTATTCCTTGACGCAGTAGTCACCAAACGCGCGTGACATGGCCAGCCCCGGCGCCTCCCGGTGGGGCACCCACACCCGGTGCACGCCGGGCTCGTCGTCGAGCCAGTGCACGCGGCCCTCGCACTGCATGATGCGCGCCTTCTCCTTTGTGATTCAGATTCAAACGTGGGTGAACAATGGCCGTGTCAGGAATGGATTGTCCGTCTTCTAGTCTTGCACGACGACTTACGGGGTAAGTCGGGCTTGAAGTCGACGGTGAGCTGGACGGCCGTGACGTCCCCGTCGTCCGACGTGGTCGCAAGGACGGCCCGGGAGTCGCTGACGTTCGCGACCACCATCAGGTCGCCCTGCTTCACGATGGACAGAGCCGTGCAGCCGTTGGTGACGGCATCGAGGCGCCGGCTCCGGCGGAGCTCCTCGTCCACGGCGGCGGCAGCGGCCAGGTAGGACTGCCTCAGGAGGTCGAACTGGCAGTCGATGAGCCTCTTCTCGCCTTTGATGAGCGACGCCAGTGTGACGGCCTCCTGCCAGCGGCACAGAAGCGACTGTGGCAGCGACTCCCGGACGGCCTTGGCAACGTAGTGGCCCCACTGGCCGTCCCCGTCGAAGACGCCACAGAAGATGGTGTCGTCCTAGCACCCGTATCCCTGGACAGAGAAGAGAGCGACATGAGAAATTGAGAACAAACACGAATAACCCAATACCCAATTGTCTGTTTTTTATCCAACAAAAAAATGGGTAGTCACATGGAGTATTTATGAAATACAATGATTTTTGCAGTCTGAAAAACAATCAGCAGATCTGATCCTACTATGAAGATGTTGGAAATAACATTTTTACGTATGTAATTCAGGTTTTGAGCAGTGCTAGGCGTACGATTAATTCCAGTACGACGCTGTACGAACACTGCTCGGTCACCCTCCGATCAAATCTATGCACCAACGGGAATCGTTGGATTACTTGGTCGGACGTGAATCGTCCATTTGAAGTCGTATGCAGAGCAATTTCGTTCAAGTTTTCTCCCATCACAATCAGTAAGTTTTAGGCGTTTAACTGTCCAAAGCAACTTTGGATTCAGATACCAAGAAACCCAACACCCTTTTTGCTCTGGCAAATCAAGACACGTACCATCCCTTTTTTCGGCAGATACTACTCCTACGGACTGAAACCCCTAGAGGCAAAATGCAAGCGCCGTATCCAAGAAACTTGTGAGCAACATGATCCAGGATCGTCCCAAGAGGCAACACTAATCTGGTGAATGAATGGCCTGACAAAACCGAATTGAACCATCTCACTCACAAAAATATCAGAGAAATGGTTAGGTGAACAACGGAGGGAGATGGGATCCAATCTCTATTCTATTTCGTGCACACGCAAGGCAAGCACTTGAAAACTGTTTCATTTCTTCTGTGGCCAGAAATGAGAAGAAGAAGCGAGCGACCAGTCCCAAGTCCCAACGATGTACGTACCCTCGTCATTTTCTGTGGAACAGGGACCATGTCGCCGGCTCGTCTTGGCCACAATTAAAACCTCTTCTGCCTCTCGAGTAGCAGAAATTTGTGTTTGGAACGCGGGAATTAAATTGTGTGGCAAGAAGCTCCGTGCGGAGTACGTGGTGTTGCTGATCTTGACTACTACACGCCACCGGTAATATGTTGTGATAACCAGCGTAAAAAATCATTCGGATGCAACAGAGAGCAAGCAGGGAAGAAGCAGGGTAGCGGCAAACTCACCTCCCAGACGATGGAGGTGTCCTGGTTGGTGCCCTTTTCGCCGCGGCGGGAGCACGCGGTGGCGAACGTCTCGGAGCCCTCGCCCCAGAGCGTTCCAGACGACCGCAGCACCGTCCCCTGGTGCTCCTCCTCCATCTTCCTCTCCTTTCCCAGAGACATAGAACGGGCCAGGCCCTGCAGCATCGACGAGATCTGCCGCATTCTCGCTAGCCAAGATCAAGAGCCCCGCTCGATCAGCTGATTCTATAGAGAAGCTTCTTCTTCTTCCTCCTCCTCCTCCTTGCTCTCCCTCCCCTTCTTCCTCCCCTCTTCCATGGCTGGCACAAGGGACGCGATGAGAGGAACGGGAGGCAACGCCTCATCCAGATCCAGATCGGGCAGTGGTTAGTGTAGGGGAGGGGGGTGAGGCAGGCGGAGGGACGGGCAACAGCGGAGCAGGGCGGCGGGCGGCGAACCCTAGAGCAGGGGCGAGGCAGGCGGAGGGAGGGGCAACAGCGGAGCAGGGCGGCGGGGGACGGCGGCGGGCGAGGAACCCTAGAGAGGACCGAGCGTCATCGAGCGATAGGAGAGGCGAGACCGAGGAAGAGGGAGGAGTTGGATCGAGCGATGCGGAGAGGAAAACTAACAGGGCGCACTAGACAAAAAAAAAACCCGACGAAAAAAACCAACGAAAAAAACCAGGTGAAAATGATGGGACGAAATTTAACCGGGAACGGAGACTACCAACGGAGACATTAGGAGTAAAGATAGCAGTACACACAATTTTGATGAATGTTAAAATATGTTTTATTGGAGTAATTACGACAGAAATTTCAAAGCGACTATTATTTTTCGGAAGCACATTATGTTATTTCTAATATTCTCCCGAATAGCACTGCACACACAGACCGGACACAAACCACCAGAAGCTTGCTCGGAAATATAGTTGGTAATTTAGTTTGTTTTAAAAACCATGTGTTCATAGGCCATGTGTGCAGAATTTGAGAAAGGAACAAATGAAAATTAATGTTCATAAGAGAAGAGAATGAGTGTGACACCATATATATAAAAAAATATCAACTCAGTTTGATCTATCGGAGTTTAGCGTCATATATCTAAAATTTAGCGCCAGCGAACTAATATCATCTTTTGCGGCTGAAGCTTTTAGTAATTTTTGTCATGTATGTAGGTGATACAACCACTTCCACATCCGGCCTCTATATCTCATAGTTCTACAAAAATAAAAATAGATACAAAACTCTATACCTCCTAGATGTTGGTATTGTCCTTCCTGAACTTTTTCCAGGTCCACGACTGCTCACTTCATGCTATATTGTCTTCATGCTAGATATAGGCATATGTGGCGGTCGCAACATTTACTTGTGTAAATGCTACTTCCTTTGAAACAAACTCCACACGGTTGTATACTGTATGTTGCAAATGCTCATTGATGCAGACCCCTCTGTATACGAGCTCTAGCACACATTCTCGATCAAGATCTCTTGCCCTCAGCTCGAACCCCCATAGTTATTACAACGTCCCCACACTGCTGTTTATCTTCAGTCCAGTGTGATATGAAAACAAAATAATAAAATAAAGGATAGAATATTATTTAATCTTCGTATAACATTAGACTGACATTCATGTGTTCAGCTTTTTATTCCATTGACATTGGAACAAAACTGGCTGTACATAGTAGAAATCAGATTAAATAAAAACCTAATTAATTCCACTGCCACCTAACCTTTTTAAATTGCATAATCTAGCAGTCTGCCTTAAACAGCCATACATGGCGGTCGCAACACTTTTTCTACTGCTTATACGGCAGAGCAACATTTACGTGTGTAAATGCTACTTCCTCTGGAACAAACTCCACACGGTTGTACACTGTATGTTGCAAGTGTTCATTGATGCAGACCCCTCTATATCTGAGCTCTAGCACACATTCTCCATCAAGATCTCTCACCCTCAGCTAGAACCCCCAGAGTTATTAAAACGTCCCCACACCGCTCTTTATCTTCAGTGCAGTGTGATATGGAAACAAAATAATAAAATCAAGGAGAGAATATTTTTTAGTCTTCGTATAAAATTATTCTGACATTCATTTGTTCAGTATTTTATTCCATTGACATTGAAACCAAACTGGCTGTACATAGTAGAAATCAGATTGAATAAAAACCTAATTAATTCCACTGCCATCTAACCTTAGTAAATTGCATACTCTAGCAGCCAGATTGGTATTAATTTTGGGTTCCACTCAAATCTAAGGATGGACAATTGTATGGATAATAATTGAATTGGTAAAAACTATAGGATTTAATTCTACTTGGTTGCTAGTGTCCCATGTTATATAGATACAAAATAGTTGATTAGATAGAAAACATATACCTACCTGCAGCAAAAAGGGGCAGGGAGCTCGATTGTCCTCATGCATCTCCAATGCAACGCATGCTGCTGAATTCTGCTGTACACGTGGCCAATTTTTCCGACCTACTTAAGTATGTGGCGAGCATGGAGGGGGGCTGATACCTCAATAAATTGGGGAGGCAATCTCTAAGGTAGCCCGAGGAAGGAGATAGATGGTGCCGGAGCTGCCTTGAAGACCAGACGAGGGAGATCGGTGGTCAGCAGATCGAGGATCAGACACCTTGCGGAGAAGAAGCGGCGATGGGAGGCAGGAGGGTAGGAGGCGAGGATTACATAGTCGTGTTTTTTTGCTGGTTTCTATTTCAGTTTTTTTATCATGCATAGGCGTTCAAGGAGAGGGTCATTAAGGAGGGCCCTTGGGAGGAAGGAGGGGATGCGGACAATGTGTGGATGAAGATGTCGACTTGCATTCGTAAGGTGGCCTCGGAGGAGTTTGGAGTGTCCAGGGAAGGAGAAGCGAAGATAAGGATACCTGGTGGTGGAATGATGATGTCCAGAAGGCGATTAAAGAGAAGAAAGATTGCTTCGGACGCCTATACCTGGATAGGAGTGCAGACAACATAGAGAAGTACAGGATGGCAAAGAAGGCTGCAAAGCGAGCTGTTGGTGAAGCAAGGGATCGGGCATATGAGGACCTCTACGAACGGTTAGGCATGAAGGAAGGCAAAAGGGACATCTATAAAATGGCCAAGATCCGAGAGAGGAAGACGAGGGACATTGGCCAAGTCAAATGCATCAAGGACGGAGCAGGCCAACTCTTGGTGAAGGACGAGGAGATTAAGCATAGATGGCGGAGTACTTGACAAAGGCGTTCAATGGGGAGAATGAGAGTTCTACCATTGAACTGGGCGACTCCTTTGATGAGACCAAGCATGCGTTTTGTGCGGCGAATCCAGGAGTCTCGAGGTCAAGGAGGCTTTAAAAGGATAAAAGGAGGCAAGGCGATGGGCCTTGATTGTATCCCCATTGAAGTGTGGAAAGGTCTCGGGACATAGCGATAGTATGGCTAACCAAGCTTTTCAACCTCATTTTTCGGGCAAACAAGATGCCAGAAGAATGGAGACAGAGCATATTAGTACCCACTAGTAGAAAAGAGAGCTTTGCTTTAGGCCGGGTCAGCCCGTTAGTCCCGGTTCAGTCCAGAACCGGGACCCATGGGGGCATTGGTCCCGGTTCGTGAGCCCAGGGGGCCGGCCGGGCCACATGGGCCATTGGTCCCGGTTCGTCTGGACCTTTTGGTCCCGGTTGGTGGGACGAACCGGGACCAATGGGCCTGGCTCCTGGCCCACCACCATTGGTCCCGGTGGGTGGCTTGAACCGGGACAACAGGCTGCCCTTTAGTCCCGGTTCGTGCCACCAACCGGGGCCATTGAGGTGCCTATATATACCCCTCGCCCGCGAGCAGAGCACTCCAGTGCTCTGTTTTTCTCTGGTCGGCGAGGGGAGGGCTTTGTGGTGCTCTAGCTCACCTCCTATGCACATGAGGTGTTCGATGAAATGCCCGAGCCACACTAGTTAAGCTTTCTCCTCTCGAAGCACGACCTCTGAACTCTATTTTTCCCGAGATTTGTCTAGGTTTATATTAGCGGCCCGTCACGCCCTGTCCCCGTCTTCACCGTCAGCCGATCGTCCCGATCTCGTCACCCGGCACCACCGTGGTGAGCCTCTTGTTCTTATCTTCTTTACTAAAAGAAAAAATTCTTGCTTTAGATAGATACTTGTCTAATTTTATTGCTTGTTATTATATAGTGCGATGGTTTTGGTATCCGCCTGGCCGGGCCCTCGGGCCCTCACATCTATGATTCGGATGTGGTATATATTATCTTTATAACTATTGGTTCATTTAGTGTTTATGAAAATTATGCCACCAACGTGACATAGATTTTATTTATCTAGGAGGTATGTGAACTGAAATTCCAACCGACCCTATTGTCGAGAGGTTAAATTTAGTTGAAGAAGAAAACAATTTCTTGAAGGAAAAAATAAAAATTGAGGAGGAGAAGATGATATTGGAGTTGCATGTTGTGGATGTCGTCGATGATCACAAGATCAAGATGGATGCAATGCGCTTGAAGATTAGAAAGATTAGAAAATATGCCATCATACCGAGGCTTGGTATTATTATGCCGTTGGATCAATTGTTACCTTGTTTGCGATTATGATCGCATTTGTTTTCACATTGAAATGTTTTACATAGTTTCAATGTATGGTTTAATTAATTTAGATGCTGTGGAGAGCTTTATGTTATTAGATGAGAACTATGTATGTACTTTGGTTTTAATGTGATGATGAACTTCTATTAATTTGGTCACTTAATTATTTATTCATGATGTTCTGTAATGGTTTTTGACCCACTTAATTATATATAATGCACGCAGATGAACTGGCAATGGATGTACGGTGATGCATACACCTCCGAGTACATTAAGGGCGTGCATGATTTTCTCAAGGGCTGAGGCAAACAAAGCGAGAATGGTTTTATGTGTTGTCCATGCCCTAAATGTGGGAATACGAAGTCTTACTCTGACCGGAAAATCCTTCACACCCACCTGCTTTACAATGGTTTCATGCCACACTATAATGTGTGGACGAGGCACGGAGAAATAGGAGTTATGATGGAAGACGACGAAGAAGAAGAGGACGATGACAACTATGTGCCCCCTGAATATGGTGTGATGTCAGAACGGGGAAGCTGTCAAGATCAAGAGGAACCAGATGATGTGCCCAATGATGCTGCAATGGGGAAGTCAAGAAGATCAAGAGGAAACAGACGATGTGCCCGATGATGATGATCTCCGCCGGGTCATTTTCGATGCAAGGACGCAATGTGAAAGTCAAAAGGAGAAGCTGAAGTTCGATCGCATGTTAGAGGATCACAAAAAAGGGTTGTACACCAATTGCGAAGATGGCAACACAAAGCTCGATTACCGTCTTGGAATTGCTGCAGCGATGGAAGGCGGAAGAATGTCATGCTCGACAAAGGATTTGAGAAGCTCTGAAAATATTGAAGAAGAAGCTTCCAAAGGATAACGAATTGCCCGACAAGACATACGCAAAGAAAGAAGGTCGTATGCCCTCTAGGATTGAGGTGCGAAGATACATGCATGCCCTAATGATCGTGCATACTCTACCACGCGTCATTACAAGGATCTCGAACGCATGCCCGATATCACGGTGCATTACGGTATAAGATCGACGAGATGACCCCGGTGATGTTGACGGCGAGCCCCCTGTGCGGAGGGTTCCCCAAGGCGATGTGGTATGCTCCTATAATACCACGATTGAAACGTCTGCTCGTAAACAGAGAGCATGCCAAGTTGATGCGATGGCACAGTGAGGACCGTAAGAAAGACGGAAGTTGAGAGCACCCACCGACGGGTCGCGGTGGAGAAAAATCGAGAGAAAAATCGGGATGAGTTTGCAAGTGACCCAAGGAATGTATGGTTTGCTTTAAGCGGATGGCATTAATCCTTCGGGAGCAGAGAAGCAATCACATCACCTAACCCATGACTCTATGTATGTATAACCTTCCTCCTTGGATGTGCATGAAGCGAAAGTTCATTATGATGCCGCTTCTCATCCAAGGCCCTAAGCAACCCAAGAACGACATTGATGTGTACCTAAGGCCATTAGTTGAAGAACTTTTACAGCTGTGGAATGGAAACGGTGTACGTACGTGGGATGAGCACAAACAGGAGGAATTTGACCTAAAGGCATTGCTGTTCGTGACAATCAATGATTGGCCCGCTCTCAATAACCTTTCAGGACAGACAAACAAGGGATACCACACATGCACACACTGTTTAGATGACACTGAAAGTATATACCTCGACAAATCACGGGAAGAATGTGTACCGGGCCATCGCCGATTTCTTCCGACCACCATCAATGTCGAAGAAAGGCAAGCATTTGAAAGGCGAGGAAGATCACCGAAGAAGCCCGCCATGCGTATCGGTGATCACGCATTTGCTATGGTCAATGATTTACACGTAATCTTTGGAAAGGGTCTCATGACTAGCCGTTCAATGACGCCGAGGGACACGCACCCATGTGGAAGAAGAAATCTATATTTTGGGACCTACCCTCTTTGGAAAGACCTAGAGGTCCGCTCTTCAATCACCGTGATGCACGTGACGAAGAACCTTTGCGTGAACCTGCTAGGCTTCTTGGGCGTGTATGGGAAGAAAAAAGATACACCTGAGGCACGGGAGGACCTGCAACGCTTGCATGAAAAAGACGACATGCCTCCGAAGCAGTATGAAGGTCCTGCCAGCTACGCTCTTACGAATGAAGAGAAAGAAATCTTCTTTGAATGCCTGCTCAGTATGAAGGTCCCGACTGGCTTCTCGTCGAATATAAAGGGAATAATAAATATGCCGGAGAAAAAGTTTGAACCTAAAGTCTCATGATCGCCACATGATTATGACGAACTGCTTCATTGCATTGAGGGGCTTCTACCAAAAAACGTCCGATTAGCCATTATGAAGCTATGTGCATTCCTCAATGCAATATCTCGTAAGGTGATCGATCCGTAAATCGTACCAAGGCTAAGGAGTAATGTGGCGCAGTGTCTTGTCGGGCCGAAATGGTGTTTCCACCATCCTTCTTCAATATCATGACACACGCCCTAGTTCATCTAGTCGACGAGATTGTCATTCCGGGGCCCGTATTTCTACACAATATGTTCCCTTTCAGAGGTTCATGGGAGTCCTAAAGAAATATGTCCAGTAACTGCTTAGGCCGGAAGGAAGCATCTCCATGGGCCATCAAACGAGAGGATGTCATTGGGTTTTGTGTTGACTTCATTCTGGCCTTAAGAAGATAGGTCTCCCTAAATCGCGGTATGAGGGGAGACTGACGGGAAAAGGCACGCTTGAGGGGACTCAATAATATGCAGGACGGATATTCTTGGTCTCAAGCACACTACGATTCTACATAACTCTACCTTGGTGACCCCGTATGTCGATGAACACAAGAACAAATCTGCGCCCAAACACCAAGCAAAGGCGATTTAATCGGATTACATGTGAACACATTAGGACTTTCGGTGATTGGTTGGAAACACGTCTTAGAGGTGACAAGACTGTTTTGTGATGAGTCAGTACTTGTTGTCCGAGGGACCATGTTTGACCGTATTGATTTACAAAGGATACGAGATAAATGGGAATACATTTTACACGATTGAACAAGATCAAAAGAGCACCAACCGCATTGATGCAGCAACCGAGAGGGGAAAGGACACATATTATGGTTACATAGTGGACATATGGGAGCTTGACTACGGACATGATTTTAAGGTCCCTTTGTTTAAGTGCAAATGAGTCAATCTGTCAGGAGGCGGGGTACAGGTAGACCCACAGATGTAATGACAACAAGTGGATCTGAAAATCTTGGGTACACCGACGAACCGTCTGCCCTAGCCAATGATGTGGCACAGGTTATCTGTGTGAAGGACATGTCTACCAAACGAGAAAAATAAAAGATAAGGAAGCGAATACATCATACGATGAGCCAAAGCGCCACATAGTTCTTTCAGGAAAAAGGGACATCGTGGGAGTGGAGGGCAAGATGACATGTCTGAAGATTATGAAAAGTTTCATGAAATTCCTCCCTTCAAAGTCAAGGCTGACCCAAGCATCCTGATAAACGATGAAGATTATCAATGGTTACGGCGCAATAAGCAAATGACACAAGCGAGGAAAAAGTGAAGACTTTCTCCCGCAACTACTATGATGATACCATGCCAACTTTGTAACAGACGAGTATGATACCATTGTCATGATACCATGCCAACTTTCAACTTTTTCAGAGTTCATTTGAAATACTTTAATGTCTTATGGTTCGGCCCTCGTAATACCATTAATCCCGGTTCGCTCCTTGTCAACTATGTTCTCACCAAGAACACTCAAGAGGGCAGCCACGTGGGCCATTGGTCCCGGTTCGTCTTGACCTTTTGGTCCCGGTTCCACGCACGAACCGGGACCAATGCGCCTGGTCCCTGGCCCATGACCATTAGTCCTGGTTTGTACCACAAACCGGGACTAAAGGGTTGGTCCTCATTGCGGTCAGAGTTTAGTCCCACCTCGCCAACCGAAGGGTGCTCACACCGGTTTATAAGCCCCTCCCTCTCTGCCTTGTTGAGCTCCTCTCAAAGTAAAAATAGATGCCCTTATCTGAGAATTTGACCTAAATTCATACCGAATTTCTCTGAAATTCACAGAAATTTATTATGAATTTAGGTTGAATTTTCTCTATAGGCGCATCTATGCTCATTTTTTAGTAAAGTTAATCACAAACTTGTGATTTACACAAATTTCAAAAATTCAAATTTTAACTATTCAAATTTGAAAACTAATGGCACTAACACAAAGTTTATATTATTTGTAAAACTAATGGCATTAATGAGAGAAAGTTTATAATTTTTCTTGACCTAAAAGCAAAAAAGAATTAAAAAATAAAGCAAAAAACAAAGAAAATAAATAATGCAGAAAACAAAACAAAAAAACTGGAAAAAACTTTGAATTTTAAACACAGTAATATTAAACACAGAATTTTAACTATTCAAATTTGAAAATTAATGGCACTAACGAAAGTTTATAATTTTTGTGACCTAAAAGAAAAATAAATAAAAGTAAAATTTAATAAAATAAATAAAAATAGCAACAATAAGTATTTTGTTGTAAGTAGAAACAAAATAAAATAAATAAAACAACAAAAGAAAACAAAAAAACAAAATAATTTTTCTAAAACTAATGGCACTAACGGAAAGTTTATATTTTATCGACCTAAAAGCAAAAAAGAATTAAAAAATAAAGCAAAAAAACAAATAAATAAATAATGCAAAAAACAAAACAAAAAAACTGGAAAAAAACTTTGAATTTTAAACACAGTAATTTTAACTATTCAAATTTTAAAACTAATGGCACTAACAGAAAGTTTATAATTTTTGTGACCTAAAAGAAAAATAATTAAAAATAAACTTTAATAAAATAAATAAAAATAGCAACAATAAGTATTTTGTTATAAGTAGAAACAAAATAAAATAAATAAAGTAACAATGGAAACAAAAATACAAAAAGTGCCACCCATCTGGGCCCCACGGCTGAATACGACTAGAAACCCTACCATGGGCCAGATTCGTGCCCGTTAGGAGGCCCAAAGAGGCCCACAGCACACAATGCATCGTTAGGCCCAAAGCCTACAATTGAGAGGAGCTCGAGAGGGTGGGCGCAGAATATTATAAACCACTCTCGAGCTCTCTCACTAGCGAGGTGGTACTAAACTTTTGGCAAGCTGACATAAGGCCTTTGGTCCCGGTTGGTGCCACCAACCGACTAAAGGTGCTTAATCTGGGTTAGATTGGCATCAACCGGGACCAATGCATGCTTTAGTCCCGGTTGGTGCTACCAACCGACAAAGGTCATTGCTTCCGCCCTTTGGTCTTGAAAATAGGCCTTTGGTCCGGTTGGTGGCACCAACCGACTAAAGGGTTGCATTGGTCCCGGTTGATGCCACGAACCAGACCAAAGCCTTTTCTATATAACCAAACACTTCGGAAATTCCCCACCCGCCATTCTTCTCTTGAACGCCAGCTCTTCTTTGCTCCTCGACGCGCTCCTACCCCGCCGCCGCTTCCCCGAGCCACCCGAGGTCGCCGCCGCTTCGCCGTCGTCGCCCTCGCCTCATCGCTGCTCATGCTGCCGACAGCGCCTTCCCCTCCCTGTCGCCCGCCTGCCTCGCCCCTTCCTCACCGCCGCCCTGCCCGTCGTCGTCCTGCCCTCGCCACGAACCAGCGCCCCTGCCCCTCCTCACCTTGGTCCGTGCGCCTCCCTGTCCTTGTTTTTTCCATATATTATATGCTTGTTTTTTGCAGATTATATATATATGTATATATGTGAGTATATGTATTGTGTATATATGATATACGCCTTCTTTTCAGATTTTTTGTTCAGATATATGATGATTTGTATTTTGCTTTTTTATTAAAATGTATATATGTTTGTATGTTCTCTGTGTATATATGTTCATATATGCAAAAGTTGGATTTATATATTAAGGAAAGGATTATCTATATATGTTATCTGATTTAGTACATTTTAGGTTAGTTTCATTTTTAGAAAATTTTTATATATTTAGGAGAGGAAAAAGGAAAATAAGAAGAGGGAAAAGGAGAAGAAGAGGAGAGGAAGAAAAGGAAGAGGAGAAGAAGAGGAGAGGAAGAAAAGGAAGAGAAGAAGAAGAAAGGAATAGAGGAGAAGATCTTCTCCTCTATTCCTTTCGTCTTCTCCTCTTTTTTTTTCTTTTTTTCTTCGATCTTCTCCTCTATTCCTTTCTTCTTCTCCTCCTTTTATTTCTTCTTTGTTTTCTTATGTTTTATCGGGTCTGTCGTCGTCGATATACCCCTCCCGATAACTTCAACATGAGGGGTCGATATACCCTCCCCGATAATATTATTTTCTCATGTACGTATGTAAATGCGTTGTCGATATAACCCTCCCGATAACTTCAACACATGGGGGGTCGATATACCCTCCCCGATAACATTATTTTCCCGTATGTATGTAAATGCCGTTGTCGATATTACCCTCCCAGATAACTTCGACATGAGGAGCGGTCGATATATATACCCCTCTCGATTGCGATAACTTATACTGCAGGAGCACCCCCGAGCCCTCTCGCTCGACCAAAACTCTCGAGGACACCCAAACCCTAGAAAAAAACGATGTCGGTCTCCTACCCCCTCCCGCCGCGCCCCTACCCGACAAACTCTCTCGAGGCCACCCCAAACCCTTGAAGCGTTGTCGAGGCCACCCCAAACCCTAGAGAAGCAGCGTCAAGGCCACTAATTAATATGATTCCTTACTGTGATTAGCTAGCTAGTTCTACGTTTGCCACTAATATATCCATCTGTCATGTTTGAATAATAATTGCCATGTTGTAACTATTTGTAGAAACTATGGACACCCCTCGAGACGAAGCAACAGAAGCGGTGTTGGGGGACATAATCACACAAGGAAGTGATGGCGTCTTCTCGTTTCTCAATGACACCGATGGTCTGGAAGGATAGGGTGAAGAAGCAGGCTATGATTATGATGGCTCCTTTGACACAATGCCGGTGCAAGAAGGAGACCGTGAGGACGGCTCCGGTGACCCAATGACGGTACAAGAAGGAGACCGTGATGACGGCTCCGGTGACCGAACCGAGTCCGCCTGTGTATATATATTAGTTAAGCCTGTCTTGACTAGCTAATTAGCGCATTCATTGTTTTGGTATGTACATATATTAATTAACTCTCGCCTTTCTTCTTTTTTCTAGCCCTCTGGATCGAGCACAACTTCGGTAAAGAGACGAGGCCCAAGAAAAAGTTGCGCTTTCGGATGAAAGGTTTGCGATCACAAAGAATCGCATGACGGCCAACCGATTGAACCCATTCGGACAAAACATGTATTTTCTGTTCAGTGTGGGGTTCTTGTTAGGGACAAGATCCCGATCAGCATCCACCAATGGTATAAGCCTAAGAACGAAGACCCTGAGGTGTCTTATGTCAATGATATGCAGAAAGATGATTTTGGACTGAGCTGAAGTCAAATTTCACCCTACCGCCAGAGGAGGATCCGGAGAAGCCGCTTAAAGAGCAATTAATCAAGTCTTTTGCTCTTAAGAAGATGGCAGACCTATTCAGGAGGTGGACGAATGAGCTGAAAAGGTTTGTCAACAAAGAAGAGACACCAGAATTCATCGGCAAATATGAGAAGATCAGAGATCACTGGCCCGCATTTGTGGCTCACAAGACATCGGAAAAGAGTAAGAATATGTCGGCGACAAACAAGAAAAATGCTGCGAAGAAGAAGCTTCACTATCGCCGCGAAGTCGTGGCTACCTCAAAGCCCGGCCTAAGTGGGCCAAGGCTGAGAATGATCTGCTTGATAAAGGGATCGAACCGGAGACAATGAACCGCCAGACCGTTCTTTGGACTTGGTTCTTCGGGCTAAGCGGAACCTTGCACCTATGTCGAGGAAGTGCCTTTGACGGACGAGCAACCGAAAATACCAGTCAAGAGGCTTCAGCACTATATCGAATCAGCGCAGCAAGGGACATTCGTTCCAGACAGAGAGAACGACGAGCTCACAATGGCCCTCGGGAATCCTGAGCACCCTGGACGGACATGAGGCACGCCAGGCTCCGTTCCATTGAAGGCTGGTTTTCCGGACGCAGGCGGTTACAAATGCCAGAGAGGAGGTAGAAAGTGCAGCATCGAACTACGAGCACTTGCACGCAAGGGTACAAGCGATAGAGGAACGAGAAGCAAATCGCAGCAAACGAATCCGCCAAGCTTCCCGAAGCTACCGCCATCTCAGCGGAGAAGCAGCGTGGCTTCCACCGAGCTGCTTTCAGCCCAGCATGTCTTGACGGCTCGCTAGCTACCCCGTGGAGGCTATCACGGAGTCTCAAAATTTCCACCTTATGACGCAATGGCGTAACTTAAAAGTCAAGGCGGCCGTCGGTTTGTTCGACCTTTCCTTGAACTGGCGCAACTTTTCACCGTCGTCCGATTCTGTAGGATATGCTAGGGTGACGGTGGATGAAATAACGGAGGGATTTGAGGACCTCCAGCTTGACCACCCTACCGGGTGAAGGGGAGACTCGGTGGGTTCTCGCTCTGAAGACTCCATGCCTATGGCGGAAGGAGTTCATAAACCTTCCGAACTGGACGCCTCGTCCTCCTCCTCCTCCTCCGGCGAGTCAGGGCACTCCGCCTCCTCCACCGCCTCCTCCTCCGACGAGTGACGATCAGGGCACTCAGCCTCCTTCTCCCGTGGCGTGGCAAGACTCCGCCTCCTTCTCACTTCGCCGGCGCCGAGCAGCCAAGCCTCCTCCTTCCCTGCAAGGCCACGGCCGAAAGCAACCAGCCTCCTCCTTCTCCGCCTACTTGACAAAGGGCGGAAGAGACCCCGCCGCCCGGCTGCTCCCGTGTCGTAGTCCTTCTCCTCTGCCTCGTAAGCAAGCACGAAAGAAGACAGCCGCAGCTCCGCTCGCTCCGGCGTCTAGCAAGATAAATGAGAGGCGGGACGGTCCACATCTCAAGCCTCTAGAGAAGTTACCGTACGAGAGGACCGAGGAGGAAAACGCGAAGATCGTGCGGACCAAAGTGAAGGACTTCTTTGAAGGGTTGAAAGCAAAGAGACATCCACCTCCAGAGGACACTACAAGAAATATGTCAATTAGTGACCTTCTGTTAGTGACCCTGGAAGAATTGGTCATAGATCTATGACCATTTCAGACCAATTGGTCAAAAGCTGTCCCGGGCTCCAAACCCTAAACAATAACGACCATTTTGGTCGGAAAGGTCGCAATTTCCTTACATGAAATGGTCATAAAGCAAATAGCAGGTCCACAACCTTATTTCTAGCTGATCATGACCAATATAGATGGTCATAACCTTGTAAATTGTGGTGGGTTGCTATGACTAGGCGCCACCTCATCGGCTTTTGCCTATGTGTCATGTCCATGTGGCGCTTTTTGCCCTAGGTTGTGAAGCAACCTATATTTCTGTCATTCCCAAAATTCCCAAAAAAACCTCATAAATTCTTTGGGTCATATCTTCGTCAAATATGTAAAAAACCTTCCTTGCCTAGTTCAAAAAAAATTCAAAAATATTAATTTTCCTATTCTGCTCAGAAAAACACTTTGTGAAGGAAGTACCACTTTGGCATGTCCAAATGGTATCCATTTTCTACTGATTGCTTTCCTATGCCCAAATAACCATCATCCACTAAACGCCAGCTCAATCCATTCATTATTTTGAGCCCGGCTTCAACATTCGTATTTATGTCCAGTGTGGTACTTTGCAAAGCAAGTACCCCCTAGGCTCCTCCTGTTGAGCTGAAAATTTGTGAAGACGGTCTTCTTAGTAACTGATCATCCTCAGCCAAAACTTACGCCCATTGGCTATGTGTATTTCCCGTACCGCTAATCAAACACTTGGCTGCTTATTCATGTTTGAGCATCGATCGGTCTCCTCGTGAGAATCTTATGTTGTGATTTTATTCCTAGCACCTACCTGGGGAGTGCCCAACCCACTAGACATGCCTAGGCCTCCCAGAACACATGGCAACACCATGGTCACGCGGTGACCACGCGGCGGGCATGCGAGTTTACGCGCTCTAGAGTTGGGGCCCTGGGCCACCGTCCAAACCTCAACGTATCGCCACCAAACCATGTATTTATGATTAAATATGTACTTATATAACTAGAAATGATTTTTGGAAAAATAAATAGCAAACTATGAGGCGTGCAGTTCAAATTTGATCCGGTTCCCTCTTTGAATCGTGAGGGAATTTGTCTTTTTCACCAGAGGTGGATCAAAACTTTTGACACCCAACCATTTTGTCAATTGTGCATTAAATATGGCCTAGTATTTTAGAAAATTGATTTGGTCCAATTTTGCAACAAATATATGGGAGGTCCTTCACAAAAAACCTCCTTTCAGGCACTCGGAAAATGGAAGATGGTTTTTTCGTCCAAAGAAAATGAAAACTTCCTTAGGCAACATTGTTTGGAATTCCAAGATGCACCCTTGTGCACAATATGAGATCATTTGAACAAACTATGCCATGAATGTGGCCATAAGATTGATCATTTGGCTTGAAAGCCATGAATCCTCACACTTGATAGCTCGTTTCTGAGAACACTTTTTAAAAATAATTTCCGTATTACAAGTTTATTATTTTTCCTGGAAACCTGGTCATATATAATGATACAATGTGAAGGTTTTCCAATTTTTTTGATTTTTTATGCCTGTTTCAAAATGCGGTCAAAACGGCGGGCTTGGCCGTTCCTAGCTAGTGGTTGAATCTTGGAAAACTTTTGATGTTTCTCTTATTAAATATATACTTATGTACCTAGAAATGATTTTTGGAAAAAATAAATAGCAAACTATGAGGCAGCTGCAGTTCAAATTTGACCCACTTCCTGCTGAATCGGTGGGAATTTGTCTTTTTCACCAGAGGTGGATCAAAACTTTTGACACCCAACCATTTTGTCAGTTGTGCATTAAATATGGCCTAGTATTTTATAAAATTGATTTGGTCCAATTTAGCAATAAATATATGGTAGGTCCTTCACAAAAAAACCTCATTTCGGGAACTCGAAAAATGGAAAATGAATTTTTCGTGCAAAAAAAAATGAAAACTCCCTTAGGCAACATTGTTTGCCATTCCAAGATTCACCCTTGTGCACAATATGAGATCATTTGAACAAACTATGCCATGAATGTGGCCATAAGATTGATCATTTGGCTTGAAAGCCATGAATCTTCACACTTGATAGCTCATTTCTGAGAACACTTTTTTAAAAATAATTGCGGTATTACAAGTTTATAATTTTTCTTTGGTAACTTGGCCTGAGATAATGACACAATGCGAAGGTTTTACAATTTAATGAATTTAGTTGAATTTATTATGAACGTTTCAAAATGCTGTCAAAACGGCGGGCATGACCGTTCCTAGCTAGTGGTTGAATCTTTGAATTTTTTTGGTGTTTATCTGATTAAATAGATACTTATTTACCTATAAATGATTTTTGGAAAAAATAAAGAGCAAACTATGAGGCAGCTGCAGTTCAAATTTGACCCGCTTCCTCTTTGAATCGGTAGAATTTGTCTTTTTCACAAGAGGTGGATCAAAACTTTGACACCCAACCATTTTGTCAATTGTGCATTAAATATGGCCTAGTATTTTATAAAATTGATTTGGTCCAATTTTGCAATAAATATATAGTAGGTCCTTCACAAAAAAAACCTCATTTCGGGCACTCGAAAAATGGAAAATGAATTTTTCGTCCAAAGAAAATGAAAACTCCCTTAGGCAACATTGTTTGGAACTCCAAGATGCACCTTTTTGCACAATATGAGATCATTTGAACAAACTATGCCATGAATGTGGACATAAGATTGATCATTTGGCTTGAAAGCCATGAATCTTCACGCATGATAGCTCATTTATGAGAACACTTTTTTAAAATAATTATCGTAGTGCATGTTTATTATTTTTCCTGGTAACTTGGTCATATATAATGACGCAATGCGAAGGTTTTCCAATTTTTTGATTTGTTTTTGAATTTTTTATGCCCGTTGCAAAATGCGGTCAAAACGGCGGGCATGACCGTTCCTAGCTAGTGGTTGAATCTTGGAATTTTTTTGTTGTTTCTCTGATTAAATAGATACTTATGTACCTATAAATGATTTTTGGAAAAAATAAAGAGCAAACTATGAGGCAGCTGCAGTTCAAATTTGACCCGCTTCCTGTTGAATCGGCAGGAATTTGTCTTTTTCACCAAAGGTGAGTAAAAGCTTTGACACCCAACCGTTTGGTCAATTATACATTAAATATGGACTAATATTTTATAAAACTGATTTAGTGCCATTTTGCAAAAATGTATGGCAGTTCCTTCATAAAAAACACATTTTGGTCACTCGAGAAAATGGAAAATGAAATTTCGATAGTTAGGCATTGAATCTTACAAACATTTCAGAGTATCTCTGATGAAATATATACTTTAGTATCTATAAATTATTTTTAGAAAAATTAAATAGGTACAGTAGAAGAAAACAAAAATGTAAACACAATTTGTTTTACTTTAATCTCATTGGTGGAACTAGCTCTCACCCGGATCGATGACGTGGCGGCCATCCATCCATCCATCCAACCCCTTGCCCTAAAAAAATCTATCCATCCCCTGCCCTCGTCTCCCACCCACCCACCCACCCCGACCCCTTCCCTCCCTCGCCGCCATCCCGCCCCTCGCCGCCATCCTGCCGCCATCCACATCCATCCCCGCCGCCTCCCTGCTCCAAGCACTTGACGTCGGCCCGCCCCCCAAAACCCCAGCAGGCCACACTTATCCTCCACCGTTCGCCGTTGCCGCCGCCGCCGCGAGATGCACTTGGGGATCTGCTTCGTGCGACCCCAAGCGGCCCTTCTCCTCCTTGCCCTCCCCCGCCTCCTCGCGCCGCCGCACATGAAGAAGGCCGGTCACACCACTCGTCCCCTCCGCTCTCTCCCCCAGACACCCCAAGGTTCCCAAAGCAAACCCCATGGCCCCCGATCCAGATCCCTCTCCTCCCTCGCCACCCACCTCCCCCCGCCACCCACCTCCAACACCCACCCTCCCTCACTGCCACCCACCTCCGCCACACCTCCCTCCCACCTCAGATCCTCTCCCCACTCCCAGATCCAACTTGCCACCGGAGAACGAGGAGGTCGCGGCAGGATCTTCGAGACGCAGTGGTCATCGACGCTGAGGTCATGACGCTGAGGCCGGCCATGGAGGCGGTGGTCGTCGGCAGTGGTGTCCAAGCTGCTGAAAGGCCGGCATCATCATGTCCGAGATCTCCTCTGCTCCCTGGGCTGGTGAGTCGCCAGATCTCCTCTGCTCTTGTTTGATTCGCTTGAGATTTCGCATATGCGTGACCCTCCCTGTTCGATGTGTGTCTGCGGTCAGGTGATGCCCTCGAAGGTGAAGACGGGCTGAGATGGCAGGCTGCTAGTTGCCTCGGCCCCGAAGATGAAGATGAAGGTGGAGGAGAGCGAGCGTGGGTGAGATGGCCTCTCGCAACATGTCCGACCGCCCCTACTCCCCTGTCGAGCGCATGCTGCAGCTCCTAGGCGAGGTATGCATCTCCCTCTGTCCTTTCCCCTCCCCTTCCCCTACTACTGCTGCTCTCCCCGGTCTCACTCCTCATCTTGTCTCTTGTGCAGGGTACACGAACTCCACTTCTTCCACCAGCCACCCTCCCCTCTGCTTACTGTGTGTTCTTAATGGTGTGTGGAACCTCGACGGATCCTTGCCCCGCTGCCAATCGGGTTCGCCGTGTTCCTGGTCCACCTGGCCACCATCCCCATCACTGGCACCGGCATCAACTTTGGCCGAGGAGCCTCGGCGCTGACCATCCTCTGCAGCAAACGCAGCCTGCAAATGCCTCCGCGGTATAGGCAATTAAAATCCTTGCTGTTTTCATGCTGTTCTTAGCTCAGACTTTCCAGGTTGTGCAAATTTTAGGACTTGTTGGGTGAATTTAGATCTTTGGGAAGTGGGATCCTGAATGCACTTTGTGTTTGCTATCAGTTAGATATTCAGATTGTGCATACAAATGTGAAATTGCACACAAATGTCTGCAGATTTGCACATAGCACAAATCTTCAGAGATTTGAGCATACTCCTACCAAATCTTGTACTATCATTAATGTAGGTTTAATATAGTTCTAGCATATTTAGGCAAGTAGTAGTATATCTTATCTAACTGAATTGGGTGCTCTCTTTTATATATGGAATGATATCAATGTCAGTTCAATTGGGTTATTTGTAGATTTTGGTACTGGAAATGCATAAAGATTCGTGCAATTTTAGTTCTTGTTGCAGTCCAAGAGGTATTGCTTGTCGTTGGATACTCTTAATTAAGAGAGAGCAAAGCAGTATGCTCTTTGATTATTTGTCTAGTGATTGCACTGAAGCATCTATCTTCCCATCTTTCGGAGTGGAGAAACTTCTGTCATTTCATATACGATCTGAATGAAATGTTTAGGACTTGTGGAAGTGGATTTCTCGATAATGTATACTGTACTAAAAGAAACAACATATGCGCTCTGAAACATACTACATTCTTCTCTCGCTCCATGTTCCCATTTAAGCTAAACAGAGATGCACATAGCTGGCTAATTTAAATTTCAACAATGGTTTCTTTGTGTATGCTTACTGTTTAATAAACACGGTGCCATGCTTCTTTCATGTAACTGATAGTAACTTGCAAAAAAAGTGATTCCCAAGGATGATTAATTCTGCTTGCACCTTCAAAGTTTTCAAATAACTAGTTAATTAGTAGCATGGAGACTGGATTATTATTTAGTCAACATTCTTGAGTAGTTTGCTTATAAAGTTTCCTAGTTATTCGTAACCAACCGCAATGACATGTGTGTGCATCTTTCTTTAAATGTCAGGTGACATGGAAAAAGCTATGGAACAAGGGGTACGGAAGGTGGAGAACCAAAGAATGTTGCTGTTGTTGTTGCTGACATTCTCACTAAAGAATGTCCCTCCAGCACATTCCTTCAAAATGTTGGCCTTGAGTCGAGCTCCAAGAAGAAGTTCAACAGATCTGCAGCTGCTTTGGATGCTCATGTACAAGAACTAGAGTACAGGCTTGAGAAGGAGAGGCGAGTCACTGATTTGATGCGAGAGGAGCTTGTTGAGGTCAAGAAGAAATCAGAGGAGACCGAAGCTGCACGCGCCCATGAGTACCGATTATTACTGCAAAGAGTTGAGGCCACCGATGCTAGATTTGGCGTCTCATGGATCTGTTCAAGGTAAAATAGTTTAGTACGGCGTGGTTGATGTTGGCTTTGGGACTTTTGATGTTGAGTTGTTTCGACACAGGGTTGATGAGTTTCTTTGATCGGACATGTGAACCACAATATGGACCGTAGATTGGCTGTGGTTTGATGAGGTTGTGTTTTGGTTGGTGCATCTTAATCTTATGAACATGGTGTACTGATACTAAGCTACTGGCTATGTTATTTTGATTGGTGCATCTTATGAACTTGTGGTGTAATAATACTGTTGGGCCTAAGTTAATGAAATCTTGGGAGAATTGTATTGGTTGACTGCCAAACTGTGCAATGATTTTTTTTGAGCTACTGTTGGTTATTGGCTGGACCGAAAATACTAAATTATATGAGTGGGCTGGCTCGTCTCAAGGCCCAATATAGATTTTTTTTGATAGAAAAAGATTCATATATTTTTTGTTGGTTAGAGAGAAGGGCTGGCCCAATTAATGATAGATTGAATAAATGGACTGCACATTGCCTGAGCCCAAGAACTAACATTAAAAGGCCGTGGCCCAAAAATAAATGTAAAAATGGGCTAGATTATTGGGCTCAGCCCATTAAAACAACTGATTTGGACTGATCCTACGTGGCATCCACGTCATCAGTTTTTCCACGTCAGCGCCACGTTGGTTCAGCCACATCAGATCCTACGTGGCCTAGGCTCATTAGTAATGACCATAATTTTGGTCAAAGATTTAATGACGAAAATTTTGGTCAAGGGCGGTCATGACTAAAATTCCAGAAAAGGTCACGTTTGTTCGTTCTTGACGGTCAACTGTTGACCTTCTGAATTTGGTCAAAAAAAGGTCAATAAATGAAAGCAATGACGAATTAACGACCAAAATGGGGAGTCATAATTGACCGTATTTCTTATAGTGGGAGAAGGTAGATCCGGTGAAAGCAAAGCGCACTATCGATGCCCTGAGGAAACCACCAAAGTCTCCGCCGAAAACCAACTATGAGCGCATTACTGAAAAGGCATATCTCGAAGCGGAGCGGTCGGGAAGTACTGTCAGTGATCAAAGGTTAAAAGAACGAGCAGCTGGGAAAAAATTGCCCAGCTCGGCGAACAAGCAAAGCAATCGTGCCCCCCGCTCAATGTGTCTAGCGACATCGTCACTAATGCTCCGGGGACGGTACCCGGTTATAGCAATCTTGGAGATTACCTGTCTGACGATGTAAATTTTGATTTCTTGGAGGTGGACGAACACAGATACGAGTATGGGAAGCCTCTCGTCAAAGATGAAAAATCTCTAACAACGATGATGCGAAGATTCCATAATTGATACATGAAAACCTGCAGAGAGTCTGGAGGGATGAATACTTTGTATTTGAGAATTAAAGAGGAGCACGACCTCGTTGGAACTGATCTGTTGCCTATTCCATTTGAGGAGTTCTTCGAGTTCTTCAATCAAAAGGCCCTCGATAAATTAACGGTCTTTTGCTACTGTCTGTAAGTACTATTTCTGTCATTAAGTCTCTATATATAGCTCAGCTCTTTCATTGCATGTATTTATAATTAATTATCCTCGCTATATTATGCAGATTGAAGATCGTCGAGTGCAAAAAAGTAGAATGTATGATATTGGGTTCATTAACACAAATATCATAGATGAGTTTCTGCTTACAAAGGACGCCGAAGAGGCCGAGGCCTACTTGCTACAATCGTTGATCAAAAATCAAAACAAAGATTTAATACTCTTTCCTTACAACCTCGAGTGAGTGTTCTTGTCATTATTGCATATTCGGTTTCCCTTATTATTCGAGCGAGGTTATAGTAATGTAATTGATGAGTTATGCATCGCGCATGATTTCCACTATGTTCTTCTAGAGATTAAGCTTGAGCGGGGACTAGTAACCGTCTTAGACTCGAGACGAAAAGATCCCGAAACGTATGCGGACATGACTAAAATGCTCAACAAGTAAGTTCAATCGATCATTATCGCAGCATATCGGCAACTTTTTTTTCATTTACTGATATCTCAAGTAATAATTATTATTTTCTTTGTCTTGCAGGGTTTGGAAACAGTTCACCGCAGAAGCTCCGGGACTGCCGAAGGAGCTGCGATATACATACCCGAAAGTAAGTACTACTAGCTAGGTAGTTGCACGCATCTCCTGTTGATTCTATAGCTATACTTTGATCAATGCCATTTATAATGCTTCATTATCAGTTTGATTGACCTCTATTTCTCGTAAAGTGCTTGTGGCAGGAACAAGGGAATAATTACTGTGGATACTACGTGTGCGAGTTCATCTACAACGCGACTTGAAAATAAGCGGGCTACTCTAAAAGACAATATGAAGTGCGTAAGCAATAATATTCACAATTTCATTTTATTACACCATCATTTCTGTTGAGTTTCATTCATATATATGTATTAACCCCCTTCTTCAAATTAGACGTGGCAGATGCGGAATGAACTCCTACCACAAGATCACATTAAAGCAATTCAAGAGGAATTGGCGATAGTGTTGTGACAAGTGTTTGAACAAGTGATGTCGACACTGACGACTTCCTGATTAAGATAGGACTGCATCAGGGGTTAGCTTTGAGACCTTATCTTTTTGCATTGGTGATGGATGAGGTCACAAGGTGATACAAACATGGGTGATGCTGATGATGCCGTGGGATCAGAAGGGCGAAATATCTACACTCCTAATTATTTTCAATTAAGTGAAGATGATGAGATGGACAAAGCGTTGCCTGTTGTTACATGTGTGGAAGTATTTCTTGATTCAGTTTCAGAAGATAAGGAACATATTGATTTGTTTATTAAGGAAAAGGAGCGACGTGAGCACTACTTCCAACCATTGAGCTATGCGTATCCAAGTAACAAAGATGTACGTATGGCTGAGTATACGTGGAATTGTAGTTGGAGAGATAGAGATTCAGTTCATTGGTTTGAAAGGAAAACGGTGCTTCGAGGATTCTTATTTATATTCCTGCCATACAAGGAGAAGTACGGCCATGCATCATCTAGGACTAGCAGTACGTGGAGCTATCTTTCCTTGAAGACCATCGGCTGGGGCCCACCTGGAAGCAGACCTAGAGATGACGTACGCCAAATAAGAAGTCGTACTAGTTGTTTTTGTTTCATAAGATTTAATCAAGTCAGTCCTTGTGCTTTGATAGGTAAGTTTGTTTTCCCTTTGGGTTAGCTAGGAGTCTGGTTAGCGTGTTGGACAAACCATGTATGAGTCGGCTATGCTTGTATAAATAGCCATAGTACGGTCATTGTATAGTCAGGTTATATTTTATGAAATAGACAGATATGTTTTCGAGGGTAGACACCCGTATCAAGTTTTTGAGGTAGCTTTAGAAAACCTCTTTGTTGCGATTTCTGCAAGGAAATTGTTTTGCGCGTGGGGTGCTGTCGTTTGGATTGTTTCTCTCGTGCTGAGCTGCAAGGTTCAAACCCTCTAATTCGTGTACATCGCGTGCGCGGGCGAGAGGCTATTGCTGCTAGAGGTGGAGTACCGTGAAAGATCGGGCCGCAACAACAGGTCGGATCTCACCACGAGGTTCGGTCTATATCACAAGGGATATACAAGGAGATATCCCATGGTGTATGCTCTTTGCAGATGATGTGGTGCTAGTTGACGATAGTTGGACAGGGGTAAATAGGAAGTTAGAGTTATGGAGACAAACCTTGGAGTCGAAAGGGTTTAGGCTTAGTAGAACTAAAACCGAGTACATGATGTGCGGTTTCGGTACTACTAGGTGTGACGAGGAGGAGGTTAGCCTTGATGGCCAGGTGGTTCCCTAGAAGGACACCTTTCGGTATTCGGGGTCAATGCTGCAGGGGGATGGGGGTATTGATGAAGATGTGAACCATCGAATCAAAGCCGGATGGATGAAGTGGCGCCAAGCTTCTGGCATTCTCTGTGACAAGGGAGTGTCACAAAAGCTAAAAGGCAAGTTATACAGGACGGCGGTTCGACCCGCAATGTTGTATGGCGCTGAGTGTTGGCCGACTAAAAGGCGACATGTTCAACAGTTAGGTGTGGTGGAGATGTGTATGTTGAGATGAATGTGTGGCCACACGAGGAAGGATCGAGTCCGGAATGATGATATACGAGATACAGTTGGGGTAGCACCAATTGAAGAGAAGCTTGTCCAACATCGTTTGAGATGGTTTGGGCATATTCAGCGCAGGCCTCCAGAAGCTCCAATGCATAGCGGATGGCTAAAGCGTGCGGAGAATGTCAAGAGAGGGCGGGGTAGACTGAATTTGACATGGGAGGATTCCGTTAAGAGAAACCTGAAGGATTGGAGTATCACCAAAGAGCTAGCTTTGGACAGGGGCGCATGGAAGCTTGCTATCCATGTGCCAGAGCCATGAGTTGGTTGCAAGATCTTATGGGTTTCACCTCTAGCCTACCCCAACTTGTTTGGGACTAAAGGTTTTGTTGTTGTTGTTGTTGTATAAGGACGTGGAAAGAGAGGAGTCTGTCGCCTCCACGTGAAGAGGTGCTTCCTCGGTGATTTTTATTTCAGTTTTTTTATCACGTAAGGAGGTGCAAATAGAGGAGTCTGTCTCCCGCACGTGAAGAGGCGCATCAAGACATTATCTGACAGCCATCGATGTATCATTTGTAAATCTAATGGTCCAAATTTTCT
This sequence comes from Aegilops bicornis, assembly GCA_021605145.1. Lineage (NCBI taxonomy): Eukaryota > Viridiplantae > Streptophyta > Magnoliopsida > Poales > Poaceae > Aegilops > Aegilops bicornis. Next base: position 499,739 of record JAHIAL010000094.1, read on the forward strand.
AACTACCGGGATTAACATGGAACCTCGTTTGGTGCCTCCAATTAGTAAATAATATAAGATGGGCGCAAAATACAACTTGGATTTGAGTTCCTCTTCTGGTGCGTTCGTTCTTTTGCATCATTTTTCCATTTCCAATTGGCAAACTTGGTTTTGTTTAGAGGCTTCTAGATCATGATCGGTCATGTTTTCTTTACGAAATGGTCAGTCATATTTTGAAGTGTCATTTCTTAAGCATCTAGAAAGAGGCACTTTGGTTCAGACTAGACACTTTGGTCCAAAATACTGATTGAAAGTGCAAGCGGATCAATATTTTTGTCTTTTGCATGGGGTAAATTTTATCAACTTTGAGAACAATTACAATGATGAGCAAATAATTGGGGAGAAATAATATTTTTTTTGACAGGGTAAAGATTTTGTTTCGCAGACAATAGCAATGTCATTTACAATCAAAGAAGAAATGAAATTAGGTGGGTCATCTTCCCAAACAGAAGAATTCTTCAGCATATATGCTTGCTTAGCCAAAGCATCTGCTACACTGTTTGCTTCTCGGTTGCGTAAAGAACATTTCACCTGTCCGAAGTCACAAGAGAGTTGAACGCATTCAATAATTGTTGTTGCTTGGGAACCATTGAATCTATAAGTATCTTTTACTGCATCAAACACAAGTTCACAATCTGACTCAGCATCTATCCTCAAGCAACCCACATGAGCTGCCAAATTAATACCATTCCTGAGAGCAATTGCTTCAGCAGTAGCCGCATCAGAAACATGTGGCACGAACATGTTGCAGCAGCTACAAAATAACCCAATTTGTCTCTGATGACTGCCTCACTTGCTCCTGATTCATCCGCACCCCGCGCATCCGCTGGATCCCCTCTTAGGTTGGATCGGTTCCCCTCACACGCATCGGCTGAACCGCGTGACGGTGGATCCACTAGCGCACCTCGGCTCCCGTCGCTCGACTCATCTTGCTTCGCCACCGCTCGATCCCCTCGCGTGCCTGACTCCCTCGAGCGCCTCCTCTATTCGAGTCCAACACATCCTATTGACCGTACATTTGTTTGTTAGGTACACGGGACAGCTGCAGGGAGCCATCGATGATTGAGTCGGGATGGTTAAATGGGCTGCCTCAAGTGGCCCAATTAACAAGAGGCCTCGGTTTTTCCTTCGAGTAGCAGCCCCTTAGGGACAGTTGGGCCTGGATGCTATAGGAATTGGGCCATGACGCTACATCAAGCAGATCTAATAGCCAGGAATGGTTAAATCAGCAAAACGAACAGCCACAAAGCCTAATGGCGTGAGAGAGTAGGGATTAGGTGCGGTTATACTGCCCAAATATTATACACCCCCTATGCAATTGCAAAGTTTTGGCAACACTCATGTGTCATTGCCGAAAGATTCTAAAAGCATTGGGGGGCAATCATATCCGGAGCGGGCAGAAATTGAGAAACAGCTTAAAGCCAATTTTGCCGCACACCGCCAGAAACAAACAGAAAAAGAATTGGCTCAAATAAAAGAAGCATTGCCAATTGGTAGAGTCAATGAAAAGAAGGATGATTCGTAACATGAAAATGCTTCGGTTGAAAACCCTGAATCAAGTAGTGTATATTCTGAATCCATCAAATCCAAATAGGCAAGCATTATTGAGAAAGATCATAGCAAGCATAGGAAAACAGTCGTGCCTGATTTTTCTAAAGTAAATAGAACCTACTTCCTGCCCTATGAGTTCTGTGCTGTAGAAATTGACAAGCCTCGAGGACAAGAACAAGTAGGCCGAAAAAGCTCAGCTGACAAAGATCTTCGATGTAATAATGCACGGAATCAAGAATAAAGAATATGATGAAAAGGCGTTGGGGAGCCATCCAAAGACGGAGCAAGATATTGTTCAAGTCACACCACCATCATGCTCTCCCAACAAATTTGAAGAGGTATGTCTATCAAGTAATTTACTTGTTTTCATATTTGGTCACAACTTTATTGTTGATGCATCTATTAGAAAAAATCCTAATAAGTAATTTTGAAAGACCAGTGAAGAAGGGTAATTTACTTGTAAGCGATAAAATTGTTAGAGCATATCGGCCAACCCATTGCGCCATTTATAAAGACCGAGAGTGACTTATTGTTACAGCCAAGGCTTTCCCCATTGCTTTATCTAAAGTTCATATCTAGTTGGGTAGCTTTCCTTATTTCTTACTTGGCATGCTTTTCGTCTCAATTGAGACATGTATGTTCTAACTATTTTTGTTTCAGAAACATAAGGTCAAGTTTAGATTCTTTTGAGAAAACCGATGCTAGTATAATATGTTATCCAATGACATCGGAAAAAGAATGCAAAAGAAAATTCATAGCCGAATGGGGAGATACCAAATCTGAACCATTCGCGTGCTTACCTCTAAAGCCGTTCTCACAACAAGATCGTCTAGAAAATAAAAGGTTTACCTTTAATTCAAGCATGTGTGATCAAATATTTGAGTTGTTGCTGAAAATTAATTACATTAGAATTCTTGATCACCACATCAAGCCATCAAACCAAGGATGAATGTGATGTAGATTGCATCATTCGTTCAAACATAATTTCGAGGATTGCAATATGTTTCATCAAATAGTTAAATCGGCCATTGATAAGGACGGTTCAAATTTGTTGAGACACCAAGAGATGACCAGTCTATTCCGATTGGTCCTGATGGTAAACAGTTTTTGCATTGGCTGCTTCATGCTGGTCTATTTAAACATGAGAAGGTAAAAACTGCAGATAATGGGATTAAGCTTTTAGGTAGGAAAATCTTTTAAGAGCACAATGATAATATTCTTGAGGGTGAAAATTCTATCGAGCTACAATGAAGACGCTAAGGACTGGGGGCAACAAGAAACTCCAATGATCGATGAAAGCAAACAAAAAAAGAAAACAAAGGCGAAATAAGCTGAAGTGTAAGATATTAAAATCACCTTCGCTGAACTATTGGATAAATATCAAAAGAAGAGTGAAGATAAGATTGCTTATCGGCCAAATCATGCAAAGAAACCAAGATCATCCCCAAGGCGCAAATATGAGGATCGATTGCAAGGAGAGAAGTTTAATGCAACATATTCATATCCTTATTTTGGGCCGCCAATGCCAATGTCAACACACATCAAGTTTCTACTGATCATGAAAGAACTCTATGAGCAAACAGTGACCAACTGAACGTGACTTATTTAGAAGATTGCAAGAACTAGCGGAGGATGTAAAAAAGAACAAAAGACAAAGAAAGATTCCATGTCAGTTAGTGCGTTAAATTAGTGATGGAATCAAATATGCACCACCCTGTGTTGAGCATATAGGTAGCCAGACGTATGTTCCATCACTGTAACAACATCCTCAGCGGATCTAAAAGATAAGAAAACTATGTCTAAATCCCTATAACCAGAACCCTCGATCGTATTTATCTACTTACAGTTTGTGTGCTGGTTGGTGCCGGCAGATATCCATGGCTAGGAACAGGCATGGCGAATGTTGAGAAGGTCAGAGAGATTACATCAGGACTGCTTTATCATGTGGCATAGTTCCTCCAAGCCAAGGCCATGAGATGGCAATGGAATAATCGATGGACTGCAAATTGGCTGGAGATAAACGAATCAGGTCGTATCTAGGTTAGTCACAAAGAAACACGGTCATGATTTTGACAATTGCATGACGTCTCAGCTACCGTGTCAAATCCGAACGGTTGTTTAGATTGCATCATATATTTTCCTTTTTTTCCCTGATTGAGATGCAAGTTCTATTTTTAATTGAAATATCCAACGGATTTATTAATAGATCGTAACTTTAGTAATTCAGGCCCGCTAAAATCACTGGTTCCTATTTCTTGTTTTCACTGATTAACGTTTTATTATGTAGGGAGTCCGTTATTAGTATTAGGTAGATATAGACATAGATAGATAGATAGATAGATAGATAGATAGATAGATAGATAGAGATAGAGATAGAGATAGAGATAGAGATAGATAGATAGATAGATGATAGATAGATAGATAGATAGATAGATAGAAAGATAGATAGATGGAGATAGAGATAGAGATAGAGATAGATAGAGATGGAGATAGAGATAGTGATAGAGATAGAGATATAGATAGATAGACAAATAAATAGGCTTATCTACATATCCGTTACCATCAATTTGATACAAGAAATGGATGCACCTAGCTATATTTAATTAGAAGTATCCTTTACCATCGATGTGATACTACAAGGACCACACATGTCCCTACATTAATTATCAACATACCCAAGTTATGTACACATATCTGTTAAGAGTTCGAAATCAACTACTCCATTGACAATAATTAATAGGTTGCATCCACATCCATTGCCAACAACTTTATACAAGATCTAGATGTGCAAACATTAAATTATAACATATCCAAGTCATATATCTCTCACTTAGTTAAAAGAGTCCAATTACACGATTGATGAGCAAATGGAGTCTAAAAACTTCACTATGACCACTATATATAGAGACTGAGTGGCACAGAAGTCCTGCATAGACACATACCAATAGTGCTACACAACATAGAACATGAAGAACGCAAAAGTAGCTGGAGTGTTATGCTTCCTAGTCCTTGTGTCTCTCTCTTCTTGTTCGCTCCATGCACAAGCAGCCAATGACATAGATCACTGCCTCCTTGATAAAAAAAAAGGTGATGCGAGATTGTTGGCATCACATCGAAAAGAAACTTGGTGACCAGTACCCGCCACTCCATAGTGCATGTTGCAATACAATAAGAGATGCAAAAGACATCCACTGCGTCTGTGATCGGTTCACCGCTCACGAACTGACTTTGCTCAGTCTAGCCAAGTTTGCCATGGCTACACATGTATGCGGCAATGGGTTGCACACAGACACTCACTGTGCAGGTTGGTATATTGTCATATTTGCGCGCACACACACAAACACACAAACACACACAAATATATATATTTACACTATATAATTTCTCATGTTCATCATTATGATGTGAAGAATGAAATTTTGCAGGTTATCGTGTTCCGGAAATAAAGCTACCACCTCCACCCGCGGCAAGTACCTAGGCCTTAAGTGTAAGACCATTTTCATAATGGAGAAATAATTAAATAAATCAAAGAATGATGTCAGATGAATGGCATTTGCTGTGTATTTGACCTTTTTTGTGTATATTAAAAAAATTGGGCATAGCCTCGTCACTTGTTGTTTGCATTGGTATGACAACTGGTTCTCATTGATTCATAGGATTTTAACAGACATAGAAATAGAGAAAAAAATAGGCTTCCAATATGCGTAGGAATGTCCTTGTTGATCTTACATGATCAAGAAACAAAGAAATCCATCTAGAAAACATAGAAATGGGACAAAAAATGGGTACACCAGATCTCAACTCTACAGAAATGAACATACGTATAGACATTACATAAAGAGGTTAATCACTATTACTGTCTAGGAACATTTACTAGATATTCACGGCTATGGGAGCACATAAGGGGAAATAAGGTGACACCAAACGCCCAAAGAAAGAAGCAAAAAAACTACTTAAACAAAAACACGCGAGACATTAAGATTACATACAAGCAACATCACATTTTACTGCTACTCACAACAATATGCACACATGTTTAAGCACACAAATCTCTCTAGAACTTCGGCACTACAATCTACCATGCTGTGTCGGTGTGCACGAAAGTGGATCAACGTCTGGAGAGGTTGGTGTAAATGGAGCTACACCAAAGCTGGCTTAGCACCGGTTGCATCTGGACGGGCTCAGAGGTGAGAACGGACTCTGTGATCACGTAGCGGGACACGGATGTCACAGCCACGTCATCATTAAGCGAACGGAAGCGAACCATGCTCGTCCAGGAAATGAGCGACAGGGTAGGATAGCGTTGAAAAAAAGGCTTGCTGGCATTGCCCTTTTCTGATAACGAAGATCAGTAAGGGTTGTCAAAGTGGAGAGGTGGATGGCACAATTCCAGAATAGAAACATATCTATCACCGAAACGATATACATTGGCGAGGGCATCTACGTTCGTACGCATGCCTCCACAGAAAGGCGCGCCGCAGCGGATTGATTAACATGACCGGTCGTACATGTGCCCGCCGTGCTACTCTGGGCGGCTTGGCCCGCGACGCCGTTAACCCGGGTCCACAGAAATTCTCGACGGCCGGATGACCATCTGCGGGCACGTGGCGTCGTCTATCCGAAAATGGTACGTCGACCGCGACCACCCGGCGATGCCATGAGCGGCAGGGCACGCGCGCACAACCAGACATGCATCGTCTTTTCGTTCCGGACAGCGACCTTGTTATTCCCCGGTGCCTATCTGCCTCCCCCTCTCAAATTATAAGCTGAAATGCTATTTGATTTTCTGCGCCGTAAGTGTGTGTCACACTCCGAAAAAATATTTTAAATCCAAGGATGCACGACTGCACGTACGCCGTTCATATGTGCATCCACGTCGAGAAGTCCAGCGAGACTTGTAACCATCCATGTGCAGCACAGTACGTGGTGCTACCATCAGGCAGCAATAGCATCCAATGACCATGGATGCACTTAGGTACGGGCGTAAACAGTAGAGCTGTGCCCTGATCGCCCACCACCTCAACAGCGCCACACGCTCGTGTGGAACCGGATCCTCTAATATTGAGAAGGAATGTTAGAGAAGCTATAATATCCTAACTTTCCTTCTTTCTATCTATATGATTATGGCTAAAATGGTTTAAATTAATTTGCAAATTGATGATCTACTATGTATATTTAGAGTAATTACATACAAACAAATTTATGGTGAAATAAAATTAATTTTAAATTATTTATATTTACAGTAAGTACCAACAGTAAACAACCTACTAACTATGTACTAAAAGTCTCTAACTTTCCTTCTTCATTTTACACTATGCAAACACTGTAGCACCATGACTTTCCTTCACAATGTTAGAGGATCCGGTTCCCTCTCGTGCACGACATCCCTCCATCTGAAGTTATGATCGGCATTTGATTCGACAGTGCAGTGCGTACACACTCAAAATTCTGTGACCGCTTCCCGCACTCTCGCACGGGCTATAAAAACGCCAGCCCACTCGTCCATTGGCAAGCCATGCCCGCCTGTTCCCGCCATCCGTCCCCAAAGGTGCGTCCTTGCGAGAACTAAAACCCTACCTATCTAAGGCGAGCCACCAAGAATACCTCGCCCGTCACCGTCATGAGCGGCGAGCGGAGAGGAGGCGAATCCATGGGCTCGCCCGATGGAGATCGAAGGAAAGAAAGTATCTAGTTAGTTTGAAAGATAAGAAAAACAAACAAAAGAGTGAGAAGAAAAACCTAATACCATGTAGTCATTTTATAATTTAATCAATCACTCTTTTCCTAGATGTCTTCCCAATACCATTCCTCTGCCGCAACTGCTATAGTTAAGTAGATTCAAAGGATCAAATACACATTAGAGTAGGGATACAAATCACATAGTTAGTATTCAGATTAGGAGCTATTTGATAGTGTTGAGAAAATTCTAAATGAGTACCTTGAAGAACATGAGTTGGATCATTGTTTCACTTATTCTATGGCCGCAAAATACAACTCGGATCTGAGTTCCCCTTCTGGTGCATTCATTATTTTGCATCATTTTTCCAGTTTCAATTTGCGAACTTGATCTGGTTTAGAGGCTTCTAGATCATGGTCGGTCATGGTTTATTTACGAAACGGTCAATCATGTTTTGAATTGTCATTTCTTAAGCATCTAACTAGAAAGCGGCACTTTGGTTCACAGCAGACACTTTGTTCAAAATTATTGATTGAAGGTGCAAGCGGATCATTATTTTTGTTTTTTGCATGGGGTAAATTTTATCAATGTTGAGAACAATTCCAATGATGAGATAATTGGGGACAAATTATTATTATTTTGACAGGTAAATATTTCATTTCTCAGACAATAGCGATTGTCATTTACAATCAAAGATGAAATGAAATCAGATGGGTCATCTTCCCAAACAGAAGAATCCTTCAGCATATATGCTTGCTTCGCCAAAGCATCTGCTAAACTGTTTGCTTCTCGGTTGCATAAATAAAATTTCACCTGTCTGAAGTCACAAGAGAGTTGAGCGCATTCAACAATTGTTATTGCTTGGGAACCATTGATTCTATAAGGATCTTTTACTGCATAAATCACAAGTTCACAATCTGACTCAACTTCTATCCTCGAGCATCGCACACAAGCTGCCACATTAATACCATTCCTGAGAGCAATTGCTTCAGCAGAAGTTGCATTGGAAACATGTGGAAAGAACCATGTTGTAGGAGCTACAAAATAACCCAATTCATCTCTGATGACTGCCCCATTGCTCCCGATCGGTCTTCTATGTGGAATGAAGCATCTACATTAACTTTTAGAAAGTCATGCAATAGTTTACACTACTTTTTCGGTTCCTTCTTCCTTTCGTCCTTCTTTTTAGTTGCTCTCTAGAAATTTGTGGCAATTGCTCTGATGGCTATTGGAGTTCTATCTGCTGGCAGTACTGATGCACCCTTTGTTAGCTGCACGTTGCCACCAAAGGTACCAAGATGCCACAGCCATAAGCCAGGTATATGTAGACCTCCAATACTCTTCCATAAGTTCTCATCTATAATTTGATTCAAGTTAACAGATCCCGGTCGATCTCGACATATGGCCTTCCTGATCCAACTGTTCCCAAAAATATTAACCCTCTTATAGTTGAAAAGACAGCATTGAATATCCTCAGTTCCCCTCAAGTAGACCGGACATTGTGCTTTTCTTAAAACATGTCCTTTTGCCAGTACACCTTTATAGAGAAGGATCCCATGTAATACTTTCCAGAGGAAATTTGTAACCTTAGCCGGCACTTTAAGTTTTCAGATGTCAGCCCAAATGGGGTTAGGATTTGCTCGACCTTGGCCATCCTCCGCATGCATACGTTGTCCAAACTTATGCTCCCATTCCCTATGATAAGCAGACCAAATTGAGAATGTACCGGACTTTGTATAGTGCCATGCAACAAAGTCGTCAATTCCCTGGACATTCAAAGGGATTTGTAATATGCGATGCACATCAACAGGGTAGCATGTATCATGGATTAATTCTTCATCCCAGTATCCAGTATGTGCATCAATGAGGTCTTCTACTTTGGATAACAAATTTTGCCCTCTGATAATCTTCTTGTTGTTGCTTGTTGGAATCCATGAATCTCTCCAAATAATAATGTTATGACATGTTCCCACTCTCCAGATACACCCCCTTTGAAAGGTTTGGATACTTGCACAAATGCTTTGCCATGTATGAAAAGAACCACCCTTTGGCCCTGCATTTAGAATATCACCATCTGGGAAGTATTTTGCACCTAGATCACGGGCACACAAAGATTCTAGATTGTGGATTAGTCGCCAATATTGCTTTGCTAACATAGCAAGATTAAATCTATGAAGGCCCCGAAAGCCCATACCTCTTATCCTCTTCGGAATGCACATCTTCCATCACACCATCCAATGCATCTTTTTCTTTGTTTCATCATCTTCCCACCAGAAGGATGCAATCTCATCAGTAATAGCTTTGCAAATTCCCAAAAGAAAATTAAACATTGACATTGCATACGAGGGAATTGCCTGTGCCTGACTTTTCAACAAAGTCTCCTTGGCCCCAACAGTTAACATCTTTTCTATCCAGCCTTTAAGCTTCTCTACCCAATCAACAAGATGTTGAAAACAGCCACTCCTGTCCACTCCCACCATGGAAGGCAACCCCAGGTATTTATCAGTGAGGGCCTCAGTCAATATATCCAGTTAATTATAAATATTCTCTTACCAGCACTGAAGTATTGGGGCTGAAGAAAATGCTAGATTTAGCGGTTGAGACTAATTGACCCGAACTCTGGCAATACATATCCAGAACGTTTTTTAGTGTGTTTGCATTTGCCAAATTTGTTTTCATCAAAATTAATGATTCATCTGCAAAAAGAAGGTCAAAAATAGAGGGAGCATTCTGTAAACGTTTACACCTTCGAGGCCACCAATATCTTCCTCATGTAATAACATACTAGATAGGTGAAAGTGCTAATTATCGACTAGAGGGGGTGAATAGGCGATTTTTATGAAAGTCTTCTAGACAGGCAATGTCTTCAAAGACGGACAGATAGAACAGTAACTAAACAGAGCACAGCGAAAGATAAACTACACTAGCCATGCAATAGAGTCAAAGTACAGTATGAAGAATGCACGAAGACAAGTAGCAGCTAGGTAGACTGATCAGAATAGGAAGACACGGTGTGAAGCAAATTATGCAATCAGAGTGAATATCTTCACAATGTATTCAACCAAAGCAGGCAAGCATTGACTTCATGAAGCTAAACAGTAAGTAAGGGGTGAAGTGATAGAACCCGTTGCTTGATGATGACAAGGATTTGATGGACCAGTTCCAATTGTTGTGCCAATTGTATGTCTGGTTAGGGAGGCTGAGATTTAACTTAGTCCTCGCCCAATCACTCAGGTAAGTCTTCAAGGTAGACTTCCAAACCTTCAAAGACTTCATTCACCGGCGATCCAAAATGACTCTTGGATCCTCAAAACGCGATGCCTAACCGACTGGAAGATCACAGTCTTCAAGTGTAATAAGTCTCCGGATCACGCGAATGTAAAGACTTCAGTGATGTCAAACACTCTTTGGGATCTAAGTGTTTTGGGTTTTTTCCTTCCAAGGATTCCTCTCAAAGGTTTCAGAGGTGGGTTACTCTCAATCGACAAAAGCCGTGCACTCACGCTGAGCAGCCAAAAAATTATGGTCGAAGGGGGTGGCTATTTATAGCCAGGGGCATTGCGACATGATATATGCAAAATGACCATGGGTCAATGGACAACCGACACGTGTCCAATGGTCAGATCTCAAAAACACGCAACAGCTTGGGTTGGGCTACAAGCAAAGCTGACTTATCCAACACATGATAAGATTTTCTCTAATTGTCTTCGCTGAAGACATGGAATTTGGGTTGAGCATCACGTCAATTTTCTAACGTTGTTCACCTGGACCCCACTTAATTGTTCGGTGATTCCTATGACCCAGGAAAGAAGAAAATGAAACTACGAAAGAAACTATGTCTTCGCACTCCATTGTCTTCAAGCGAATGTCTTCACGCGTCATTATCTTCGACGCGAATGTCTTCATACAATTTTAGGGGTCATCTTCGATAGGTAAACGGAATCAATAGGGACATCTATGTTCTCGTGTGAATCTCACAAAGATATTAATCCCTCAACCAATTTTGTCGTCAATACTTCAAAACCAATTAAGGGTGGCACTAGATGCACTTACAATAGGCCCTCAGAGCAAATAAGGAACAGGTATGGGGATAAAGGGTCACCCTGTCTCAACCCATAGGTTGGTGTAAATTCCTTAGTCTCCTCTTCATTAATAACTGACAGATGACACACATTCCATCATCAATTCAACCCAATGTTCATGAAAACCCATACGCTGCATCATTGCCTTCAGAAACCCACATTCCACTCTGTCATATGCTTTATGCATGTCAAGCTTTACAGCACACAAGTCGGCTGACTTGTGTGTTTTCCTTTTGATAGCATGCAAACATTCAAAAGCAACTAGCACATTATTTGTTATTAGTCTTCCAGGAACAAATGCACTTTGGGTGGGTGATATAATCTCAGGTAAGATCCTTTTCAATCTATTTGCAAGCATCTTTGATACGGTTTTGTAAACAACATTACAAAGACTAATAGGGCGGTATTGCATAATTGTTTCTGGTACCCAGTGTTGGAAATATGCCCTAGAGGCAATAATAAAAGCATTATTATTATATTTCCTTGTTCATGATAATTGTCTTTTATTCATGCTATAATTGTATTATCCGGAAATCGTAATACACGTGTGAATACATAGACCACAATATGTCCCTAGTGAGCCTCTAGTTGACTAGCTCGTTGATCAACAGATAGTCATGGTTTCCTGACTATGGACATTGGATGTCATTGATAACGGGATCACATCATTAGGAGAATGATGTGATGGACAAGACCCAATCCTAAGCATAGCACAAGATCGTGTAGTTCGTTTTGCTAGAGCTTTTCCAATGTCAAGTATCTCTTCCTTAGACCATGAGGTCGTGTAACTCCCGGATACCGTAGGAGTGCTTTGGGTGTACCAAGCGTCACAACGTAATCGGGTGACTATAAAGGTGCACTACGGTATCTCCAAAAGTGTCTCATGGGTTGACACGGATCGAGGCTGGATTTGTCACTCCGTGTATGACGGAGAGGTATCATCAGGCCCACTCGGTAGTGCATCATCACAATGAGCTCAAAGTGACCAAGTGTTTGGTCACGGGATCATGCATTATGGTACGAGTAAAGTGACTTGCCGGTAACGAGATTGAACGAGGTATTGGGATACCGACGATCGAATCTCGGGCAAGTAAAATACCGATTGACAAAGGGAATTGTATACGGGGTTGTTTGAATCCTCGACATCGTGGTTCATCCGATGAAATCATCGAGGAGCATGTGGGAGCCAACATGGGTATCCAGATCCGCTGTTGGTTATTGCCCGAGAGCCGCCTCGGTCATGTTCAGATGTCTCCCGAACCCGTAGGGTCTACACATAAGGTTCGGTGGCCTTAGGGTTGTATGAATATGAGTATGCAGCAAACCGAATGTTGTTCGAGTCCTGGATGAGATCTCGGACGTCACGAGGAGTTCGGAATGGTCCGGAGGTAAAGATTTATATATAGGAAGTCTTATTTTGGTCACCGGAAAAGTTTGGGCATTATCGGTATTATGCAGGGAGTGCGGAAGGGGTCCGGGGTCCACCTGCCGAGGGCCACATGGGCTGTAGGGGTGCGCCTTGGCCCATATGGGCCAAGGGCACCAGCCCCAAGAGGCCCATGCGCCTAGGGATAAGAAAAAGGGAGAGTTCAAAGGGGAAGGCACCTCCGAGGTGCCTTGGAGGATGGACTCCTTCCCCTCTTGGCCGCACCCCTTCCTTGGAGGAAGGGGCAAGGCTGCGCCCCCTCTTTTGCACCTATATAAAGGGAGGGAGGGAGGTGGCAGCACCCATAAGCCCTGGAGCCTCCCTCCTCCTGAAACACCTCCTCCTCCTCCCGTAGTTGCTTAGCGAAGCCTGGCCGAGTTCTGCTGCATCCACCACCACTGCCCGTCGTGCTGCTTTGGATCATCATCAACCTCTCCTTCCCCTTGCTGGATCAAGAAGGAGGAGACGTCATCCGCTCTCCCAGACGTGTGTTGAACGCGGAGGTGCTGTCCGTTCGGCACTAGGTCATCGGTGATCTGAATCACGGCGAAGTACGACTCCATCAACCCCGTTCCATTGAACGCTTCACGCCTGTGATCTACAAGTGGTATGTAGATGCAATCACTCTCCCTTGACTCGTTGCTAGATGAACTCATAGATGGATCTTGGTGAAACCGTAGGAAAATTTTAATTTTCTCGCAACGTTCCCCAACAAAGGGCATCATGAGCTAGGTCTATGCGTAGTTCTCTTTGCACGAGTAGAACACAATTTTATTGTGGGCGTGGATCTTGTCAACTTACTTGCCGTTACTAGTCGTATCTTGCTTCCGCGGTATTGTGGGATGAAGCGGCCCGGACCAACCTTACACGTACGCTTACGTGAGACCGGTTCCACCGACTAACATGCACTAGTTGCATAAGGTGGCTGGCGGGTGTCTGTCTCTCCCACTTTAGTTGGAGCGGATTCGATGAAACAGGGTCCTTATGAAGGGTAAATAGAAGTTGACAAGATCACGTTGTGGTTATTCGTAGGTAAGAAAAGGTTCTTGCTAGAACCCAATTGCAGCCACGTAAAAGATGCAACAACAATTAGAGGACGTCTAACTTGTTTTTGCAGCAATTGTCATGTGATGTGATATGGCCAAGTTGTGATGAATGATGATATATTGTGATGTATGAGATCATGTTCTTGTAATAGGAATCACGACTTGCATGTCGATGAGTATGACAACCGGCAGGAGCCATAGGAGTTGTCTTTATTTTTGTATGACCTGCGTGTCATTGAAGAACGCCATGTAACTAACTTTACTTTATTGCTAAACGCGTTAGACATAGAAGTAGTCATTGGCGTGACAACTTCATGAAGACACGATGATGGAGATCATGATGATGGAGATCATGGTGTCATGCCGGTGACAGGATGATCATGGAGCCCCGAAGATGAAGATCAAAGGAGCTATATGATATTGGCCATATCATGTCACTACTTTATAATTGCATGTGATGTTTATTATGATTATGCATCTTGTTTACTTAGAACGACGGTAGTAAATAAGATGATCCCTTAGAACAATTTCAAGAAGTGTTCTCCCCTAACTGTGCACCGTTGCTACAGTTCGTCGCTTCTAAGCACCACGTGATGATCGGGTGTGATGGATTTACGTTCACATACAACGGGTGTAAGACAGATTTACACACGCAGAAACACTTAGGGTTAACTTGACGAGCCTAGCATGTACAGACATGGCCTCGGAACACGGAGACCGAAGGTCGAACATGAGTCGTATGGAAGATACGATCAACATGAGAATGTTCACCGGCGATAACTAGTCCGTCTCACGTGATGATCGGACCACGGCCTAGTCGACTCGGATCGTGTAACACTTAGATGACTAGAGGGATGTCTAATCTAAGTGGGAGTTCATTAATAATTTGATTAGATGAACTTTATTATCATGAACAATAGTCTAAAATCTTTACAATATGTCTTGTAGATCAAATGGCCAACGCTCATGTCACCATGAACTTCAACGCGTTCCTAGAGAAAACCAAGCTGAAAGATGATGGCAGCAACTATACGGATCGGAGTCCGAACACGAGGATCATCCTCATAGCTGCCAAGAAACAATATGTCCTAGAAGCACCGCTAGGTGAAGCACCCATCCCAGAGAACCAAGACGTTATGAGCGCTTGGCAGTCTCGTGCTGATGATTACTCCCTCGTTCAGTGCGGCATGCTTTACAGCCTAGAACCGGGGCTCCAAAAGCGTTTTGAGCAACACGGAGCATATGAGATGTTCGAGGAGCTGAAACTGGTTTTTCAAGCTCATGCCCGGGTCGAGAGATATGAAGTCTCCGACAAATTCTATAGTTGTAAGATGGAGGAAAACAGTTCTGTCAGTGAGCACATACTCAAAATGTCTGGGTTGCATCACCGCCTGTCCCAGCTGGACATAAACCTCCCGGACGAGGCGGTCATTGACAGAATCCTTGCCGCTTCCCACCAAGCTACAAGAGCTTTGTGATGAACTACAATATGCAGGGGATGGAGAAGACCATTCCGAAGTATTCTCAATCTTTGAAATCAGCAGAGGTTGAAATCGGAAAGAACATCAAGTGTTGATGGTCAATAAAACCACTAAGTTCAAGAAGGGCAAGGGCAAGAAGAACTTCAAGAAGGGACGGCAAAGAGGTTGCCGCTACCGGTAAAGCAAGTTGCCGGAAGAAGAAGTCAAAGAATGGACCCAAGCACGAGGCTGAGTGCTTTTATTGCAAGGGAAGGGTCACCGAAGCGGAACTGCCCCAAGTACTTAGCGGATAAGAAGGCCGGCAACACTAAAGGTATATTTGATATACATGTAATTGATGTGTACCTTACCAGTACTGTAGTAACTCCCGGGTATTTGATACCGGTGCCGTTGCTCATATTTGTAACTCACAACAGAGCTGCGGAATAAGCGGAGATCGGCGAAGGACGAGGTGACGATGCGCGTCGGGAATGGTTCCAAGGTCGATGTGATGCGCGTCGGCACGCTACCTCTACATTTACCTACGGGATTAGTTATAAACCTTAATAATTGTTATTTGGTGCCAAGTTTGAGCATGAACATTGTATCCGGATCTCGTTTAATACGAGATGGCTACTCATTTAAATCCGAGAATAATGGTTGTTCTATTTATATGAGAGAAATGTTTTATGGTCATGCTCCGATAGTCAATGGTTTATTCTTAATGAATCTCGAACGTAATGTTACACATGTTCATAGTGTGAATACCAAAAGATGTAAAGTTGATAACGATAGTCCCACATACTTGTGGCATCGCCGCCTTGGTCACATTGGTGTCAAGCGCATGAAGAAGCTCCATCTTGATGGACTTACGGAGTCTCTGGATTATGAATCATTTGACACATGCGAACCATGCCTCATAGGCAAGATGACCAAGACTCCGTTCTCCCAACAATGGAGCGAGCAACCAACTTATTGGAAATCATACATACCGATGTGTGCGGTCCAATGAGTGTTGAGGCTCATGGAGGATATCGTTATGTTCTCACTCTCACGAGATGACTTGAGTAGATATGGGTATGTCTACTTGATGAAACACAAGTCTGAGACCTTTGAAAAGTTCAAGGAATTTCAGAATGAGGTAGAGAATCAACGTGACCGAAAGATAAAATTCTTACGATCAGATCGTGGAGGAGAATATTTGAGTCACGAATTTGGCACACACTTAAGAAAATGTGGAATCGTTTCACAACTCACGCCGCTGGAACACCTCGGTAAGAACGGTGTGTCCGAACGTCAGAATCGCACTCTATTGGATATGGTGCGATCTATGATGTCTCTTACCGATTTACCGCTATCATTTTGGGGATACGCTCTAGAGACAGCTACATTCACTTTAAATAGGGCACCGTCTAAATCCGTTGAGACGACACCGTATGAATTATGGTTTGGGAAGAAACCTAAGCTGTCGTTTCTAAAAGTTTGGGGATGCGATGCTTATGTCAAGAAACTTCAACCAAAAGCTTCGAACCCAAGTCGGAAAAATGCGTCTTCATAGGATACCCTAAGGAAACCCTTGGGTATACCTTCTACCTTAGATCCGAAGGCAAGATCTTTGTTGCCAAGAACGGAACCTTTCTGGAAAAAGAGTTTCTCTCGAAAGGAGTAAGTGGGAGGAAAGTAGAACTCGATGAAGTACTACCTCTTGAACGGGATAGTGGTGCAGCTCAGAAAAATGTTCTGTGATGCCCACACCAATCGAAGAGGAAATTAATGATGACGATCAAGGTACTTCGGATCAAGTTACTCTTGAACTTAGGTCCACTAGGACACGTTCCGCACCCAGAGTGGTACGGCAACCCTGTCTGGAAATAATGTTGTTAGACAACGGTGAACCTTCGAACTATGAAGAAGCGATGGCGGCCCGGATTCCAACAAATGGCTCAAGCCATGAAATCCGAGATAGGATCCATGTATGAAAACAAAGTATGGACTTTGACAGACTTGCCGATGATCGGCGGCGATAGAAAATAAATGGATCTTTAAGAGGAAGACGGACGCGGATGGTAATGTTACCATCTATAAAGCTCGACTTGTCGCTAAGGGTTATCGGCAAGTTCAAGGGATTGACTATGATGAGACTTTCTCACAGGTAGCGAAGCTTAAGTCCGTTCGAATCATGTTAGCAATTGCCGCATACTATGATTATGAGATATGGCAGATGGACGTCAAAACAGCGTTCCTTAACGGATATCTTAAGGAAGAGTCAGTATATGATGCAGGAAGGTTTTGTCGATCCTAAGAATCTTGACAAAGTATGCAAGCTCCAGCGTTCCATTTATGGGCTGGTGCAAGCATCTCGGAGTTGGAACATTCGCTTTGATGAGATGATCAAAGCGTTTGGGTTTATCTTGCGACTTATGGAGAAGCTGCGTTTACAAGAAAGTGAGTGGGAGCTCATGGCATTTCTCATACTATATGTAGATGACATACTTTTGATGGGAAATGATATAGAACTCTTGGACAAAGATTAAGGCCTACTTGAATAAAAGTTTTTCAATGAAGGATCTTGGAGAAGTTGCTTATATATTAGGCATCAAGATCTATAGAAATAGATCGAGACGCCTCATAGGTCTTTCACAAAGCACATACCTTGATAAGATTTTGAAGAAGTTCAAAATGGATCAGTCCAAGAAAGGGTTCTTGCACATGCTACAAGGTGTGAAATTGAGCTCAGCTCAATGCCCGACCACGGCAAAAGATAAAGAAGAGATGAGCGTCATCCCCTATGCCTCAGCCATAGGATCTATTATGTATGCCATCTTTGTGTACCGGACTGATGTAAACCTTGCCGTAAGTTTGGTAGGAAGGTACCAAAGTAATCCCGCAAGGAACACCGGACAGCGGTCAAGAATATCCTAAAGTACCTAAAAAGGACAAAGGACATGTTTCGTTTATGGAGGTGACGAAGAGCTCAAATAAAGAAGGGTTACGTCAACGCTTAGCTTCGACCACGATCTGGATGACTCAAAGTCACAAACCGGATACGTGTTTATGTTGAATGGTGGAGCGGTGAGCTGGTGCATTTGCAAGCAGAAGGCGTCGTGGCGGGATCTACATGTGAAGCGGAGTACATGGCAGCCTCGGAGGCAGCGCATGAAGCAATTTGGGTGAAGGAGTTCATCACCGACCTAGGAGTCATACCCAATGCATCGGGCCGATCAAACTCTTCTGTGACAACACCGGAGCTATTGCCCTTGCCAAGGAGCCCAGTTTCACAAGAAGACCAGGCACATCAGTTGCCGCTTCAACTCCATCCGTGAAAATGTTCAAGATGGAGACATAGAAATTTGTAAAGTGCACACGGATCTGAATGTCGCAGATCCGTTGACTAAACCTCTCTCATGAGCAAAACATGATCAACACCGTAACTCTATGGGTGTTCGATTTATCACAATGTAACTAGATTATTGACTCTAGTGCAAGTGGGAGACTGTTGGAAATATGCCCTAGAGGCAATAATAAAAGCATTATTATTATATTTCCTTGTTCATGATAATTGTCTTTTATTCATGCTATAATTGTATTATCCGGAAATCGTAATACACGTGTGAATACATAGACCACAATATGTCCCTAGTGAGCCTCTAGTTGACTAGCTGGTTGATCAACAGATAGTCATGGTTTCCTGACTATGGACATTGGATGTCATTGATAACGGGATCACATCATTAGGAGAATGATGTGATGGACAAGACTCCAGTCCTAAGCATAGCACAAGATCGTGTAGTTCGCTTTTGCTAGAGCTTTTCCAATGTCAAGTATCTCTTCCTTAGACCATGAGGTCGTGTAACTCCCGGATACCGTAGGAGTGCTTTGGGTGTACCAAAGCGTCCACAACGAATCGGGTGACTATAAAGGTGCACTACAGGTATCTCCGAAAGTGTCTGTTGGGTTGACATGGATCGAGACTGGATTTGTCACTCCGTGTGACGGAGAGGTATCACAGGCCCACTTTCGGTGGTGCATCATCACAATGAGCTCAAAGTGACCAAGTGTTTGGTCACGGATCATGCATTATGGTGCGAGTAAAGTGACTTGCGGTAACGAGATTGAGCGAGGTATTGGGATACCGACGATCGAATCTCGGGCAAGTAAAATACCGATTGACAAAGGGAATTGTATACGGGGTTGTTTGAATCCTCGACATCGTGGTTCATCCGATGAAATCATCGAGGAGCATGTGGGAGCCAACATGGGTATCCAGATCCCGCTGTTGGTTATTGCCGAGAGCCGTCTCGGTCATGTTCGCATGTCTCCCGAACCCGTAGGGTCTACACACTTAAGGTTCGGTGGACGCTAGGGTTGTATGAATATGAGTATGCAGCAAACCGAATGTTGTTGAGTCCGGATGAGATCTCGGACGTCACGAGGAGTTCGGAATGGTCCGGAGGTAAAGATTTATATATAGGAAGTCTTATTTTGGTCACCGGAAAAGTTTCGGGCATTATCGGTATTGTACTGGAGTGCGGAAGGGGTCCGGGGTCCACCTGCCGAGGGGCCACATGGGCTGTAGGGGTGCGCCTTGGCCCATATGGGCCAAGGGCACCAGCCCCAAGAGGCCCATGCGCCTAGGGATAAGAAAAAGGGAGAGTTCAAGGGAAGGCACCTCCGAGGTGCCTTCGGAGGATGGACTCCTTCCTCTTGGCCGCACCCTTCCTTGGAGGAAGGGGCAAGGCTGCGCCTCCCCTCTTTGCACCTATATAAAGGGAGGGAGGGAGGGGTGGCAGCACCATAAGCCACAGAGCCTCCTCCTCCTCAAACACCTCCTCCTCCTCCCGTAGTTGCTTAGCGAAGCCTGCTGAGTTCTCTTTGCATCCACCACCACGCCGTCGTCTTCTTGGATCATCATCAACCTCTCCTTCCCCTTGCTGGATCAAGAAGGAGGAGACGTCATCCGCTCCGTGCGTGTGTTGAACGCGGAGGTGCTTTGTCCGTTCGGCACTAGGTCATCGGTGATCTGAATCACGGCGAAGTACGACTCCATCAACCCTGTTCCATTGAACGCTTCCGCCTGCGCGATCTACAAGTGGTATGTAGATGCAATCACTCTCCCTTGACTCGTTGCTAGATGAACTCATAGATGGATCTTGGTGAAACCGTAGGAAAAATTTTAATTTTCTGCAACGTTCCCCAACACCCAGACCTTCGGAATGAGGGTAATATTAGTAGAATTCCATCTTGTAGGTATTTTCCTCATATTAAGTGCTCTGAGGACTTCTTTGTTAGTTCATCACCGATAATATGCCAAAACAACTTAAAAAATACAACATGAAGTCCATTAGGCCCAGGTGCCTTCAAGTCTCCTATTTGAAATAGTGCTTTTTCACTTCTTTTGCTATATAGGGGGCAATCAGAATTTCGTTCATATTCTTTGAGACCACCAATTTAACAGAGGCCAGCAAGTCCGGGTCCGAAATCCTCGAGTCACTAGCAAAAAGCCTAGAAAATTAATCATATATCAAACCTTTTAAATTATGATTGCCTTCCACCCATATATTAATCTCACTCCTTAATCGCTTGATGATATTCTTTTTTCTTCTAGCTAAGGCAAATATATGAAAATAGGACATATTTATGTCCATTGGGAAGAAATAATATAGGTATAGAAAGATAATGTATAGACCAGGAACAGGTGACAGTGAAGGCGCATGTAGCACCACTTGTGCACCGTCCCCTTTCGAGCAGTGAAGCTTGTGGAAAACCTTATCTTCTCGGATGGCTTGTTGGAATAAAGCTCCACCTTCTCTTCCAGCCCCATGGCCATCACCTTCTCAAGCAACACTATTTTACGCCAGTTAATTTCGAATGGTAATACCAACACCCAGTTTCTAAATCAGTTGTGTACACCGTGAAGGTACCAACCAAGCTAACCCGCCATGTTTCTTGAAGCTTAACTCATGCTAGCTAGCATGGGCATGCACGTGAGGAGGGAAATCCCTATTTGACACTCCCGAGCGTCAAAAGGGAACGGGCGCCTGAAGGCGCTTCTAAATGGGCTCAGCCCATCTTGCTTTTATAAATTGCAAAACAATTGGGTGTGTGTGTGACTCGAACACGCGACCTCCAGGTTCAGTGTCCGCTAGGGTTGCCAGCCAGTTAAGTAACATGTAGTTATTTGTTACAACCTCATTTCTTCCTTGTTCTTTTCGTTTCCTTTTATTTTTCTTTTTTCTTTTTTCTTTGTTCCTTTTTTTCTTCTTTTTCAAATATATGAACGCTTCATCAGAATGAGTGAATTTTTTTTCAAAATATGGTGAAGTTGTTTCGAATTTGTGGAAAATAAATAAATTTGACGAAATATTTTTGTTAAAATCGATGAACTTTTTTCGAATCCATGAACTTTTATAAAAATCTGGTTAACGTTTTTTTCAAAACCGAGTGAACTCTTTCAAATCCTTGAACTTTTTTTCAAAATCTGATGAACTTTTTGCCAATACATGAACATTTTTCGATTTTTGTGAACATTCTTTAAATTGATGAACTTTTAAAAAAATTCTGAATTCTTTTTCAAAAATACTTTTTTACAAATAATTATAATAAGACTCAAGCAAGGGTTAAATTGCCTGTTTTCGGATATCACACAACGTAGTAATCGTGGTGCGGTGGTTAATATGCTGCGTGCTATCGATGATAGCATGCCAGTTCGAATCCCACTTCTAGTGATTGTGTTGGTTTTTTTTTTCTTTTGCCTAAGAGGCGAGTGATGTTGGGCCAGCCCACTATGGCTCGCCTTCGAGCGCCAAGTAGCCTATCGAGCGCTAGACCAAGGATCCGAACTATAGAGTTCACAGTCATGCGCATGTTGTGCTAGCCGCTCCAACCGACAAGCTTCTATGCTATATATGCAATGTGAATCTTAAATAAACAAACTACCATAGCAAAATCTAAACATTCAGAAGCGAACCAAGGACCTTTTCCTTTTTTGAGAAAAATCGAACCAAGGACCTGCTGCTAGTGAACCAAAATAGCGAGCCACTGTAACTCCTAGAAATTTGTAACTAAAATAGCGAGCCACTGTAAGAGGCGAGTGATGTTGGGCCAGCCCACTACGGCTCGCCTTCGAGCGCCAAGTAGCCTATCGAGCGCTAGACCAAGGATCCGAACTATAGAGTTCACAATCATTCGCATGTTGTGCTAGCCGCTCCAACCGACAAGCTTCTATGCTATATATGCAATGTGAATCTTAAATAAACAATCTACCATAGCAAAATCTAAACATTCAGAAGCGAACCAAGGACCTTTTCCTTTTTTGAGAAAAATCGAACCAAGGACCTGCTGCTAGTGAACCAAAATAGCGAGCCACTGTAACTCCTAGAAATTTGTAACTAAAATAGCAACCTGGTGCATATGAACTATAAGTCGCAACATATTTAAACTTTTAACAAATTTCGAAATTTATTTTCTTTTTAAAAAATATAAATATTTTTGAAACAAAATTATTTTAAGATTTATAAGAAATTTATTTAAACACATACATTTCATGGAAATGTGAACATTTTTTGAGTTTCACAAACATTTCTTGGAAGAGAGGAACACAAATTAAAATAAGAATAATTTATGAAATTATGATCAATCTTTTTTTTAAATAGAAACGTTTTGAAAAAGAAGCAGGAACAACATTTAAAGATGAGCAGTTTTCAACACATGAACAACTTATCCAAAATGATAACATTTTCAAAAAATAACCTGAACATTGTTTGAATATAGGATCCAAATTTTTAAATATGAATTTTTTTGAATATGTCAACATATTTGAAAAATCTGGAACATATTTGGAATGCAACAACATTTTTGAGACTCTCAATTTATTTTTGAAAGCATGAACATTTTTCGGAATTACGAACAAAAAAATTCAAAACGCAAACATTTTTTTGTGAAAATACAATTTTTTTTCAAAAATTCCATGAACATTCTTCGAATTTGCTGACAAAATTTGGAAACATGAACATTTTTCGAATATGTGAACCAATTTGGAAATGCTGGAACAACTTTTAAAATTTGAGATTTTTTTGAATTGATAAAAAAATTAAAAAATGAGAACATGTTTTCAAATTCTCTGTAAAATTTCTGAATTTGACAACAAATTTCGAAAACATGAACTATATCTGAATTTGGTGGACAACTTTTGAAAACTGGACCATTTTTTGAAATTTTCAAATATTTTCTGATTGTGTGAACAAATTCATAAAATGTAAACATTTTAAATTTTGAAATTATTATTTTCATTTTTTTCGAACTTTTTTGTAAAAGAAACAAACAATATTTGAAATTTGATTTTTGGAATTTCTGGACTAAGTTTCAACCCAAGATTATTTCTTAAAAAAATGAACAAAATTTTAGAAATGCATACATTTGATGAAAAAGATAAAACCTGAAAAGTAACAGAAA
This sequence comes from Aegilops bicornis, assembly GCA_021605145.1. Lineage (NCBI taxonomy): Eukaryota > Viridiplantae > Streptophyta > Magnoliopsida > Poales > Poaceae > Aegilops > Aegilops bicornis. Next base: position 523,471 of record JAHIAL010000094.1, read on the forward strand.
GAAAAGAAAAAAATAATAGAAACAAAGAAACAGAAAAGCAAAAGGAAAGAAAAAGAAAAAGAAACGGGAAAATAGAAAAACAAGGAAAATAACAGGAAAAAGACGGAAAAAAAGAAACCGTTCAGAACCTTCTAGATGGTTCCCAAAATCGAAAACACCGGCAGGTTCCTTCGAGAACGTTCCCAAAACCGGGATCAGAGGTGCCTGTCTCGCTACTAAATGGGTCGGGCCTGTGTCAGTCGGTTGTTATATCGGGGGTGTTTGTGAAACAGCGACAATTTGACGCATAATGCATGAAATCGCGCCAAACAAGACCTCCTGTCAAAAGGATGCAGCTTCGCTGAAGCCTGAGCTCCCATCACCTCAATTTGGGCCGGCCCACGCTCTCGCGAGGCTGTTTCATCTTTTTCTGTTTCTTTCTTTTCCTTCCTTTTTTCTTTTTGTTTTTTCTGTTTCTCTTTCTTTTAATTCTTTGTTTTCCGCTTTTCCTGTGTCTATACCTATATATATATATATATATATATATATATATATATATATATAGTAATAAAGTATAGTTTGTTTCTGTCGGTTCAGCATGATCAACATTTACAAAAAAAGTCCATGTTGTTTTAGGTATTCCACCCGAAGTCTCTTATAAGTGGATAATAACCAGAGAAAAATGTTTCATTCCTGTCATCGTAATAGCTCCCTGTCGTCGTTCCGGTTAGGCGTTCTACTTGCATCTTGCAGATTAATGGCGAACGAGCACGGGACAGTGCGACAAGGTGGTGCAGCGAGGGAAACAGAGGTGAGATAAGAAGGGCGGCTCGGCGGATCAATGTGGTGCTGGTCGCTCGCGTGTGGTAGAGGTGGCTGGAGCCGAGGACGACAATGGGAGGCCGCTTGGCAAGGGCTGCCGGCCATGGCAGCGGTGACCATGGTCGCGAAGCTCGGGTCCTGGGTGCACGAAGCGGAGGCGAGGGGGGAGAAACAGGGGGCTGAGAGGGGCAGCGGAGCTCCACCTAAATGGAGGTCGAGCGGTAGGTTAGTACGCGAGCATGGGGAGGTGCAAGTCCCTCCCGAGAGTGGGCGCTGCCCTCTCGTGCGGGAGACCGCGCTCGGGGGAAGATGGGGATCGAGCAGACGCTCTCCCCTGGTGCTAGGGTTAAGGAGGGGGAGATGGGCCTTGGGTCGGCCCAGCTACGCAGCTCACCTCTATTTGGGCTGCTTCTTCTGGCCCAAGGCCTAAGCGAGGCAACATAGCAGCAATTTCTAATCAGCCTTTCATGTCGGTTCATCCATTAAATAGTCCCACATCGATTTTTTACATCAAAATCTACCGATTTATATACGTTCACACGTGTCTAAATCAACAAGCAGCCTAGAAAATCAGTACACAGAGGTGATATGGGACATTATGAGTGCCATGGCAGAATGGAAAGATCCATTAAATCGGTGAAAGAAATAAAATCCAGATATAAAGGCCCAATTAAATCTATCATGCGCAATAAATTCTGACATTTGTGGTGAAACAGAATTAAAGAGAGGGACTTGCATGAACCTTTGATGGGAGAAAAAGGAATACCTAGGCAAAAGAAATTGGACGCTCCTACGCAGCGCCCGCGCACTATTCGTCTTTGCCGCGAAAAAGAAACGAAAAAAAATCAGGACAACGACCCTCTCCCCCCCACGTGATCTTCCCCCATCAAAAAAATTTGCCTGACTTGTTTCTATACAGGTA